>JANAVB010022397.1:7848903-7878903 GCA_029216955.1 Iris pallida | reverse complement strand
TGCCCTCTAATGTACAACCGAACACAGCCGACCCTACCCGAGCGGAAAAACCCGACTTCCATCCTTTATATACGCATAAGAGAGGGATTTCTCGACTTCAACCAAAATCCTAACCTACGCCACGCCAACCCCTATACCTGGGCTACGCACCGCCGAGGGGCCACCGCCGGCCGGCCGGAGCCGCCGCGGCAGCACGGACAAACCAAAATAACCGCATCAACAGCCGCCTCGCGAGCCCATCTTCGCGGAGAGCTATCGGCCTCCACGATTGATGATTCGTCGAACCGATCGCGCAGGTACGATCACAACCCTTATGACTGTAACTCCCATCAATTGATTTTATTTTAGATAAGCTATATTGCCCGAAAATCGAACCCAAGTTCGACGAAAATCTGTCCCAAATAGGACAGAAAAACCAGTCCAACGACTCTAGTTCACGGTCAGTTTTCTCCCAACCCATGCACAATTTCGAGATTCTATTTGAAGAAACTTATAGACAATATATAGGAGATGGAAACCCTTCTTTTTGTTTCTGTGTTCATGCAATATGTGCCGAATAAACAATCTCCAAATATTACAAAAAATCTTTTTTAAAATATTAAAAATATTGAAAAACTCTTCGATACAATGTGCGTCCCATCAATCCGGGCGACGTGGTCACGAACCGAAAGCATCTAAAGGTGCGTAACGGCTTCGTGGACGTGTGGGCTTTGACGGAATTCAAATTGGTTGCGTGTGCGCGACGAATTTGATGCGTATCCGTCGAAATTCACCGTATCGATCTCTGTGCAAATTTTCTAATTACTTTGTGCACGCTCGTCAGATCGAGACGAGACTTGCGTCAACAGGACCATATCATTTTTCTGGTCCTGTATGCCAAGTTTGGTCCGATTCTGAGACAGTTGATTGGATCGTCGTTTTGCGGGCCCCATGGTCTGACTTAACGGGCAATTTTGGGCACGGACTGCCGGAATCCAACTTTGGACATACGGTTGGATTCGTATCATCAAAATGAATCCATAGACATGTAGTTTGATGACTTTAGAGATCGTTGACTCTGGCATGCTTTTCGGTGCAAAGCGGGTCCAACGGCGGACACCTTTTGACCCGAAAATACCATTTTGTCCCTGTGTCCAGAATTGGACTTAAGGACAGACAATCATAGCTAATTTGACTATTCTGAGATCATTGACAATGTTTATTTCAGCATCCGGAGACTGTTGTATGAGTTTTGACTATGGTGCCACACTGAGTGGTTTGGATTATCGGTTTTACCAGCAAAGGACCACAGGCGAGTACAATTTATTGTTTGTTTTCAATATTGATCTTTACTATGCATCATTGTTAGTCAATAGAGATGTGATTTCAGTCTTTATGTTGATTTTATTCTTTGTGGTGTCGGGGGAGGTGAAGTACCAAAGATATGTGATCTGACCTTAGACAGTATAGACAGTGATTTATTATTGCATTATTCAGTGTAGACAGTGTAGACAGTGATTTATTATTATAAATTAGATAGTATAGACAGTGATTTATTATTGTAAAGTAGACAGTGTAGACAGTGATTTATTATTACAAAGTAGACAGTGTTTAGATATCGTAGACCGTGTCGCGTAATTGTTCCGAGACCGATCACATATCAAAGGTATTTCAGTCGGTCAGTCGATGAGTATTTTCTTGTATTTCATTTACTGTTTTCAGTATTTAGTTTTATTCTATTTTTCTTCATTTGTTTATGAATCATATGTCTAGAGGATAATCTCTGTTGTATAGTCATTTTCATATATTGAAACTGCATTAAGTGAATTGTACTCGTTCCATTCCTGACTGGAAACCAATATTTTAAGGTTAGCCGTGGATTCAATTAGCTTGGGGAGTGACGAGTGAACTTGCAGACAAAAACCCTAGAGACTATCTAGATAGATGAGTTGTAGTCATTCCAATATTTGTACGAGTTTATATTTTCTGTAAATGTAAAACTTGTGAATATTGTAAGTTAAATTAGTTTTATGAATGAGCATTATTTTATTTATTTTGATCATCATGGCCGTGACAGCGTTCTATCGTCGACACTGCGGTGTAGGCTGGCTTGGACACGTTTCGTATTCGAAAGAAAAAAACCGGGTGCGGGTCGTGACAAGTTTTTGTGGTGGCCCATGCAGGTCTGTTTTCGCAAATCATGCGAACTCGTGATAGTACTTAAGTTAGTCGTACTATTGCGAGCCTGCGACAAGGAAATGCTCATTCACGAATTAGGATTAATTTAATTTGAAAGAATGACCAGGACTAGGAGTCCCTTATACAAAATTACCGATGGGTAGTCTAGGCCATGAAATATAGATGAGGAATTGTAAGTTTTGATAGTTTTCAGATCCCTATAGGTACACTATTACCTCTTGATATGACGATATGATCCAATGTGGATAGGTTATTCACTTGATGAGACAGGGCTTCCTAGGATTAATGATCTAATCCTAATAAATTGTTCAATTCCTTCTCTTTGCCTCTTTAGATATCATCCTCATATCTTAAACAAAATTGCCTATTTAGTTCCTAGTTGCCCTAAGAATTATTATTTTTATGATTTCTGATTATGTTATCCATATACGAACCTCGAGTTAGTTTCGATTCAAGTTTTTCCTCAAAGGCTTGAATACACATGGAATAGTTAGAAGGGTTGTATTACTTTGTCTTCAGTTATTTCCTCCTTGTTCATCTTTTATTTTTAAAGGGTTGTGACTAATAGATACTTACGCTTTATTTTATAGTCAACTTGTTTAAACCTCTAGAAGCTCATGAATTTTTAAGGATATAGTTAAAGGGATGTTAGTTAACTCATAATGGCAGGACATCAGCGCACTGTCACCATTTATTTGAATTATAGAGACTATGGATTCACTGCAGCCAGCAGAGCACTGGCGAGGCACGACCCCTACAGTTGAAATTAGTTTAATAAAATATAGGTTATAGAATTGTAGAGCCTAAAAATTAAGTTGCGTCCTGAACATACTAATCAGTGATCAAGTTGCGCCCCAAAGATCAGGTTGCGCCACTGATATGAAGCTCAGAGAACAAGCTGCGCCACTGGTCAGGTTGCGCCTGATATCAGACTGTGTCCAGTCTTATTGTGCCAAAATCTATATGGCGCCTGACACTTAATGGCCATCATTACCTGACAACACTGACAACTGACACCACAGTGAACGAGAAAAATCTCTTCGAATCCCGTGAATTGTGCCGCTCAAAGAGAGTTGGAAGACAGCTGTTCTGTACACTTCGTAAGTTGTACCTAGGCACAATCCAGACAAAATCTTTAGTTGTGCCTAGGCGCAATCTGAATGACTTCGGCTCAAAAGCTGCCACGTGTCTAGGCGCGGCTCAATCAGGTGCAGTTGACCGAAGCTCGCGCAACCTGATGAAGTTGAGACAACTTACATTCTAAAGCAGGATGACATGGCGCACATGCCACTAATCTCTCAAGACGTGTCTACTATCCTGTGCACGACCACGCGCATCTAAATCACATGATTCCACGCGTCTAAATACAGTTAGTACACGACTTAACAATTGAATGAAAGTTGGCACAACAGGAGGTTGGCACAACCTAATATGGCGCAATCCAGCCTCGCGCACATCAGAATAACTGCTTAAACAGTTATTTCTTGAACTCTATAAATAGAGTTTCTAATCATTATGAAATCATCAGATACATACGCATAGAGATCAAGAACTCTTGCAAAATTGCTGCAACATTCTCCAGAGGCTACAGTCTTCAAGTTCACATAGTCCAAGATCTTCTGATTAGATTCCTACAGTTGTACTTCCCTAGAATTCATTGTACTTGTACTATTCTTTTTTAAGTTTGGAATAAACTTTTTGTTTTTTGCAAACAAAATAGCGACTCTAATGGAGACGACTTTCTCCTCCGACGAGAAGGTGACAACTCAATGAGACACTGCGTCGATCGGTAAGACGCAGAAGACACTGGTGGTTCAAGTCAACCAGACGGCCTATGAGGATATGATTATCACCAAGAGCAACAAGCGTACAGTGGCTATCGCCAAGAACAGGACTGTGTGGGCTCCTAAATCTTCCATGGTCACTGTTGCCCAGGCGCAACCTGAGTGTTCAGTGGCCAAGACACAGTCTGTCTCGGTGGCTCAGACACAGCTTGCTTTTGTTGCCCGTGTACAACCTATTCATCCTGCTGCCCACGCGCAGTCTACTATTCTCTTTGCTGCCAAGGTGTAGTCTGTTCAAGCCATCGTTGAGGGGCAGTCTACCCATGTTTCTTCCAAGGCACCATCAGTAGCCTGTAGGACTATGGCACAACCCAAGTAATCAGCACCTCAGGTGCAGTCTGCTACTCTGGCGCAACTCAAGGGAACTAGTCTTTTGGCTATTCCCTCTTCTATTTTTCAAGTTCTGAACTTGGAGAATCAATGTTCTAGAGCTAACACTAGACAAAACAAAGGGAAGAGTCCTTTGACACTTCCTCAATTGGCGCAATCTGTGCCTAAAATGGTCTCACGACAGAACAAAGGGAAAGGCTTCTTAGCTGACCATTCACAAAATAAAGAAAAGACCCTTTGGTCTTTTCTCAAACTTCCTTGGTCTATGACTCATCGGAAGATATATCAGATTCTATTCCTTTAAACAGAGGTCTTCGGATCTCTGATATTGGAAAGAATACTGACCAAAGAGGTATCTTACCTACCCCTATGGGGTTTGGTCAAGACCTTCCCACCTTGTAAATTTCAAAATCCAAGCAAGAAAAATTGAGGGTATCACGAACAGAGACATCTAGAGCAGAATTTTCAGATTTACGCTCTTATCTCAATAGGCGTCAACCAGTATCAACTTTGGCAAAACATAAGAACCCTATGCCAAAGGCCAATCTGCACCAAAAGCCGAAGTTTGAAAAGAAAGACCCAACCACCTATGCTAATGAGTTGATTATATCTTTGTACACTCAGGGAACTAAACATTTGAAGAATAGGAGACATGTTTCTAACATTATTAAAGAATATGTTCCTCCGACTTTTTCTCGTCCTGTAGTTGTAACTGATTTGCGGCAACGTCTTACACAAAGACGGGAAATTACAGGGATGTCTTTCTCACCTCCAAATCGTGCTTCAAATCGCCACTGCCTTCATGAAGTCGTCATCAACTGTTGTTGCCAATCGGCTCGACGATCTGTCTTTGATCGTCTGAACTATGCTTCAACTCCTGAACATATAATAGAAGACGAAGATGAGCTATTATATGCTTCTGTCAACATGACTTCTCAAGGTACTAGGGGTAGGAAACGTCCAAGACGTAATGCATTCCGTAATCCTTGTCAGCAATACTTAGATCGGATCCATGCATCCAATGAAGGTGTCTTTCAATACACTAGATCGAGGAATCGATATTTGAACCAAGATGTCTTTAATCAAGAAGATCTCCCCATCACTCATGTAGGAGAAGACACTTTCTCAGAGTTTGATGCAAATAGTGAAAGTTCCGAACAAACTATCTCATCAATAGCAGCAAGAGAAGTAACGGCATATACCATTACGGAAGATCAAGATGCTTCTAGTTCAGCCAATCAAGAACAACGAATTGCTACTCTAGAGGATAAATTGAAGACCATGGCAGAGATGGTCGCAAGCATGCATACTATAATCGTGGCTCAACATACAGTGCCACCGGTTATAAACCCAGCTACAAATCCAGAGCTTATAGCATCTTTCGTACCTGTTAGTCTGGGGGTACTACCTCCTCAGGTTGCTTCAGTACCAATTCAAGTTGATCCCAGTTAGTCTGGTGCTGGGGTTGGTAATTATCACTCTGTTCCTCCTCCCAACACTTCTAACCAGCCCACCAATTCTCAAACATCAGAGGATGCAAATGTGCCTGTGAAACCTCTGCGCACTCAGTTTGAGGCCTTTAAGCAGAAAGATGGCCTACAAAGATTGGGCATAAAGCAACCATATCCTACAGAGTGGAAGGAGGTTCCATTTCCTCCTAAATATAAGCTCCCAACCATCATGTTGTTTGATGGCAGCACTTCTCCAAGTCAGTACATCAATTATTTTGAAGTGATAACTGATCAATTACAGCTAAATGATTCTCTCCTTACCAGAGTGTTTGTCGGTTGTTTAGCTGGTGCAGCATACGACTGGTATCGTAGCCTGCCTGATGGCTGCATCACTTCTTTTGCTGGTTTCAAGCAAATGTTCTTGGAACAATTCTACGAAGGAGTCAACAACATTACGATGTCTGCCCTCATTAAGATTAAACAGAGGCATAATAAATCCACATAGAGTTTCATTGAAAGATTCTGCCGAGAGGCACTCAAAATGCCTTTAGGAACTCTATCTGCTATACCAATAGACACTTACAAATTAAACTTGTTGCCTATTATTAGTATGTGGACAGGATCTACACAATTCCAGGATTGGCCTTCTTTCATTGTCAATGCAAAAGCAGCCGAGGTCAGTGCCGAAAAGTTCAAACAGTTAGGAGTCAAAATGGCTCATCCTAACCAAGATGAACATTCTACACCCGGGGGTAGTAATCGTCAGAATAACTACAAGAGTAAAGATACATTGGCCATTAATCTTAAAGACAAGGAGTCTTTGGCTGTCAACGTCACTTAGACGGCATCCACTCCATCAGCACCACCACAGAAGACAACTCGTCCAAAAGAAGAGTATTCTTTTGATGAAGATGATACTTTAAGCATCTTCGATTGCTTGATCAAAAGCAATAAACTTCAGCTTCTAGAAGCAAAACGACCAGAAGAAGTGGGTAAAACTGATCACCCTAAATACTGTGTTTATCACAGATTTATATGGCATCCAACCAGAGCATGTTATGTGCTCAAGGGTAAAATCCAGAAGTTGGTCAACTCTAGAGCAATTACTCTGCAACAGGACGAGAAAACAGTGACTGCTAATATAGTTTCTCTATAATTTGGTAATTGTCCACCGCAACTTGTGCAAGATGGTGTTGTCCCCATTCCAAGGACTACTCTTGAGATCATGAATCTCCCACCTCCTCAAAATGAAGGTCTTATTCCGCTGCCAACTGACAGAGGAGAGATTATGTGGATTCACCCAGATCTGGTAGAAGAATTTGAAACGCTTTCCTCTTCTAAGCAAAAGAAGCATTCCAGATCTAAACCCAAGAACTGCAATATGGTATCCTTTGAACCAGTAACAGAAGAAGAAATTCTAATGAGCACTAGATCAGGGAAACCGTATCTTCGGGAGTATTTCGAAAATCAAGAGAACCCTGCTCTATCTTCTGATGTTTCTCTTTCATCATCTTCTCCTGGCGAGAATATACCATCCACATCCTTGCCGGTGGTCGAACCATCTCCTCCTAAACCAATAGCAGCAGACAAAAGGAAACAACCTGTCCACTTTGATAAAGCATTGAAGAAGTCCTCATCTTTCAGACTTGAGAAGCCATATAATTTTGACATATTGGCTCAATTGGCCAATACTCCAGCAAGATTGTCAATCTTTGAACTCTTACGTCTCTCAAAAGAGACTCGAGAGACGTTAAGTGAAGCCTTGATGCAGGCTGACGCTTGTCTTACTCTTCTCAAAAAGCCTGAAAAGGAGCCAGTAAGCCGTAAACATTGTCATAGTGTATTTGATTAATGCCCAATATAACTTTTACACAAGATAACATGTTGTTAGAGGACAATTGTCATGATCGTCCTTTCTATTTCATGGGGTATATGGACACCATGAAAGTAGATCGCATTCTGATTGACCCAGGGTCCGCACTTAGCATCATGCTGAAGTCTTTACTGGATGCTTTGAAGATCCCACTGTATAAGCTTTCTACGACTATCACTACCATCCTGGGGTTTAATCAAGGAAGAAGTGAACCTTTGGGAAAGATACGCCTAAAACTTCAAATTGGCAATCTTCGTACAAAGGTAACTTTCTATGTTATTGACAATCATGGCTCATACAACTCTTTGTTGGGAAGGCCATTCCTCCATGAACACAATATTGTACCCTCTTCGCTCCACCAATGTTTCAAATATGTGGATGGTAATGGAGAAGTCCGAAAAAGGTTGCAGATCTGAATCCTTTCAAAGGGGTTGAAGCATACTGCAACGATTCTCGCATGTATAAGGAAGAATTCATGAAGGTAGTACTAGCAATGGACACGGATGAAGAACAGAAGAGTGTGCCAAATGATACTCTGGAGATTTTCGTCAAAGGACGCATCTCATGTCCTCAGTCTTCCAAACCACTGACTATCTATCTTCCTTCCTATGAGAAGCAGCCCAAGGGTGATAGTCGCGAACAAAGGGAGCTTACCTCTTCTGAGCCGCTTATAATCGATTTTCGTCGCAAAAAGCTCCCTTTTCCTTCTCGTTCTTCTTCTTCCCCTCTTGTCATCAATCTGACTAAGCCTGCTAACACTACTAAAATATGCTATATTAGCGACGCATTTTAGCGACGGAATTAAATTACATCGCTAGATATGTAATATAGCGACTCCTATCAACAGACATCGCAAAACGTTGCTGAATAGCGATGTCCAGCGACATTAGGTATATTACGTCGCTGAATAGCGATGTTAAGCGACATATTATCAAAATATGTCGCCATATATTAAAATATTTTGCCATATATTAAAATATTTGTGACGTTTAGCGACGTCTACTATTGACGTCGCTAACTTTTTTACTTAGGGCACGCTGCTTCCTTTTTCCCCTCACTCGAAAATTAGAAATTTCAATCTCAATTCCCCCCCTCTCCGGCGACTCCCTCCTCCCTCCAGTGACTCCCTCCACCTCCGGCGACCCCTACCCCCCAGTCGAGCTCCTCCTCTCCCAATCCGAGCTACTCCTTCTCTTCCTCAGATATAAACCCTAACCTAACTCCTCTCCCTCCTCCTCCTCCTCCTCCTTCCACGGACACACACATGCACACGGACACACACACACACACACACATACACACACACACACACGGACACACACACACAGACACACGGGGACACACACATACGTCCATCGACGATGTTTGACAGCATGTTGAGTGTAGACTTGTAGGAAAAATTAACAACAATTTTGAGTTAGGTTTACTTTTTTCGTTTGGTTTGTCGAATTATCGGATTGGGAAAGAAAAATAATTACTTTTCTATGTTTGGGTGTCAAAAGAATTGAGGAGTAAAGAAAAATAATTTTCAATGGAAAAAAAATTATGGAGGAAAGTAATTTCCCATTCAAGTAAGGAATCACTTTTTCAAA
Source organism: Iris pallida (assembly GCA_029216955.1). Classification (NCBI taxonomy): domain Eukaryota; kingdom Viridiplantae; phylum Streptophyta; class Magnoliopsida; order Asparagales; family Iridaceae; genus Iris; species Iris pallida. Next base: position 7,869,635 of record JANAVB010022397.1, on the reverse strand, counting down.
TTGAAGCACACTTTTTTTTTCAAATTCATTGACATTTTTAAATATAAAAAAATTAATAAAAATTATAATTTTTTAAAAGAAATAAAATATCGAGGAATTGATTTTCTTCCTTTTCCATTACGCGAACCAAACGAGACCCGGGAGAGAGTTTAAAAAGAAAGAAAAAATGTTACATCAATCTCAAAACAATGCATAAATATTTTGTTATGATTGGTATTTCCATAAAAGTCTCGTTTGATATTCAAATTCCAAAATATGAATGACATTTACTTTGATTTTGCGAACCAATCGTGACCAAATAATATGCAGCATGACTAGGCCACTTAAGATCCTAACCCAAAAAGAGAGGAGATTGATGCAAACCATAGTCTTTTTGTTTGCATAGGGTTTTTAACTATGTATAGATTTCTAACTATGTATAGGTTTCTAAAACAGGTGACTGACTGGTGACTGACTGTGCATTGGTTTCTAAAACAGGTGACTGACTGACTGATTGTGCATAGGGTTAGAAATGGGTCTTTAACTATGTATAGGTGTCTAAAACAGGTGACTGACTGTGCATAGGGTTAGAAATGGTTAACTTGATGAGTAAAATGGTATGGAAGTACATGGGTATTCGACCAATGGAAACTGATATCAGTTGGTATCAGTTGATAGGTAAAGGGGGGATTTTAGAATCAAGTATCTGTCAACCTTTTCTATCTTGGTATCAAATATCTAATATGAAGAGGATATGATATCAAGTCGAGTAGAGGAATTGGATTGGAGCATAGGCTAATAGGTCATGTACACTACTCATGTACACTAGCCTGTAGGCAGTGAGCTCTGGTAGGCAGAGCCATGCCCCGCTCGAGTTGCACTCCTACACACGGTTACCATGTCTCTCTATTGTAATATACAGTAGGAAGTTCGGATACTGCAAATATCGGTGTTTCTTCCATGTCTATGTCTAGTGAAGGATAATTGCCTAGACTTAGTCAACTTCACCCAGTTTGACTACTTTGTCCAAGATATTGACTTAGTCAACTCAACTTCACCCAGTTTGACTAGTTAATGCGCTGAACATGTGTGTCCATCTTTGCAAAATTATTTCCAAATAGATATAAATTACTACTTGTGGAATCGTTCATGGATGTACAATCGTCGTCCTGATGATAAGTGTTGTGTGCGGGATGAATACATAGCAGGAGTAGAGCAGTTCCTGCAGTTTGCTAAGGCGTTCCCTCAGTACATGGATGGTACCAAAATTAAGTGTCTATGTGTGAAATGTCATAACGTGAAATATTATCCAGAAGTGGAAGTGACATATCATTTGTACTCGAGGGGTTTCACGCCTAATTACTATCAGTGGACCGCACACGGAGAACTTGTGTCTTTAGCATCAGAGTCGGAGCCTTATGTTGAGCCGTATATGCATGCGGGACCTAATTTTATTTCAGATAATCATGCATACGACGACGGGTGCATGAACATGGTTTTCGACGCTGCGGGGCCTAGTTTCGTTCATAATGCAGCTGAGGAGGCACCGAATGTCGATGCCGCAAAGTTCATGGAGTTGCTGGAGAATGAAAGGACTCTATTGTATCCTGGTTGTGAGGATCATTCACCATTGGAGGTGGTTACAAGACTGTCGAGCATTAAGTCAGATTTTAACATGTCGTAAGAATGCTACAACCGAGTGTTGGAGTTGATTATAGAGATCTTGCCGGTGGGTGCTAAGTTACCTAAAGACTTCTATCGGTCTAAGAGGATGGTGAGATCACTCTGGATGGGATACGAGAAATCGATTCTTATCGCAATGGGTGCATGCTGTACTACAAAGACGACAAGGACGTAGATGTGTGCAGATTTTGTGGTACGGATCGCTATAAGACAACTAGTAAAGGAAGGTCTACCGGTGCAAGAAGACCGACCGATTCAATGCACTACTTGCCTTTAATGCCACGGTTGCAAAGATTATTAATGGTGAAAGAGACGGCCGAAAATATGAGTTGGCACATGCGAGAACAGATTGAAGGAGTGTTAGATCACCCATCCTATGAAGAAGCATGGAAGCACTTTGATCGAGTATATCCTGGTTTTGCTTCAGATCCGCGTAATATCAGGTTGGGGCTATCTTCTGACAATTTTACTCCTTTTGGTCTTTCGGGATCCCAATATTCGTGCTGGCCTGTGATTGTCACTCCGTATAACCTACCGCCTTGGATGTGCATAAAGACTCAGTACATATTTCTAAACGTTATAATTCCTGGTCCGAACAATCCCAAGAGGAACATTGATGTGTACTTACAGCCTTTGATAGATGAGTTGAATCAGTTATGGAAAGTAGGCGCTAACACGTATGATGTTTCCAAGAAGCATAATTTTTAGATGAATGCAACCCTTATGTGGACCATCAACAACTTTTCGGCCTATGGAATGTTATATGGATGGAGAACTCATAGCCGTCTCTCATGTCCGTATTGCATAGATCGTAGTAAGGCTTTCCGCTTGAAAAACGGAGGAAAATCGTGCTTCTTTGATTGTCATCGGCAATTTCTGCCAAAAGATCATCCGTTCAGAAGAAACATGAATGCATTCCGTGCCGGCGTTTAGAGAAGGGTGATCCACCGCCAAGGTGGTGCGGAGCCACGATATGGGAGGAGGTTAGAGATTTTCTAAGTGCTATCGAAGATCCTACAACTGGGTACAAGTGCGATGGATTTGGTAGAGATCATAACTGGACAAAGAGGAGCATATTCTGGGATCTGTCATACTGGAGTACCAATCTGATCAGACATAATCTTGATGTCATGCATATTGAGAAGAATGTGTTTGATAACATAATTAATACTGTGATGGATGTAAAGGGAAAAACGAAAGACAATCCCAAGGCCAGGTTGGACTTAGAAGAAATATGCAAACGCCCTGCGTTGCATTTGATAGAGCAGAATGGAAAACAGTTCCTGTCGAAGTCAATTTTCTCGCTGGACAAGAAGGATAAAGTGAGACTTTGTCGGTGGATCTAGGGCCTAAAATTTCCAGACGGATATGTGTCAAATCTGAGAAGATGTGTCGATCCGAAGGAAAACAAATTGACAGGTATGAAGAGCCACCACTGTCACGTATTCATAGAGAGGTTAATTCTGATTGCATTTCGGGAATTCTTACCGTAGTTAGTTTGGGATCCATTGACGGAGCTTAGCATATTCTTCAGGGACCTTTGTTCTAAGAAATTGCTCGTTAATCATCTAGAAAAGCAAGAAAAGGACATTACGGTAACAATGTGTAAGCTAGAGAGGGTATTTCTTTCTGGATTCTTCGACTCTATGGAGCATTTGCCGATTCATCTATCCTATGAGGCACGTGTTGGTGGACCCGTCGAATATCGATGGATGTACCCATTCGAGCGATATTTGAATCACCTAAAAAGGAAGGTGAAAAATAAGGCACGGGTCGAGGGTTCTATTTGTGAAGCCTATGTTCTCGAGAAGATTACAAAGTTTTGTTCGATGTATTTCAAGCCTCATGTTGCAACTAATAGAATGAGAGCTTCCAGAAACGACGACGGAGATCATGAATGTAATGATACAATACTGAAGGTATTCAATGCTCCAGGAAAGCCATCGGGTAAAATGAAGAAGAGATATCTGAACGATGATGAGCTAAGGGCTGCTCAGGTGTATGTATTACTAAACTGCGACGAGAAGGAAGTAGAGAAATTGGAGGGGTAAGTAATTAATACGTCTATATTATTTTAATAGTATTGATTATTATACTATTACATTAATTGAACGATATTATTTTCAGCATATTTAATAATGATGTGAGGTCAGGTAGGCCACACATAACAGAATAAAAACTAGAACAAGAAAAGAGGCGTTATTTTTCGTCATGGTTGAGTGCATATGTAAGACTTGAGAACTCTGTAATTACCTTTCTGTATATGCACTTGATTGAGAATGAGCTTAATTTCTTTTTTCATGGTATTTAGGCCGATCGTCCATACGCAAGACTTGAGAATGAGTCTATTAGAACGCTAGCCAAGGGACCAATTTATGCTGCAAAAATATGGCCAAGCTACTATGTTAATGGGTTTAGGTTCAAGTCAACAACTTGCCCGATCAGAGACAACTTTGTGGATCTCGACTCCACCAAAAACAGCTGTTTGTGTATCAGATCTTCGAACTACAAAGATGTTGATGCGGACAACGATTTCTATGGCGTACTACGGGAGATCGTGGAGCTGACATATAGTTATGGAATAGAGCCTGCTAAGATTTTGTTATTCAGGTGTGATTGGTTCGATCCGATTGAAGGTTAAGGTTGGAAAGTAGACAAGCACAGTCTTATGGATATAAACTATCGACGTCGATATCAAGCCTATGAACCATTTGTCCTATCAAGTCAGGCTCAGCTCATGTACTTCACAAGTTATCCTAAACGGGGAACAACAAGGTCGGACTGGTGGGCAGTATGCAAGAACAAAGCTAGAAATACCTTTGAGGTTGACGATATAGCTTATCAAGAGGATGAACTACCTCTTGTAACAAATATTATAGAAGTGGACACGACGGAAGTTCCTCATTACATACCTAATTGTGTAGAAGAAGTAGAATTATCTTAAGAGGAAGATGCAGATGAAAGTGAAGATGTAGAGGAGGAAGAATAAGAAGAAGAAGAAGAATAAGATGAGCTAAACGAACCAGATGAATTTTCAGAAGAGGATTAAATATGTACGTTTGTTTTATCATCATATTTGACACTTTAGTGCCACTTTTATCATATAAATCTGTGACACTTTAGTGACACTTTTATCTATGACTATGATATTTTTCAAAAATCTGTGCTGTCTATCATATAAATATATATTTTTGTTTTATTGTCATATGTTATTATCAGGTATGACTAGACCATCTGGACGACACAAAGGATTTTATATTAGGCAGTCCCGTCTGCCTCAGGCTGAGGATGGAGATTCTGTACCCTCATCCTCATCTCCGAGTACGCCATTATACCATTTTTTTCCCGGTCCATTACCGGGACAGGGCAGTTCCAGCAGATTGGCAACTCCTCCCTCGTCGTCCAATGTTCCTGATCCCGCATCCAGCATTCCTGATCCCGCGTCCAGCATTTCTGATCCCGCATCCAGCATTCCTCCTGCCGACGGCTCCATGGGGGGAGCCGACGTCGAGCATATGGAGGACGACGATCAGACTGATCCTGCCCAGGCAGGAGGTGAGAGCGACCCTCCATGTGCTCCCCCGGGCGAGACGCGTATGAAGATTTGGATGGACGGGCCTACGAAGTAAGTTAATTAGTTAATATATATTTCTCAAACGATTATATGTACATATATATTTATAAAAATTATTATTGTATAGATATCGGCCTCCTGCAGTATAGAGACAGCTGGGGGTATTTCTGAGGCAGAACTATGGTGGGCCTTGGATTAACTACTCAGATGCTCCCGCAGATAGGAAGGCCTTTTAGTTCGCCCACTTCAAGGTAAAAAATTTATTTATTTTTAAATTTTAATAATCATTTGTGTATATTATACAACTTTTTTATTTTACTTCTTGTAGAGGACCTATTTCTATCCACCACACCGGACGGCAAAGATCGAGGCCCAATTTTCTGCCGTTGTAGGCAAGCTCATCCGTGATACGATCTAAGACCAGAAGTCTCGTGTTCGCTCCAGAAAGCCGATCCAAGGTTGGATCACGCCAGAGCAGTAGACTGCAATGAAGGCTAGATTCGCCGAGGCCAGGTACCAGGAGAGGTCTGACAAGGCCATGGTGGCGCGGTCGAGCGTCGGTAAGTGGTGTGGTGGCTCCATTCCGACGACGGAGCATTTTCGTCGTCTGGTACGTTTTCTATGACGGACATCATTTTATATATAGTTCGATAGAATGTTTAATACTAATAATAGATAATATATTTTAATAGGTAAAAAAGGGTGAGGACCCGAACATGGTGACCGTCTTCCTGGTCACCCATCGGAGGGCTCGGGAGTTCATTGACGAGAGGGCGACGCAGGCATATGTACATTCTATTCTTTATATTAATTTACTATAATTTAGAAAATAGGAAAATATATATCAATATAGACTTTAGCAAACACTTATACGTTAGCAAACATTGTTCTAGGCCAAGTTTGTTCGGCTACAAGAGGAGGCGGCTGCTGTTGCTAGTGCGCCAGCAGAGGGAGGGGCTGGTACTTTCTCCCAGCCGCCTACAGCTCCATCATCGGACGAGCTATGGATGACCGCCGTTGGCGGTCTTTAGAAGGGTACGTACTATGGTACGGGATCCTACGGCGCCTATTTGGCTTCGGAGTCATCCTGGGCCCTCTCTGTCAGTACGCAGTCTCCAGCTTCGTAGACATCATCACGAGCACCGGATGTGTGCAGACAGCTCCACGAGCTGCGTCACGAGTTGCAGCAGCAGATTTCTGACGCAGCTGGGGCAGAGCGACGATCCGACGATCCGATGATCATCGGACGATTTGATACGGTCGAGCGCAGTATACTGGAGTTGATGAGTCTGCAGCAGGCTACAGCTGCCAGCTTGCACACGCTCATCGAGTCTACGTAGCACACAGAGCGTAGACAGGTCGAGCTGGAGGGATCGTAGAGGACCGTGGCTGCCTCACTCATCCAGCTGCATACTTCTATTGAGGAGAGTACTCAGAGGATGGTGAGTACCCTTGCTGCGTATGGTGACCGACTGCGAGAGCTGGAGCAGATACGTCCTTCTGGTCTATCGACGGCGCCGACTCTAGACGTTGCACTGCCTCCTACCGCCCCTACGGTGCAGCTCACACATGAGCAGTATGAGTACATGTTATCCCAGACGCGCGACAAGGGTCCTCAGTGATCGAGTAGATTTTTTTATCATCTTTGTATGTATTGGCCCTATGGGCCCATTGATCGTTCTGTACACTGATTTTCATTCTTATTTGCCCTCCATTGTGGACATGTATGTTTGTTGGATATTTACTTTGTGATATTTACTTTGTTGGTATTTTTATTGTGATATTTACTTTGTGATATATGCGACGGGGATGACAAATATACCTACGCTGGGTTATAAGCGATGATCTGATATACAAAGGAGGTGTTGTCCAAATTTTAAAAATATATAATGTGTATTTTTGTGATGATGTGTGTCTGTGTTTACAGTGTATGTGAAATGCAGTGTTCGAAACCATTGATAGTTTCGATTACTGTTGTATATTTTATCTTGGGCAGAAAGAGCAACTGTTCATGGTGTACTTCTGAGAGCTTTATTTTCGCATCCTTCACTCTCTCGGGACGTCGTACAGGATCCCGAGAAGGTGAAGGACGTGAAGAGGAAGCTCTGAGAAGTGCACCCTGAACTGTTGCTCTTTTTATCCAAGATAAAACATAGAACAGTAAGCGAAACTGTCGATGGTTCGAACACTGCACTTCATACACACTGTAAACACAGACACACAGCATAACAAAAATACACATTATATTTTTTTAAATATTTTTTTATTATTCTGCGACGTATAGCGACGGATAGCGACGTATAGGTACGTTGCTAAATAGCGGCGTTGCGTCGCTAACCGTCGCAATCCGTCGCTTCACTGTAGAATACTGACATCGCTAATACGTTGCTGCACGTTGCTAAGATGCTGACGTGGCAGGCATGCCATGTCATCACATAAATATATTTGGACGTCGCTAATACGTCGTACTACGTTGCTAAATTTGCGACGTCAATTTTTGTCGCCCTCTGTCTCTACTTTTGCGACGACACAGCGACATTGTGATGATGTCGCAAACAGCGACGTATGGCGACGAATGTGTCATCTGCGACTAGGTTTTTCGCGACCTTTATTTTTCGTCGCTAAATACGTCGCTAAATAACTTTAGCGACGTATATGCCTTAATTAGCGACGTTTTTGGACGTCGCTAATTTGGCTTATTTTTGTAGTGTAAGGCTAAACTTCCTGTTGTAAATGATGGTGTAAAAATTAATAAATCATCTCCTTTGCAGTATACTAATGTCTTTTACTATACTCAGTGTTATTTGGATATGCTAGATAACTTTAAACCACTTACAATAGAAGTCGTATCATCTCTGCAAAATGTGGTATCATTGGATTCAATACAAGAGTCATACTTATTAGTACCGTCTCGAAAGAAAGATGAAAAGCCTATATTCTTCAACAAAAGAGAAGAACCAAAAATTATGCTCTATAATGATAATAGAGATTATACATGAAGGCTACAATTACGTCACTATAGTCCACAATCCAAAGCCATCATCCGTAAATGGGCTATGATTTCAGAACAGGCCTCAACAATGGTAAAGAAAGGCAGACTCCCCTTCGTATTGATGTTCCAAAAGAAAAATCACAACAATACCACAATAAATCGAAGCAAGGACTAGGTTATGCTTCACTACTTCCAACTCAAGAACCTTCTGAATCTAATAAAGAAGAACGATCTAACTCTTCTGATTCTATTTCATGAGATTCTGACACCAGCATTGGTCATGTTCATAGGGTGATGGTATCTTCTAACATGGTGTCTGCCGAATTCTCGGAAGACGACGAAGATGACATTGAAGAAGCTTCTGAAGTGGACCCTTGGGCACAAAAGATGGACAATCAGTAGGAACTTCGTTTCGAACAACGAGAACCACCTACTGAGGATCCACTAGTCCAGATCGATATTGGAGAGGAAGGTGTATCACGACCAATCTTCATTAGCAAAAATCTCCAAGAGGATGATAAACAAGAGTTAATTCATCTTATTCGTGAATATATTGATGTCTTCGTCTGGAGTTACGAAGATATGCCAGGATTAGATCCTTAAATTACAACTCACAAGCTTAACATTCTGCTGAATGCCAAGCCGGTCAAACAACAACAACAGCGATTCAAGCCTGAAATGATGGATGCAATTGATGATGAAGTCAAAAAGCTTATAGCTTGTGATTTTATCAGAGAAGAATAGCATCCTGATTGGGTAGCCAACGTTGTACCAGTTCTGAAGAAGACCGGAAAGGTTCGAGTTTGCATAGACTTTCGGGATCTCAATGATACTTGCCCTAAAGACGAGTTCCCTCTCCCAATTACTGATGTCATGATCGACAATACATGTGAATTCGAACGAATTTCTTTCATGGATGGGTTTTCTGGATATAATCAAATCCGGATGTATCATGAAGATGAGAAACATACTTCATTTCGTACTCCTCGGGATGTGTACTGTTATACGGTCATGCCGTTTGGTCTTAAGAACGCAGGTGCAACTTACTAGCGGGCTATGAGTACTATTTTTTGCGATCATCTGCGAAAGAATTTCGAATGCTATATTGACAATATTGCTGTTAAAAGTCGTCTCAAGGAAGATCACATTCAAGATTTAAGAACTATCTTCAATCTAATGCGCCAACATCAACTCAAAATGAACCCACCAAGTCTTTCTTGGGTGTCGCTAGTGGTAAGTTTATCGGCTTCGTTATTACCTCTAAGGGTATACACGTTGATCCCAAGAAGATCAAAACCATTCAAGAGATGCGTCCTCCACGCAACCTAAAAGAGCTACGAGGATTCCAAGGTCGACTTGCGTACATCAGGCGGTTCATTTCGAATTTATCTGGAGGTTACAGACCATTTACTCAATTATTGAAGAAAGGTGTATCTTTCGTTTGGACGGAAGAATGTCAACGAGCATTTGACGACATAAAGTGGTATTTAATGAGTCCACCGGTTCTTGTACCACCGATCTCAGGAATACCCTTCTTAATGTATGTCCGGGCAATGGATCATTCATTGGGAGCTTTGCTGGCTCAAAAGAACAAGGAAGGTCATGAACAAGCCATCTACTATCTTAGCCGAACGATGATTAGAGCTGAACATCGTTATAGTCCGGTAGAGAAGGAATGTTTAGCCTTAATGTTTGCTGTTCAGAAGATAAGACATTATATCATATGCCAAACTATTCATGTCATATCCCGAGTCAATCCTCTTCGAGTCTTAATGAAAAAGCCAAGCACACTCAATTCTAGGCTTGCCACATGGGCCATATTACTAGCACAATATGATATGATTTATGTTCCTCAAAAGACTGTGAAAGGCCAAGCACTTGCTGACTTCTTAGCAGCTCATCCTATTCCTGAGACATCTAAACTCTATGATGAGATTCTGGATGAAACATTAGAATCAAATATGATCTTAGAAGAATTTCCTACCTGGAGGTTGTTTTTTGATGGAGCTTCTAGAATTGGACCTGGAGGTACCCTTGTAGCTGGGGTAGGAATTGTTCTTTTTTCACCCGATGGATTAACTATTCAAAGGGCCTATTCTTTAGATGAATCATGCTCTAACAATGTGGCAGAATACAATGCCTTGCTCATTGGACTCCAATTAGCCAAACAACTAGATATCGAATATCTTGAATTATATGGCGACTCTAAACTGATTGTTAATCAGGTTAGAGGCATATATGAAGTCCGACATCAAGATCTAGTACCATACCATGAAGCAGCAACCAAGATAGCTTCTTCATTCAAAGGGTTCTTCATCGAACATGTACGTCGTGCATGCAATACAGAAGCCGATGCCTTAGCTAATCTAGCTGCGGTATTGGCAGTTCCAGTTAAAAGACAACAGATGGTTGTTATCTCTAATAGAAAACTATTCTGTGTTGAAAATAACCACAACAATGAATTCAGCAACCTAACTAAAGTCAACGTCACTTGCGAGGACTGCAGAGCACCTTTCATTGATTTTGCAGTACATGACATCTTGCCAGGAGATCCTAAAGAAGCTACAAGTAATCGTCGTTGATCGCTTCGATTCTATTATAATCATACTACTAAAACACTCTATCGAAAAACTTTTGATGGATTACTCTTGAGGTATCTCGCTGGTGATGAAGCAAAGCAGATATTACGTGAAGCTTATGATGGTGTTTGTGGAGCACATCAGCCTAGTCCTAAACTACAGGATCGTATTCGACGTATGGGCTACTACTGGCCCTCTATGGTATCAGATGCTATTGACTATGCAAGGACTATGCAAGGAAATGTCGTGCATGTCAGATTCATATAGATTTTATTCACCAACTATTGGAATTTTTTTATCCGACTGCTGCCTCATGGCCTTTTGAAGCTTGGGACATGGATATAATTGGCCCTATCAATCCTTTTTTATCTAAAGGGCATAGGTTCATCTTAGCTATAACCGATTATTTCTCCAAGTAGGCAGAAGCTATACCATTGGCTGAAGTTAAAACGAGTAGTGTCATCAACTTCATCAAACATCATGTGATATACAGATTTGGTGTCCCTCGCCGAATCATCCATGATAATGGACCGTAATTCATCAACCAAAAGTTTAATAGGTTCTGTGATGACAACATAATCAATAATATTGCCTCGACGGCCTATAATCTTGCGGCTAACGGGTTGGCTGAAGCATTCAACAAGACCATTATCAAACTCCTCAAAAAGTTTGTCTCTATCAAAATATAATTGGAGTGATAAACTTGAAGAATGTTTATAGGCATATCGTACTACTTTCGTAGTCCTACAGGTTGCACAACTTTTTCTCTAGTATATGGATGTGAAGCTGTCCTACCCCTGAAAATTCAAATTCCATCATTGAGGATCGCTATTGCTAACAAACTTACTACAGAAAACAATGATCGTCTTCGGCTTCAAGAGTTGGAGGAGCTTGACGAGAAAAGGTTACTGGCTGAACAGCATATTGAACTTTATCAAGCCCAGATCTCAAAAGCTTTCAATCGCAAAGTCAAAGTGCGGACGTTTCAAGAAGGCGAGTTGGTTCTTACAGTCAGACGTTCTATGACTATGACGCATATGAGCAAAGGCAAGTTCGAGGCGAAATGGAAAGGGCCGTATATGGTAAATAAAGTCTTCTCCAATGGAGCCTATCAATTAACAGATATGGAGGGTAGAGTTGCTATGATGCCTATCAATGGCAAGTTTCTTAAGAAATATTATGTATAAAGACAAAATATACTTTATTTCAGAAACATGATGTAAATAAAAGTTTATTTTATTCATGGAATTAAATAAATATTAAGGACGGGGAGGAGGCCCTGATCCTTCATGATTAAATACATAGTTTGCCAACAGTTCAAACATCTCATTGTCTGAACTCACAATAAACTTGCAGGCAGCCATCCTCAATGCCTCTTCTTCGGCAGTCTTCCCAGGTTCCACTAACTTGGAGATCAAATCCTGTCCTGGTGCAGGAGGAACAGTTGAGCCTTCGTCTCTTTCTTTTCGAGAAGGCACGGGAGGCTTAGTAGGGGCATCTCGGTTTCTTCTTCGATCTTCGGAGCAAGTAAATATTTGGAAGACATTTTCGTACAGAAGGGAAAGCGATTGACAATATCTACAAAAGTTTTGTCCTATTTATAGGCAAAATAAATAGATAATCAGCCTTGAGAACTGATGCAACTTTTGAAAAGAAGCACAACAGTTCGTTCATTTATAACTATTTATTCATTTATAACTGACCATTCATTGTCCCTTCTCTGAAACTGACATGACTATTCACTCATTTATTCTTTTCCTCGAGAGTTTGAACGACCATTCATTCATTCAATGTCTCTCCCTTAAAAATTAAAGTGATTGATTACTCATTTATTTGTAATAATGAGAATCCATGTCCCTGAATTCCAAATAGCCATGCCAAACAACTTGCCACATTCGCATTCTCTCCGCACTCTGTTATCTATGTCAGCATATCCACCGCCGGCGCCAAGGGCAAGAAACCCGCCACTGCTTCATCGAGGAGTGAGCGTACGGAAACCACCGTCGCATCATCGGAGGCAACCCGAAGGACCAACCCCACTGTGGCTCCGACCATGATAGGTAGAACCCTACCTAATTTGGCCATGGGTTCGTCGGAGAAGAAGAAGAACCGAACCCTAAACTTTACGCCCACGTTTATACGTGTCAGCGTAGAATAAGAATCACCAAATACGCCCACGTTTATACGTGCCAGCGTAAAAACATTATACGCTCAAGTCTATACGTGCCAGCGTAAAATATAAACAACAAAATACACTCACGTCAATACGTGCCAGCGTAAAATGTAAACAACAAAATACGCTCACGTCAATACGTGCCCGTGTAAAAATGTTAAGCAATAAATACGCCCACATCTATATGTGCCAGCGTAAAAACAACATACGCTCACGTCTATACGTGCCAGTATAAAATATTAAGCATTAAATACGCCCACATCTATATGTGCCAGCGTAAAAATATGCAAGTCACCCACGTTCATACGTGTCAGCATAAAGTAAGTCAAAAGACTATATGTTTTCATGCGTATAACTTTACTCTTTTGAACAGAGAAAAGTATGCGTAGAAAACTTTTAATCAACAAGAACCCGTTACATACAAATCTTCTCTTGCATAAAATAACTCTTGTGTAGAGAAAAATCCTTATGCACAGATATTCATTTGCGTAGAAGCATTTGTGTAAAGTTTTGTATAAAGATCAATTCTAAATTCTACTAACTTGATTTTTGTTGATCTTCTTTTTGCAGTGGACTTGCAGATTCATCCTCTCTCTGAAATCTTTGGTTCCCCAACTGGTATTTTGGGTTCCAACTACTTGGAGAATCTGTCTCATGTTGAGTTCCCACAATCAGATAAACAATACCCTGAAGAGAGACAACAACTGATAGCTGCTCAGGGAGACAGGATGCTGCTGACTTTGATAAATGGAGAGCTGTTGACATCACTGGATGGCCAACAATTTTTTAAGCCTGCCTTCTTGTTTGAAGACGCCATTGACTTCAAATCTCAAATAAATCCCAAGAATGAGTCCTGGGTATTTAGATTTGAGGAGAAAGCGATGTACCTCCCATCAATGTCAAGGGATTATCTCATGTCCTCGTTCGTTCATGCCACCCACACAAGACATATGGTCTGGAATGTGACTCCCAACAGTCATGGTAGACCAGGAAAAATCATATTTAAGAGAGATAGGTCTCACCAAATGGGCTATCATACTAGCACTCCCAGTGGTGGTGTTGTCCCTTTCTTCGGTTTACAGCCTGGATTCATACCAAGCGAGGATTCAGCTCTGATCCAGCCAGTGCAGATACCAATGTTCATAAACAAGTTTATGAACGTTTCAGTGTTATATCCTCAGGTTAACCCTAGGCTTCCAGGATGGATAACCCCACATAATAAGAACTGGATTCAACTCAGTGCCTGGGTTATGCAGCACTTTGAAACAGAGCTACGAGCCATTGGGCTGTTTGAAGCAGTAGCCTCTACCAGTCAAGGCAAAACAATGAACAATAATCTGTTCTTAGCTTTGATGGAGTTGTACATCAGCTCAACGGGGACTTTTGTAACCCCAATAGGAGAAATGGGTTTTGCACTGCATAAGATGCAATTCATCTCTAAGCTACCAATGGGGGGAGCTCCATATGAAGAAAACGTTCCCTCCAACCAGGAAGTAGAAGAGATTAGCAAGACAAATCCTGGTTTAGTCAAAGTATATCAAGAATTGATGTGCCATTATCTGATTTGCTCCACTATGTATGAAAGTGGGTCGTATTTGGCATACACCAATAAATGGACAACATATCTATTCTACCATAAGGATAGAATATCCAAGGATGACAAGGAAAGATTTCAAGACAACAAGGCTCAAACCATCAACCCTTGTTCAATAATTCCTTCAGATCTAATCCATGGTTTGATGATCATACATAAGTCTCCGGATCAGTATCTGACCACCAAGACTGGAGAAATCCCTGCGGGGACTGAAGCTTTGAGCTATCTGAAGCATGGCAGTTGGAAAATCTCAAAGAAAGCCTTGCTGGCGGGCTTTCTTTCTCTATGGCTGCGGAGATGGATCATACCAGGGACAGGTACGGTCAACAGAATTCACCGAAACATACTATGGCCAGCAGTACGTTTGGTGTTCAAGACCAGACTCAGCTTATTACCGACAATAGTGTATCGGATAAATGCTGGTCTGCGAGCATTTGGTGAGGAACTAATCAGTAATGCTCCCTACTATAAGGATTTTCTTAGGGTGGAGATGTCATATACTTATTTAATGGGCTGGTTACTGCACCACAACTGTAGTTTATTGCCACCAGGCCCCGAAGATCGAGCAGAGGTATTCCTCCAGAAGTTCTATAAAGCCTCGTGGATTGCAACTTCAGTGGCAGATACCCGAGCAGCACTAAACTACTCTTATGGATGGAATTTTTTCTGCACACAACTGCCAGTTTTGGCTGACTGCTTCGGTGTACAATTTGAAGATGTAGATGAAGAGCGGACGGGACTCCCTGTGCCAGTTTTTAGTTGGCTGATATGTATCAGACCATCACATCTGATGTATAGAACTGATGATAACTGCGCCTTCGAACCGTATCTGCCCAGTCGGTTCGCTCCTCAATTCGGGTATGACCAACTTCACGTTGGTAATCCCTCTACCTCCTTCAACCATTATGGAAAGTTAGTTGAAGGTGCAAGGGCATGGAGATATTTCAGCACTGGATGTACTGGTGCTCAATTCCGTGTGCCAATTGCCACCAGCACAACTGAGCTACGAATACTTCATTCGTATGCTCGTTTCTATGCCTCCATCAGTTCCTTCGCAAATGACTAAAACATGAAGGGAAGTCTCCGATGGAACAAGGAAGGGAACGTCGAAGAACCAGTTAGGGTACCTTCGGACGTACCTGATGATGCTGCTGTTCCAGATGAATATTTGGAAGTGATCCCAACGGGTTTACGGGTGGCACCGGCAGGAGCAATTAAAATTTCTACCTCTAGGAAGCGTAAATTCGATATAGCGGTTGCTCCCAAAGAGAAGAAGAAAAATGTCACTGTTAAAGGGCCTTCCAGGCAGAGGGCTGCTACTTCGGAAAGAGAGATTCCAGTTGAAGAGCCTCAAAACATTGCATCTTCTTCAGCTCATCCTGGAGAAGGGTCTTCAGCATCTCAATCAGCAGCAGCAACAAAAACTATGGGGCTCCTATCTCCTGGATGTCTCAGCACTTCGATTCATCTCACTTCGCCACAAAAGGCACAAGCTATCGAAGACACCGCCACCACTCACACTGTAGATCTAGAACCCATCCCCTCGGATGAACCGGCTCTTGATTTAGAAGATGATGACTGGGATCAAGATTATGACGAACTCTTGGCACATCCTACACCTACTCCAGGTAAAAAATGAATTACACAAAATTTTATATAAAAATATATATTATAATTTTGTATATTTACTGTTTTGCTTAATCTTTGTAGGTGTTATCATTGCAGCAAAGCCTGTTGCCCCTCCTCCTTCTCAAGAGACTATCCATGAAGAAGAAACAGAGTCTGAAGGAGAGAGTTCTTCTTCAAAAGAAGATACTGCTCAAGAAGATTATTCCCCATCTATGGAGGTACAACAAGAGCCTGCAGTAGAGGCTCAGCAAGAATTGCCTTCTCTTGCTGAAGACAGAGAAGAAGAATTAGCTGCAGAAGAACTAGCTGCAGATGAAGAAATAGTTGCAGAAGAACCAACTACAACTGAAATACTCCCAGAACATGAAGGCCTGCAGCCAACAAAGGTGATAAAGACATTGTCAACCCATCAACCGAAGTCGGAGACGTAGTAATAACATCCTCAGTTGTTGCTAATGATCCGGCACAAATTCTTGAGACGACAATCTCCGAACATGAATCAGTCACAACAATCACCATTCCTCCCGCAACAATCACCGCCACCGAGACTCAATTAGTTTCAGCTCCAGAAACAGCTAAAGATACAATCCGTATATATGCTGAAAATATTGTCTCTGGACCTCCTGAGGATCAGTTAACCTTGGTAACAACAACTACTATGACTTCCTCTCATCCTGCAACCAAGGCAACAACAACATCTGCTCCTAGTCTTCAGAAGAGGAATTTAGTAGAGCTTGCTGCCACACCAAGCTCTAATACAGAAATAAATCTTTTAGTTGAGATTCATACAGAAGCTTTTTATAGAACTCTGGCGGTTTTGATCAAGATGGTCCTGAAGAAGGGCCTAAATTACGAAAGCTTGAAGGCTGCAATCGCTCCCACCATTGGGAACCTTGCTATGTTCAATGATGCTGAAAGAGCAGCAGCTTTGGAGAAAGTGGTGGAAGGACTTGAACAACCTATTAAAGAATATCTAAGGCTGTCAAGTGAAACCCTTGAAAGTCTCATCCAAACTGAGTATGATACTTTATCTGCTGAATACATAACTTGGAAGACTATTTTTAAGGAATCTCTCCAAGACTACAGTAGTAAAGTTGCCAATGAGCGAGCTTTTCTGAATGAAAATAAACCCCTGCTGGAGACACATAGAGAAGCCTATGAAACTTCAAATATGAGAATCTATCAACAAAATGATAGAATTCGTGAAGAGGCAGATTTGGCTCGTTTGAAGACAGAAAGAGAGCCGATGATTGCAGCTCGAGACCAACATTTGACGCAGGGCTCAATATTGGAAGAGAAGGTTTTTGGTGCTGAAGCTACCATTAAAACCCTTGATGATGCCAAGGATAAAATGATAGCTACTTTCGTCGAACTCTCCCATCTCTGTATTCTAGAAGCTCGTCGCACCATAGCTACTACAAATGTATTGAGTTCTTGTGAAAGGCGCTCGGCAGAGTTGCAGAAAATGCTTGAAGATGTATCTGCTCCACCTTAAAAAATAAAGAATTTTGTATTCTTCTTTTCATATCATCAATAAAGAATTTTGTATTCTGTCTTTCTTTTACTGTAATATTTCAAATCATGCAATAAATGAAACATTTTTTTTATAAAATGGTTGTGAGATAGAGAACAGTTATCAGAGGTAATATGGATATGATAAGTCTTCCAAACTCAACAAAGTAGATTATATCTATCCAGAGGTAATGTGTATATGATAGATAATAAATCTTTTTTTTCGAGCATACAATACTATCAGAGGTAATATGAACATAATAGATCGTAATGACTCAAAAAAAAATAGATTAATATCTATTCAGAGGTAATACGGACATGATAGATGGAATAAGGAAAAGAAATAGATTTAATATTTATTCAGAGGTAATGTGGACATGATAAATAATAAATCTTTTTCTTTCTTTAATCAGATGGTAAGACAGAAAATCAAAATTCTCTTTTAGGAGAATAAATAATCAGCTTAACCAAACCTTGGTAGCTGGGGAATAAAGAAGAAATTCAAACATAGTATTTCTTCAAGAATTTGCCATTAATTGGTATCATTATCAAATCTCTATTAGGTTTCGATAACCTATAGGCACCATTAGAGAATAATGTCTCAACTACATAAGGACCTTCCCATTTAGCTTGGAACTTGCCTTTCCTCTTATGAGTCATAACCATAGGTCTTCGGACAACTAAGACTAGCTCACCGACTTTGAATACCCTCTCTTTAACTTTACGGTTGAAAGCTCGAGATATACGAGCTTGATATAGCTCGATGTGCTGTTGTGCTTGAAGATGCTTCTCGTCCAGACCCTCAAGTTCTTGGAGTCGTAAGCGATCATTATTTTTAGAGGTTAGCTCATTAGCAATGGCTATTCTAAGAGACGGGATCTGAATTTCCAATGGAGGAACAGCCTCACATTCGTAAACCAATGAGAATGGTATAAAACCAGAGGGAGTTCAGCTGTTGTTCGATAAGCCATAAACATTCTCCAAGTTTTTCATTCCAATCATGTTTTTAGAAGAGACAAACTTTTTGAGAAGTTTAATAATAGTTTTGTTGAAAGCTTCCGCTAAACCATTAGCAGCTGGATTATAAGCCGAATAAGCTATGTTTTGGATCCGATTCTTATCACAAAATTGATAAAATGCCTGACTGGCAAATTGTGGTCCATTATCATGGATTATCCTTCGGGGAACTCCGAAATGATAAATGACATGATGTTTGATGAAGCTAACCACATTAGACATTTTCACTTCCACAAGAGGAACTGCTTCAGCCCATTTAGAAAAGTAATCGGTTATAGTGCCCTTTTACAGAAGGAGGATTAATTGGACCAATAATATCCATGCCCCAAGCTTCGAAAGGCCAAGAAGCTGCTGTAGGATGTAAGAATTCAGAAGGTTGGTAAATAAAGTCAGCATAAATCTGACATGTTTTACACCGTCTGGCATAATCCACAGCGTCTGCTATCATAGAAGGCCAATAATAACCCATTCTTTGAATACGGTCCTGTAGTTTCGGACCTGGTTGATGCGCCCTACAAACTCCATCATGAGCTTCACGTAGTGTTTGTTTGGCTTCACTTTCTGAAAGACAATGCAATAAAAGTCTGTCATAAGAATGACAATACAACATATGCAAAGAAGAATCGTAGTAGAATCGAAATGATCGTCTTTTGATTGATGCAGCTTCTTTTGGATCTTCAGGTAAAATCCCATGGAACATATAATCAATAAATGGACTTCTCCAATTCCTTTGCTGAGAATTTGATTCTGTAGTATAACTCTGTTCGATATGCAAATTATCTTGACACAGAATAGATCTCTATCCAACAAAGTAATGGTATTTTGTCTTCTAATTGGAACTGCTAAGTCTGCAGCTAGACTAGCGAGAGCATCAGCTTCCAAAATTTTAGAACGTGGTACGAATTTAATGAAGAATCCTTTGAATGAAAGAGCCAAATCGATTACCACTTGATGATAGGAAATGAGGTCAGGATTTCTGACTTCATATGTCCCTCTTACCTGAATAACAATCAGTTGAGAGTCTCCATAAGCTTCTAGGAACTCAATGTCTAATTATTTTGCTACTTGAAGACCAATTAGCAGAGCATTATATTCTGCCACATTCTTGGAACATGGTTCCTTAAGAGAATAAGTGCGGTATATGACCATTTTATCAGGAGAGACCAAGATAATGCCTACTCTGGAGACAATATTGCCTTTAGGCCAAAATCGTGATGCTCCATCAAAGTATAGCTGCCAAATGTCATCCCTCAACGTCATGTTACAATCTACGACTTCATCTGGAATATCCTTATATAGTTTGGAAGTTTCAGGTATAGGGTGAGCTGCTAAGAAGTCAGCTAATGCTTGACCCTTCACTAATTTTTGAGGTATGTAGACCATATCATAGGGAGTAAGCAACATTGCCAAGGTGGCTAAACATGAGTTAAGAATGCTCGGCTTTCTCATCAATAACCAAATAGGATTTATTCTGGATATGACATGAATAGTTTGTCCCGTTACATAATGTCGCATCTTTTGAATGGCAAAAACCAAGGCTAGACATTCTTTTTCCACAGGAGTATACCTGTGTTCAGCTCCAACCATCATTCGGCTAAGATAATAAATTGCCTGTTCCTGACCCTTATCACTTTTCTGTGCAAGAAGAGCGCCAAGAGAATGATCTAAGGCTCGAACATATAGCAAAAATGGTCTTCCTACTACTGGAGGTACCAGAACAGGTGGATTTATAAGGTATTGCTTGATGTCATTGAAGGATTTTTGACATGCTTTATCCCAAACAAATGATACACCTTTCTTTAATAGACGAGAGAAAGGTTGACATCTCCCAGAAAGATTGGATATAAATCTCCTGATATAAGCAATGCGACCTTGAAAGCCACGGAGTTCTTTCAGATTACGTGGAGGAAGCATTTCAAGAATTGCTTTGACCTTATCGGGATCAACATGGATACTTGAGAAGTAATGACAAATCTCAAAAATTTGCCACTGGAAACCCC
>JANAVB010022397.1:7818903-7843903 GCA_029216955.1 Iris pallida | reverse complement strand
TTTTCTACAGGAGTACGGAGCGGCGTTGGAGCTATCCTACATTGATGACGAGACAGTGCCTTTTGATTTCTAGACTATTTCTTATCTGAGACAGTTGTAGACATTATTTTACATCTCTTTTCTTTCTATTTTGCGGAGGTCGGACTTCGATCTTGTGAGACTATTTTTCATAGCTGTTTGGAGTGAGTATGTTCACCCGGCTATCTTTTGGTACTCTTATTTATTTATTTGGACTTCGTTATCTTCCATGTTGAACTGTGATGAGATTAGGTATGTTATTCTAGCCTGTGATTATTTTAATTTACAGCTTATGTGCATATATGAGGATTCCATATATTGGAGTATTCTTCGTATATGTGCAGCTGGCATGTTCACGTACTTTGTCCTACATATTTTGGCACTGGGGCGTTACATGTTTTTGTGGTGGCCCATGCAGGTCTACGTAAATATTGTTGGGTTACATGACTGTGCCTAACAAGCCTGCATATAGGAATAGGAATATCTCATCCAGAACTACTACTACCTCTTAACTTCCAATCTTTTTTGAAACTTCCTTGATTATTTGATTTCCTCATATCTAATCTTCCTAATATCAACTTATCTTCTTCGTGCCAACAATATGCATTTAAGAAGCGGACGTACTTCTGCCTTGGCCCTCACATCTGGTGAAGAGGCTACTCCGGAGGGACAGAATCCTCCTATGACTCCAGCGACACTATACCAGCCAGGACAGTCGCAGCCTACTACGACACCTACGACGGAGTACCCAGAGATCGCAGCACCCTCAGGCAGCCAGGCTGGGCAGACTACTACCATGCCACCGGACGGGAATGTACCACTGCCTCCACCACCACCATTCCCTCAGCAGTTTCCTCCACAGTCGGGACCACAGATGCCTCCACCACCAACTGATGGGAGCCCTACTTCTCAGTTTATGTACGCCATGATACAGGCTCAGTGGTAGCAGACTGAGCTGATGAGACAGACGATGATGGCAGCATTGGCTAGACCTCCACCACCACCTCCAGTACCAGTACCAGCACCGGCTCTGCATCCTTATGAAGGCTCTATCAAAAATTTCACAGATATGAAACCTAAGCCTTTTAGAGGAACGGAGAAGCCATTAGAGGTGTCACAGTGGCTTATTAGTACCGAGAAACTACTGAAGGTATCCCAGTTGCCAGCTCGAGATTGGATGACAGCAGTGGACTTACTGTTAGAAGATAATGCTCACCACTGGTGGAAGGCGAAAGAGAGACGACCAGGTACTGGGATCACCTGGAAGCAGTTTTATGATGTATTTTATGAGAGGTTCTTCCTTATTCATGTCCGAGATGGTCTCTACGACCAGTTCCTTCATCTGAAGCAAGGGAATATGACAGTTGATGAGTATGACTCGGAGTTCAATCGCCTGAGTCAATTTGGTACGGGATTGATTCCGACGGAGTTAGAGAAGGCGAGAAGATTTCACCAGGGGCTTGCACCAGAGCTCAAGTCTTATACGACTACCCAGTCTCGAGTCTCCCATTCAGCTGTCTTGGAAGAAGCTCGTGCTCAGGAGATTCTTCGCAAGGAACAGCAGCAGACATCGAGACGACATACCCCAGCAGCTACACCAGCCCGAGATACGCAGGGAGGACCTATCAGAAGAACTACAGGACAGTACCAGCAGAGGCACACACCTTATCAGCAGCCCACCTGCAACTTTTACGGGAAGCAGGGGCATATCAGAGATGACTGTCGACTCCGTTTGGGCTTATGTATGAGATATGGATCAGGACAGCACTTGGCCAGAGATTGTCCTGAGCAGCAGGCTCTAGTTCGGGCACATCAGGCCCAGAGGCCTATATCCCCAGCACCTCGTCCACCATTACCCCCACAGACAGCCCAGTACCACAAGGCCAGAGCTCAAGGCCCAGGGCAAAACCATGGAAAAGCATTCTCTCTAGCTGTTGAGAATGTAGAGACAGAGGCTGAGGGCATAGCAGGTATGGTTTTAGTTGCATCTTTTCCTGCTATTACATTATTTGATACTGGAGCCACTCATTCATTTATAGCCACTAGTTTTGCCACTAGACACAGCATTCCCATTACACCCTTAGCTAAGAATGTTAAAATCCTCACTAGAGGAGGAGTTGTACCTGTTAGTGGTGTTGTAGACTTTGTCCTATAGTAATAAATGGCAGAGAGATGATGGCACGACTTCTTGAATTCCCTATGTCGACATTTGATGTGGTTCTTGGAATGGACTGGTTGAGCCAGCATTTCGCTCTCATAGACTGCCATAGGAGCAGTATTATCTTTAGACCACCAAATACGGCAGAGTTTGAGTTCACCAAAGAAGACGGAGAGAGTTGTGATACACCCACATCGGGGACTCATATGATGATGTATGAAACCCCTCAGCACCCTATTATCACCGAGTTCGAGGATGTATTCCTTGAGGAGTTGCCAGGACTACCACCGGACCGAGATATTGAGTTTTCTATTGAGCTTATTCCCGGAGCCGAGCCTATTTCCTCCCGAGTATATCGTCTGGCACCTAGGGAGTTGGTAGAGATGAAGAAGCAGATTGATGACTTATTAGAGAAGGGATTTATTCGTGTCAGTGCGTCACCATGGGGAGCACCTGTTCTTTTTGTGCCTAAGAAAGACGGAATAGTGCGTATGTGCATCAACTACAGAGCATTGAATGCAGTGACGGTGAAGAACAAGTATCCCTTGTCGCGTATAGACGATCTATTTGATCAGCTAGATGGAGCAAAAGTATTCTCAAAGATTGACTTACGATCAGGCTATCACCAATTGAAGGTTCGGAAGGAAGACATTACAAAGACGGCCTTTTGATCGAGGTATGGACACTACGAGTTCTTGGTCATGCCTTTCGGTTTGACCAATGCTCCCGCAGTTTTCATGAATTTAATGAACAAGATCTTTCACCAGTACTTGGACAAATTTGTAGTAGTCTTTATAGATGATATCTTGATTTACTCCAAGAGTCAAGAGGAGCATGAGCAGCATCTATGGATAGTTTTGGGAACATTAAGGAATGAGCGACTTTTTGCGAAGCTTAGCAAGTGTGATTTCTTTCCCAAGGAGATATCATTTCTTGGTCATATTGTTACGGGTGATGGTACATCAATGGACCCAGAGAAGATCACAGTAGTCAAATCAGGGCCCGCTCCCACATCAGCTTCTGAGGTGAGAAGTTTCCTCGGACTTGCGGGTTACTACCGACGGTTCGTAGAAGATTTCTCTCGAATAGCGGGGCCAATGTCTCGATTGACTTGTAAGGATCAGGAGTTTATATGGACAGATGAGTGTCAAGCCACATTTGATGAGTTGAAGAAGCGATTGACCACAGCACCGATCTTGACACTACCATTGGGCCGATAAGGATTTGTGACCTACAGCGACGCATCCGGGAAAGGATTAGGATGTGTATTGATGCAGCACGGTCGGGTAGTAGCATATGCATCGCGACAGTTGAGAGTGCACGAGAAGAATTATCCGACCCACGATCTAGAGCTCGCAGCGGTTATATTTGCTTTGAAGCTATGGAGACACTACTTGTACGGCAAAAAGGTTGATATCTACACTGATCATAAGAGCCTCAAGTACGTGTTCACATAAAAGGAGTTGAATATGCGACAACGACGTTGGTTGGAGTTGATGAAGGATTATAAGATCGAGCTTCATTATCATCCGAGCAAGGCTAATGTCGTGGCAGACGCATTAAGCCATAAGCCCATGGCACACTTTTTGACTACCCAGAAGGAGTTGATTAGAGACTTGGAGCAGCTTGGTATTGAGGTAGTATTGCCTGGAACAGACGGCGTATTAGCCAACCTCCAAATGCAATCATCATTGGTAGAGCACATCAAGACAGCATTGCCCAACGATGCTAGATTTCGCCAGCTCAAAGAGAGGACTGAAGCAGGAGAGCAGACGGGATTGAGGATCCACTCAGATGGAACATTGCGATGTGGTGATCGCATTTATGTACCCAATGGAGAGCTACGTCAGGAGCTTATGGCAGAGGCTCACAGTTCGACTTACTCTATTCATCCCGGAGGGACCAAGATGTATCGTGACTTACGACAGTATTATTGGTGGCATGGAATGAAGTGGGAGATAGCTCGTTTCGTTGCCAAGTGCTTGGTATGTCAACAAGTTAAGGCGGAGCACCAGAGGACGGTCGGATTATTGCAGTCGCTACCCATTCCCGAGTGGAAGTGGGAGTACATTACTATGGATTTTGTCACTAGTTTTCTTCAGAGTCCTAGGGGACGTGACGCAGTGTGGGTGATTGTTGATAGACTTACCAAGTCATCCTATTTTTTACCTTTTAGAGTAGGCTAGTCGACAGAGGTATTGGCAGAAATGTATAGGGAGCAGATTGTGAGATTACACGGTGTGCCTGTTAGTATTGTGTCAGACCTGACTCGAAATTTACTTCATATTTTTGGAGGAGCAAGCAAGAGAGTTTGGGCACCCGATTGAAGTTTAGCACATCATACCATCCACAGACAGACGGCCAGTCGGAGCGTACCATACAGACGCTAGAGGATATATTGAGAGCGTGCATGCTTGATTTTGGCAGTTCATGGGAGGACCATCTTCATCTTGTAGAATTTTCCTACAACAATAGCTATCAAGCGAGCATTCAGATGGCTCCGTTCGAAGCATTGTAAGGTAGGAAGTGTCGGTCTCCTATTTGTTGGAGCGACATAGGAGAGTGACAGCTATTGGGTCCCGAGTTGGTCTTGAGCACAGTAGAGACAGTGAAGAAAATTCAGGGCCACCTGCGAGCAGTGCAGGATCGTCAGAAGCAGTAGACAGATAATCGTCGTCGACCTTTGGAGTTCAAAGAGGGCGACCTTGTGTTCTTGAAGATATCCTCCACTAGAGGCACGATTCGATTCGGAGGACGTGGCAAGTTGAGTCCAAGGTACATCGGGCCTTTCGATGTCTTGGAACGTGTTGGAGAGGTTGCCTATAGATTGGCCTTGCCACCGTCGCTAGAGGGAGTGCATGATGTATTCCATGTATCTCAGTTGAGGAGGTACGTGGCGGACAACAATCATGTGCTTGATCACTCTGAGATCACAGTTGGACCGAGTTTGTCGTACGAGGAGCAACCAGTAGGTATCCTCGATCGCCGAGTGAAGGTGTTGCGGAATCAATCTATTCCATTAGTTCGCGTGGCATGGAAGCATCACTCGCCAGGGGAGTCTACTTGGGAGCGCGAGGACGACATCCGAAATCGCTACCCGCAATTGTTCGAAGACGAAGGTATGTCTTGCATTAAAACTATAAGTTACTATCAATTTTTTTTGCATTGCATTTGATCCCCCGACCTTAATTTAATTTCGAGGACAAAATTTTCTTTAAGTTGGGTAGGATGTTAAACACCAAGATTTTTTAATTATTTTAGTGATTTAAAAATTATTTTTTTTATATATTATTTGGCATTAAAGAGTTAGTTGGTATATATGGGTGTATTTATAGATATATAAATATATATATTATGTGTGCAAATGTGTGCTTGATATTTTAAAGTGATACTAAATATAGTCTACAATTATTATAAAAGATCTTTGTTACTTATTTACAATTTATAGGATTTTTGTGCAGATTGTATTTATATATATATATATATATATATATATATATATATATATATATATATATATATATATATATATATATATATTATAAAAAAAAATTTAGGTGGTCGGCCCAAGGAGGACCGACCACAGCAGCTCAAAGGAAAAAGAAAGGAAAAGAAAAAAGAAAGGAAAAGGAAATATATATATATATATATATATATATATATATATATATATATTAATAACCACTAACCCCATGTGGCCGGGTCCTACACCCCCCTTTCCCTTGCTGCATGCAGCAGCTCACCCGAGCAAACCCGAAACCATGGGATGCATTAAAACCAAAACCGATTGGTATTAGGTTTAGTTAGAAGTTGTTATAAATACAACTTTTTCCACAAGCCTCAAAACCCTAGACTTCCAAAACGAAATTTGCAACTGATCATACCCCCTTCGCCAGCAAGTTTGTTTCACCAGTGACGGAGTTTTGTGCGCGACGAACGGAGCATCGGAAGTCAGCCCCGCGTCACCCACGGAGCAGTTTTCCCACTCAAGGTACCCTATTTTCCTACAACGTAACTTTTTACTCGTAACACCGATTTTTGATCCGTAAGATTGTCTGGAAAGTAGACTTGACCCTCTTCGAGATCCTCAAGGTGGATTTCGAAAACAACCCATCGACTTGCTCGAAAAATTGAGACGAAGTTGAACAAAAATCTGTTTTCTGTAACGCTATAAAACTGTTTTAAAATGACAACTTGTCGGGCAATTTTTCTTGCTGTACAGTAAAGTAATGTAGGAACAAATTGAAAATAGGAAAAGACAACATAACCAAGATCGTAACACATCTTCTTAATCATCGTTTTGATTAGCGTGTAAAAAGTAGATTGATGTTGAAGTTGAGGAAAAACCTGTGTTTAGTTATATTAATTTTCTGAAATTTGACCGATATGGCGTGCGCCTCGACAAACCGGGCGACGTGGTCGCGTGCTTTACGCATTGAAAGGCGCGTATGGACGTTGCTGACGTGTGGGAACTGACGGAACTCAGTTTCGTCATGTATGCGCGACGAAATCAACGCGTATCCGTCGAGATACCCCCGTATCGACATTTTGCAAACTTGCCCATAACTTCGTGTACAGTCGTCGAATCGAGACAAAATTTGTGCCAACAGGTCCGGATCGAAATTCTGGTCCTGTATGCCAAGTTTGGTTCGATTCTGAGAAGGTCGAATCGAAAACCATTTTTTGCGGGCCCGTGGCCCACTCAAACGGGCGATTTTGTGCACGGCTCATCGGAATCCAAAACTGGACATACCGTTGAGTTCCTCTCCTCAAACCTAAACCATAGACATGTAGTTTGATGACTTTAGAGATTATAGACTTTGGCATGTATTTCGGTGCAAAGTGGGTCCAACGGCGGACATCGTTTTGACCCGAAATTATGATTTTGCCCCTGTTCCAGAATTAGATTTTTGGACAGGCGTTTCCTAGGTATATCTTTTACACCGAGTGCATTTTTGATGTTTGTTTCAGCGTCCGGAGTTGTTTGGAGACGGTGACGTTTCTTAGCTGACATTGTGATTTCTTGGGCTTGCCACTTTACACCATCAGGCAAGATACCTTGCCACCTTACTCTGCGATTATTTTATTTCTTATTTTCAGTTGTTATTTTAAGCATTTCTTATTTCTTAATATTTAAACTGTGCGTCCAAGTCACACTTGGGTGCAAGCGACTCTATCGGTCGTTTTTCTCGCTTTTTTTATTCCTCTTGCATTGACTTAGTTTATTGACCACCCATTGATGTTGAGGTATTGGTATATCTCATACGGCCTTGACACTTGTTGTATCACGTGATGTAAGTCACATGTAGGACACGTATTCGCGTAGTCGACTGGCCACCGATATGTGTGGAGCGTGCGACGGATAGGGATAACTGCCAATAGAGTTGCATATTAGAAGACTTGGCGGTTACTAGAGGTACATGTCAGTCATGGAGTTGATGATACTAGGCATTGGGTGGGGAGAACATTACCTGATTTATGGGCTTTGATTGCACTTCTCTTGTAACCCGGAAGCTCCGCTGGAGATACGGGTATGATTAGCCTCTCAGGTTGGCCACTGTCGTTCTTGGAACGTCATGCGCTTGGTCACTGGTGTCCAATAGGGGACTATACCGGATCCTATAATAAGCCAGGGCTCATGCGTCGAAGGAATGTATCTCAACTGCATATTTGTCATGACCCGCACCCGGATATATGGGTACAAATACGCGGGCCACTCCCAGCCTACGCCGCGGTGTCGGCGGTAGAACGCTGTCAAGTATACTATACTAACTACAACATCTAACGATCCATAACTAGAAATGTACTCATGTCACATCATAAAAACTAAGGAAGATAAGACAAGAAATAATAACGATATCACTAGAACAACTATAATCTACAAGGATCATAAGACAGAAAAATAATGAATGTATAACAAAACTAACTAAGGATAAATACCAGGCAACTCACATAAAAGAATAGTGAGATCCACCTCAGCTAGCAACATCATGAAGTCCAATACTGAGGGCACAACTACTCCTAAAATTTTGTCAACATATCCAGTCAGGATGGAACGAGCACAAATCTCCAATAACAGTTCTAATTAGACGATATTGAAAATGTAGCAGTAAATAGAGAGAATATACAAGAAATCACGAAATGTACATGTGAGTATCATGGCAAGGTAAGCTGTAAATCTAGAGCTAGAACAAGGCAAGTAAAACTGATCATGGCATGTACAAGAATCAAGAATCATCTATCTAGGTGTGTGAGTACTAGCTACAATACGTGGTCGGCTTGGGAACTTGCACAATAGTAACAGGCCTGGCTAACCATACGTGGGGTGTATGATCAACACTCACAATCAATAGGTGCACAAGGGGTACACAATGGGCTTTGACCACATATTTATACTAATACTCCCCATCCCCGACTAGTATTGTGGATCCAACCATGACACATCATGACGCACGATTCTCTGAGAGGGTAGCTAGCCTTCGCAGGAATCGTGTCTATACAATACACAAGGAACAAGGAAGACTTGCACAAGATATACCAAGGAAAGCGAGGAATAACATCTCATGACGGGATCCAGAGAAATACCAATCCGTGTGAACAATGTGTCAAGAGAACAAGGGTATCTACACTAAATACAAGAAACATAAACGATATCATAAAACAGAAGTATTATCAGAGAATGTACTCGCCTGAGATCTGGTGGAATATGTCAACTGGTCCAAGAACAGTGCCTCGAGGACCTATAGGTGGAAATATTGTATCAATATAAGGGTTTGGAAGTAAAATCAACTCATACTAAATCAAACTAGGTCAAGACAAGTCAAAGCAAGTCAAACTAGATCAATCTAAGTCAATGGTTGATTTACAGTTGACTTTGGTCAACTGGTCAACCTTAGGTCAACTCTAGGTCAAACTTGACTAACGTTGACTAACAGTTGACTTTGGGTCAACTGGTCAACTTCAGTCCAGTTCTAGTCAATTTTAGGCTACGGTTGACTTCCGGTTGACTTGCTCAAAATAGTCAACTGTGGTCAACCAGGGTCAAAGCTAGTCGAACCTAGGTCAAATGTTGACTCTACTTCGATGCTCAGTCAAAGTAGTCAACCATGGTCAAGCTAGTCTCTATAAACATCTACAAGGTCAACTTATAAATTTCAGTGATTTAGAAATCACTGAAATCGACGGCTCTCTAAAACAACCAAAATGAGAAAATATTATAATAATAGGGTGACACAAAAAGGGAAGAAATCTACAGATGTTGTCGGATGATGAAACTAACATCACCAACGTGTCCAGAATAGACAAATCAGCTAGGATAGCCTGTCCAAAAGTCCAATTTGGACACAGGGGCAAAACGGTAATTTTGGGCCAAAATGATGTCCGCCGTTGGACACACTTTGCACCGAAAAATGTGCCAAAATAAAAGTGCACAAAACCTAACAAATTATATGTCCACGAATCCAGAATGACGATACGAATCCAACGGTATATCCAGAATTGGATTCCGTTGACCCGATCTCAAATTGGTCCGTTGACCAGGACATTGAAATTCCGATTTGCACGAAAAAGCGTGTCGGAGCTAGTGTCCTCAAAACTCAGCAAATTATATGTCAACGAGTCCAGAATGACGATACGAACTCAACGGTGTATCCGGAATTGGATTCCGATGAGCCGATCTCAAAATGACCCGTTGGCCCGGATATTGGTATCCGACTTGCACCGAAATGCGTGTCGGAACCAATGTCCACTAAAACCTAGCAAATTATATGTTAACAAGTCCAGAATGACGACACGAACTCAACGATATATCCGAAATTGGATTCCGATGAGCCGGCGTCAAAAAGTCCCGTTGACTCAGAAAGTGGGACCCGCTTTGCACCGAAATGCGTGCCAGGGCTCACATTCTCCAAATCAAGCAAACTTTATATGAAAACATGCCAGAACGATGCCACGAGTCTACTGGTGGTGTCAGAAATTGAATCCGGAGTCCCGGGTTCAAAAATGAAATTTAACAAGTGTAACACTAAGAATTCGAACGGCCAACTTTGGCGTCGAATTCGACCGACCTAACAAGCTCAAACTGAAATGAAATCTAAAGGGAGCAGGAAGAGGGTTATACCAGCTATGCACCAGAATTGGTGGCGCACAAAACGGAGCTGCGATGGGGATGATACGAACCCGCGAAGTTGGCGTCGCAAAACTGTCCAAAAACAGTTCAATTTAAAACGTCAACTTGGTGGCCAGTTTTGATATATCAAATGACGGAATTAACGGACGAAAATTAATAGGAGTGAAGGTGGATATACCGAGATTGCGACGGAGCAAAAAGTTTGCCGATCCAACGGTCGGATTCCCCTGGAAATGCGTACGAAGTTGTTGCGACGAGGCGCCAATTCTGGACTTCGCGCGCGCGCGTCGACGGAATTTCGTGAAAAATGCACGAATCGCCTCGACGGCGCATCCCGGAGGACGTTGGCCGCCACGGGAGGGTGCGGGGGTGTGCGCCCGGAGTTTGCGCGCCTAGGGGACGGCGCCGCCGGCCATAGCCGACGGCGGAGGCGGCGTTGCACGCGCGGCCAGGCTGCGGCCACTGCTACTGCTGTGTTGCGCTGCTGCTGCTGTGGAGGCCGTCCAGCGGCGGCGGCGCGGCCGGCGGTGTGGGCAACGCCGGCGGGGGTGGTCGTCGCAACGGAAATGGTGTGTAGAAGAGGAGAGAGAAAGAGAGATATTTACATATATATTTTATATATATGTATATATGTATATATATATCTACATAAGAGAGAGAAATAGAGATATTTGTATAAGAGGATATTTTAGAGTAGGGAAAAATTAGTGTGTGGATATTAATGAAGGGGTAACAAGGAGCTTGGACTGGGTTTGGTTGAGCCGGGTCGGTTAAAATCGGACATGGTGAAATATTTGAATTAAAAATAGGTATTTATGATCATGGGTAAATAAGTAGCATGTGGGGGCTCAAATAAATGGGACACAAGTGTCAGGCGGGTAGTAGGCTCAATGTTGGCCATGTCCATATTTGGGGTCGACTAGGTTGGATCGATGTCGGGTCCCGAAATTAAATTGAAAATTAAATCAGGTTTCACGGTAGATAATTAATTGGCCTAAATTGAACCGAAAGTTGTGCGAAGGAAATGGAGCACAAAATGGAGTGTCTGAGTGGGACACGAAGGTCATGGGTGAAAAGCGTCTCGAGTAGATCAAACATGACAAGTTGGTTTCGAGAAAATGACTAGTCTGGTGCTCCCAAATTAAAAGTCATGGTAACGCGCATATGATGATCAAGGAAAAGTGTGGGAATTCAATTAATAATTAAATGGTCTAATATTGATCCGAACTTGCGCGAAGCAAAAAAGAGCACAAGGGAACGAGTTCAAGTGGGACAAGATATATCAAAATAAAGATAATCTCGTCTACTACAAACTCCAAGAAGGAAGTTTCCAGAGACTGGCATCCCTGATGCTCTAGAATTCCAAGTCACGGTAAAGAGCATTAAATTAAATAATAATCAAATAATAATATTTATTCAAAATAATTGATTTATAAAATTGAAAAAAAATAAGCCATAAATTCAGGGGCTTACAATCCTACCCACCTTATAAAAATTTCTTCATCGAAATTAAAGGTTGGTAGTGGGGTTAAAACTTGATAGAAGATTTATGCAATAATTTAGGCACGATCCAAGAATGACTAGTTTGCACGATCAAGATAATCGATTTAAAATTTTTCAGGCACGATAAGGGATTTGGCACGATAGAATTAAGATATGAACAAAATTATATGTGCATGATTTCAAAAATAAGCCAAGTCATTGGGGCACAATTTTAGAGACGATTAGAGGAATCAACGATATAAATGAAGTTCAAGTACGGGGTGACCCGTAGGACTTAGGTTGATGGAAATCAACCTGAAAGTCGCACATGCTTGATCAAGATGAAAAGCTAACCATGATCAAAATAAGGTTTGGCATAGTTGAGATAAAATTTCAGACACAAACAAAATCGAAGTCAATGTCTTATAGGCCCGATCAAAGATTGAGGAGGATGATTGATAAAATCATGAAATACGATCCAAGTTCGAACGCGATTAAAATCGAAAATAGTCTAAGTTCACTTGGCACGGTTTGAGGGTTAAGATTATCAAGATCATGAAAATCAAAGTTGGATAGTCATGATCTAAAACAGGGCTAAGAGAAGCAAATGAAGAGAAAAATTTGAGAATAGCACGATTGAGAGATAGATTGGATAGAAATTAGATTATAGGTTACATAAGCACGATCAAGATCCAAGTTCAGCTATGAAAGACGGTAAAATCATGAATTCGAAATCAAGGTCCTAAAAGCACAGTTTAGAAAGGAACCCAAGTCACAAGGAATTCGAAGTCATCTAGAGTCTAGTCAGCAACCAGGACTCTTTGGCACGATAAACAAGATGACCAAAATTGATTGGTCATGGACAGAAGGGAATTAAAATATTAACAGTATCGAAATTTAAGAAACAATTGAGATATGAAATTTCAAAATTTTTAGAGTTTCCAAGTGTAGATGACAGATGTAGATATGATGTAGGTAATTTGTGTAATCTAGACATAGCTAAACAAGGCAAAGGAAATAACGGTAAGATGAGAAAATCATCATGTGATGGGAGAGAAAATAATGATAAACAAAAAATAATGGTAGGAATTATCTTGCTCAATTGGTAAAAGAAGTGAATCAACTTAAGATATGACCTGATAACCATACACGTCTATCCAAAATCATGTTGCCAGAATTTACGCCACGCCAGTAAACATAGCTTCAATAAACGATAGAGTCCATAACTAAGGTATACACCCTATAATCATGTCATCTAGATTCCTCGCCACGACAACCGGTATGGCTGCAAGAGAATCTAAATAACATAACTAGGATAGTATATCTAAATCAGGCTCCATGTCCTTGTCTCGCTAGCTAATATGACTGCGATGAATTCTAAACTCCATAAGTAAAGTAGACATTTACTGTTCTCATCGTCCTCGTCCAAAATATGTTTATCAGGATATCTTAACTCAATTCTTAAAAGAATTATCCAAAACAAAATCAAAGGTCAACAACGAATATTAAGATTTAAAATTCAACAATAAATCAAGGGTTAGTCAATAGAAACAACGGAAACAACTTCCGAGATAGGGTTCAGAGGAAAATCTCAGGAAAAGTCCCGAGGGTACTACCTAGGTCAAGATAGAAAATGGTGGAATATAATCTAAAAAAAACCTCGACCATAATACGAGGTTGGTAAATCATATTCTCTCCCCAACCTAGATGATAAATAAGTCCAACTCATACCTTCCCTCTGGGGTCCACAAACTCATCCCAAGAAGGAATAAAGTTTGACAAGGACAGATATTTCAGAAATCAGAACAGACAAGAACAAATTGGAAAATTTTCAAAACGTTCGAAATAAGATTCCCAGGGGTCATCCCTGGAATCTACCAAGAGTTCCTAATATGTGACTGAGTACCAAAATCCTAAAATATTCCATTACTTACTCTTAATCCTAGGGCAGGCTCGCAGTAGTACAGATAAGCTCAAGTACTACCACGACTTTGCATTAATTGCAAAGACTGACCTGCATGGGCCACCACTAAAAAACGTGTCACGACCCGCACCCAGATATACGGGTACAAATACGCGGGCCACTCCCAGCCTACGTCGCGGTATCGGCGGTAGAACGCTGTCAAGTATACTATACTAACTACAACATCTAACGATCCATAACTAGAAATGTACTCATGTCACATCATGAAAACTAAGGAAGATAAGACAAGAAATAATAACGATATCACTAGAACAACTATAATCTACAAGGATCATAAGACAGGAAAATAATGAATGAATAACAAAACTAACTAAGGATAACTACCAGGCAACTCACATAAAAGAATAGTGAGATCCACCTCAGCTAGCAACATCATGAAGTCCAATACTGAGGGCACAACTACTCCTAAAATTTTGTCAACAAATTCAGTCAGGATGGAACGAGCACAAATCTCCAATAACAGTTCTAATTAGACGATATTGAAAATATAGCAGTAAATAGAGAGAATATACAAAAAATCACGAAATGTACATGTGAGTATCATGGCAAGGTAAGCTGTAAATCTAAAGCTAGAACAAGGCAAGTAAAACTGATCATGGCATGTACAAGAATCAAGAATCATCTATCTAGGTGTGTGAGTACTAGCTACAATACGTGGCCGGCTTGGGAACTTGCACAATAGTAACAGGCCTGGCTAACCATACGTGGGGTGTATGATCAACACTCACAATCAATAGTTGCACAAGGGGTGCACAATAGGCTTTGACCACATATCTACACTAATACTCCCCATCCCCGACTAGTATTGTGGATCCAACCATGACACATCATGACGCACGATTCTCTGAGAGGGTAGCTAGCCTTCACAGGAATCGTGTCTATACAATGCATAAGGAACAAGGAAGACTTGCACAAGATATACCAAGGAAAGCGAGGAATAACATCTCATGACGGGATCCAGAGAAATACCAATCCGTGTGAACAATGTGTCAAGAGAACAAGGGTATCTACACTAAATACAAGAAACATAAACGATATCATAAAACAGAAGTATTATCAGAGAATGTACTCGCCTGAGATCTGGTGGAATATGTCAACTGGTCCAAGAACAGTGCCTCGAGGACCTATAGGTGGAAATACTGTATCAATATAAGGGTTTGGAAGTAAAATCAACTCATACTAAGTCAAACTAGGTCAAGACAAGTCAAAGCAAGTCAAACTAGATCAATCTAAGTCAATGGTTGATTTACAGTTGACTTTGGTCAACTGGTCAACCTTAGGTCAACTCTAGGTCAAACTTGACTAACGTTGACTAACAGTTGACTTTGGGTCAACTGGTCAACTTCAGTCCAGTTTTAGTCAATTTTAGGCTACGGTTGACTTCCGGTTGACTTGGTCAAAATAGTCAACTGTGGTCAACCAGGGTCAAAGCTAGTCGAACCTAGGTCAAATGTTGACTCTACTTCGATGCTCAGTCAAAATAGTCAACCATGGTCAAGCTAGTCTCTATAAACATCTACAAGGTCAACTTATAAATTTCAGTGATTTAGAAATCACTGAAATCGACGGGTCTCTAAAACAACCAAAATAAGAAAATATTATAATAATAGGATAACACAAAAAGGGAAGAAATCTACAGATGTTGTCGGATGATGAAACTAACATCACCAACGTGTCCAGAATAGTCAAATCAGCTAGGATAGCCTGTCCAAAAGTCCAATTTGGACACAGGGGCAAAACGGTAATTTTGGGCCAAAATGATGTCCGCCGTTGGACACACTTTGCACCGAAAAACGTATCAAAATAAAAGTACACAAAACCTAACAAATTATATGTCCACGAATTCAGAATGACGATACGAACCCAACGGTATATCCAGAATTGGATTCCGTTGACCCGATCTCAAATTGGTCCGTTGACCAGGACATTGAAATTTCGATTTGCACGGAAAAGCGTGTCAGAGCTAGTGTCCTCAAAACCAGCAAATTATATGTCAACGAGTCCAGAATGACGATACGAACTCAACGGTGTATCCGGAATTGGATTCCGATGAGCCGATCTCAAAATGACCCGTTGGCCCGGATATTGGTATCCGACTTGCACCGAAATGCGTGCCGGAACCAATGTCCACTAAAACCTAGCAAATAATATGTTAACGAGTCCAGAATGACGACACGAACTCAACGGTATATCCGGAATTGGATTCCGATGAGCCGGCGTCAAAAAGTCCCGTTGACTCAGAAAGTGGGACCCGCTTTGCACCGAAATGCGTGCCAGGGCCCACGTTCTCCAAATCAAGCAAACTTTATATGAAAACATGCCAGAACGATGCCACGAGTCTACTAGTGGTGTCAGAAATTGAATCCGGAGTCCCGGGTTCAAAAATAAAATTTAACAAGTGCAACACTAAGAATTCGAACGGCCAACTTTGGCGTCGAATTCGACCGACCTAACAAGCTCAAAATGAAATAAAATCTAAAGGGGGTAGGAAGAGGGTTATACCAGCTGTGCACCGGAACTGGTGGTACGCAAAACGGAGCTACAATGGGAAAGATACGAACCCGTGAAGTTGGCATCGCGAAACTGTCCAAAAACAGTTCAATTTAAAATGTCAACTTGGTGGCGAGTTTTGATGTATCAAATGACGGAATTAACGGACGAAAATTAACAGGAGGGAAGGTATATATACCGAGATTGCGACGGAGCAAAAAGTTTGCCGATCCAACGGTCGGATTCCCCGAGAAACGTGCACGAAGTTGCTGCGACGAGGCGCCAATTCTGGACTTCGCGCGCGCGCGCGTCGACGGAATTTCGTGAAAAATGCACGAATCGCCTCGACGGCGCGTCCCGAAGGACGTTGGCCTCCACGGGAGGGTACGGGGGTGTACGCCCGGAGTTTGCACGCCTAGGGGGACGGCCACGCCGGCCATGGCCGGCGGCGGCGGCGGCGTTGCACGCGCGGCCAGGCCGCGGCCACTGCTACTGCTGTGTTGCGCTGCTGCTGCTGTGGAGGCCGTCCAGCGGCGACGACGTGGCCAGCGGCGTGGGCGGCGCCGGCGGGGGTGGTCGTCGCGGCGAAAATGGTGTGTAGAAGAGGAGAGAGAAAGAGATATTTACATATATATTTTATATATATGTATATATGTATATATATATATATACATAAGAGAGAGAAATAGAGATATTTGTATAAAGAGGATATTTTAGAGTAGGGAAAATTAGTTTATGGATATTAATGAAGGGGTAACAAGGAGCTTGGACTGGGTTTGGTTGAGCCGGGTCGGTTAAAATCGGACATGGTGAAATATTTGAATTAAAAATAGGTATTTATGATCAGGGGTAAATAAGTAGCATGTGGGGGCTCAAATAAATGGGACACAAGTGTCAGGCGGGTAGTAGGCTCAATGTTGGCCATGTCCATATTTGGGGTCGACTTGGTTGGGTCGATGTCGGGTCCCGAAATTAAATTAAAATTAAATCAGGTTTCACGGTAGATAATTAATTGGTCTAAATTGAACCAAAAGTTGTGCGAAGGAAATGGAGCACAAAATAGAGTGTCTGAGTGGGACACGAAGGTCATGGATGAAGAGCGTCTCGAGTAGATCAAACATGACAAGTTGGTTTCGAGAAAATGACTAGTCTGGTGCTCCCAAATTAAAAGTCATGGTAACGCGCATATGATGATTAAGAAAAAGAGTGGGAATTCAATTAATAATTAAATGGTCTAATATTGATCCAAACTTGCGCGAAGCAAAAAAAAGTACAAGGGAACGAGTTCAAGTGGGACAGGACATATCAAAATAAAGATAATCTCGTCTACTACAAACTCCAAGAAGGAAGTTTCCAGAGACTGGCATCCCTGATGCTCTAGAATTCCAAGTCACAGTAAAGAGCATTAAATTAAATAATAATCAAATAATAATATTTATTCAAAATAATTGATTTATAAAATTGAAAAAAAATAAGCCCTAAATTCAGGGGCTTACAATATTCACAGTAGAATGGTCAGGAACCCGATTGTATGCATACCTTTTTTTCCTTATTATATTATCACAGTTTATATGGCATGGTATTTTCTTATATCTTGCTATGTCCCCTGAGGACCTGGTTATCTCTCCAGGTTTAGACAATTTTCCACAGGAGTACGGAGCGGCGTTGGAGCTATCCTACATTGATGACGAGGCAGTGCCTTTTGATTTCTAGACTATTTCTTTTCTGAGACAGTTGTAGACATTATTTTACATCTCTTTTCTTTCTATTTTGCGGAGGTCGGACTTCGATCTTGTGAGACTATTTTTCATAGATGTTTGGATGAGTATGTTCACCCGGCTATCTTTTGGTACTCTTATTTATTTATTTGGACTTCGTTATCTTCCGTGTTGAGCTGTGATAAGATTAGATATGTTATTCTGGCCTGTGATTATTTTTATTTATAGCTTATGTGCATATATGAGGATTCCATATATTGGAGTATTCTTTGTATATGTGCAGCTGGCATGTTCACGTACTTGGTCCTACATATTTTGGGACTGGGGCGTTACAGTGTTGGCATGAACCCGACTTTTGATCGGATTCCTCACAGCTTCATCAGACGTAGCTTGAGTTCTTCCTTTTACTTTAATTACCAAAGGTTCACCATTGACAGGTTGGGATTGAATTCGACCTTTAACTTTAATCATCAAAGATTGATCTTCTGAAGGATCTTCTAAGACAGATTGATCTTCTGTAAGTGACCGATCTTCAACCATATCAGATATTTCCTTCACATGCTCCTTATTGTAGAGTATTGAATCAGAGAAATAGGCTTCAAACCCCTTAAAAGGATTGATGTCTGCAAATTTAATCTTCACAATCCCTTGAGAATCTACATACTTGAAGCATTGGTGGAGAGTTGAAGGTACAATATTATGCTCATGTATCCATGGTCTTCCAAGTAGGATATTGTAAGATACATCTGAGTTGATAACATAAAAGGTTGTCATAGTTCGAAGATCACCTATTTGAATCTTCAGACGAATCTTTTCCAATGGTTTACTCTTTCCAAAATTGAAACCAACTATTGTTGTACTAGTGTAAGTCAAATCACTAGTAGGAATCCTCAAGGGTCGTAGCATACTCTGAAGAATAATGCTAATAGAAGATCCAGGATCAATGTAAATCATGTCAATTTTAGTAGAGTCAATATACCCAGTGT
Organism: Iris pallida; assembly: GCA_029216955.1. Classification (NCBI taxonomy): domain Eukaryota; kingdom Viridiplantae; phylum Streptophyta; class Magnoliopsida; order Asparagales; family Iridaceae; genus Iris; species Iris pallida. The sequence goes on along the minus strand of JANAVB010022397.1, from coordinate 7,824,939 downwards.
AACACAGAGGCCTGTTGTGTCTATTATGCTTCAACAGCATATCTTCCTGTATGAAGGTGATGTTAGGAATTGATTCCATCACATTATGACATTGGGGACACGACACTGGTATATTGTTGTAGCTCCCCTTCCCGAAAATTTGGAAATATTTTATTTTTAATTATTTTATTCGAATGGTGATTTTTAGTTTTTGTAAATAATTATTTAATTAATTATTAAGGTGGACGACTTATGTCCTTGTGGAGTTATGGAGCACAAAACGATTAGGAAGTGTGGCACGGGAGATGTAGCAGTGTGCCTTGACTAGTGTACTAGCCATGCCGGGGAAACCTAGCCATAGGGATGTCTAAACTAGAAAAACTAGGCCAAGTTATGACTTGACCCTTTTAAATCATTAAATTATATATTATTTAATATATTGACTTTAGACGACCCGGTTGTGCCAATTTAGTCTGGACTCAGTCCGAATTGGACCCGAACCCATGTGGTTGTGTAGTGTGCTCAAAGACGTTCATGTAGATATATTTTAGGATATTTCTTTATTGCCTATTAGCAGCTACCTTCTATAAGTAGATAAATATTATTTTGTGTACACCCTTTTATATGAAGACTTGCTTTAGAAATTATGTTATTATTAGGTTCATTGAGAAGTTACAAATACATACATATTTATGTTTATATATGTATATACGTATAAATATATTGATATATATTTATATAAGAATATATAGGGACATATATATTTTGTGTAAATATATATAACACAAGAAGAGGAAATATAATATTTTTCTTATAGGCACATATATTTTATTTTTTGTAAATATATGTATATGTGTGTGTGTGTGTATATATATATATAAAAAAAAGAATATATATATATATATATATATATATATATATATATATATATATATATATATATATACGTGCATGAGTATTTATATAAACATATATATAAATATATATATATATATATATATATATATATATATATATATATATATATATATATATATATATATATATATAGATATATGTATATACTAATAATAAATAGTAATAGGTAAAGAAAAAGAAATAAAAAAAAAACAAAAGAAAAAGCAATGGAATAAAAAATAGTAGCAGCCGGCCTAATCCCCCATAACTGAGCCCAACCCGAGCCTTACCAAACCCAACCCGGGAAACCCACAGCCGAGACTTCACCTTGCGCGACTACTTAAGGAGAGATCGAGAGAAACTCGAAGAGAGAAAACCCTAACGCCGCACCCACGTGCCCCTGTGCGGACCATATCGTGCGCGCGCCGCCGCAGGTGGCCGCCGGCTAACCATGCGCGGTGGCGAGGTCGATAGCAAGGCCGCCGTGCGTAAAACAGAACAACGCAGCAGCGACAGCCATCCGCGGGGCTGACTTCGCGGTGATATTCTGTCGCGTTCGTTTGACCATCTTGGGAAACTTTTCTTCTGGTACGCTTACAACCTAACCCACTATGATCTCTTTCAATTAGTTCAAGTCGAAGTCATCTGTATTAGACGAGATAACAAACCCAAGTTCGGTAAAAATTTGTCCCGAAACAGGACAAATATATAACAGTCCATTCATCTACGTTTGAAGGTCGATTCCGATCGATCTAGGGCCAGGCTAGAAATTCTGTTTGAGCACACTTTTAGACAACATGTAGGGCTCTACAACCCAATTCGCAGAAGTCGATTTCATCGACTACTTGCCGAGAAATTGGATCCCGAAGTTGACCGAAAATCTATTTTACAAACTAGAAATTCCCTCGATACGACGTGTGTCCCGCCAATCCGGGCGACGTGGTCGTGAACCAAAAGCATTGAAAGGTATGTAATGGCTTCGTGGACGTGTGGGCTTTGACGAAATTCAAATTGGTCACGTGTGCGCGACGAATTTGATGCGTATCCGTCGAAATTCACCGTATCGGTCCTTTTGCAAATTTTCCAATTACTTTGTGCACGTTCATAAGATCGAGACAAAACTTGCGCCAAAAGGACCGTATCATTTTTCTGGTCCTGTATGCCAAGTTTAGTCCAATTCTGAGACAGTTGATTGGACCGCCATTTTGCGGGCCCCACGGTTCGACTCAACGGGCGATTTTGTGCACGGCCAGCCGGAATTCAATTTTGGACATACGGTTGGGTTCGTATCGAAAAATCAGACATGTTGACATATAGTTTGACGACTTTAGAGACCGTTGACTTTAGCACGCTTTTCGGTGCAAAGCGGGTCCAACGACGGACACCGTTTTGATCCGAAATTACCGTTTTTTCCCCTGTGTCCAGAATTGGACTTAAGGACAGGCAATCCTAGCTAATTTGACTATTCTGAGAATGTTGGTAATGTTTATTTCAGCATATGGAAACTTTTTGCATGTGTTGACTTTAGTGACTCATCTGATGTGGTTGTACTATCGGTTTCACCAGCAAAGGACCTCAGGCAAGTGCACTTTCTGATTGCTTTCGATTCATAGTAGTCTTTTCATTTCATGTTTATACATATATCTTGTTACTTGTTGACACGCTCGTCACACGGAGTAGTCGGGAGGGGAAATATCTTAGTATACATGTGGACTACCCAGAACTATCCCAATATGTCTAATCTTGACTGATAGCAGCTGCACACGACACGTGTAGGTTGCCGTATTTATCCCCTAGATGTTCACATGTTGAAAATGATATTTCACACCACATAGGTAGTTCTCTTTAATTTATTTTTCTTTGTCTTCTTCACCTCCTGCCATGTCATCAGTTACTTTCTAGCTTTCATATTTCATATGTTATTTTCATGTCTTGTTAATTCTATTGTGTTCACTTATTGCCGTCAGTTTGTATACTTGTTCCATTCCTGACTAGAAACCATTATTTTTCAGGTTAGGGCTTCACTTAGCTTGGAAGATACGGGTGTACTTGCAGACAGAAACCTAAAATTAGATAAAAGTTATATCATTTTCATTAATTATAAAACTTTGTATTTTTTAAATGTAAATGCTGTAAATGTTGTAATAAATCTAGAAATGTGAATGAGCAATAATTGTTATATTTTGTGATTTTGAGCATCTTGGTCGTGACAGCATTCTACCGCACGCCGACTCTGCGGCGTAGGCTGGCTTGGACACGTCTCGTATCCGAAAAAGCGGGTGCGGGTCGTGACAAGTTTTTATGGTGGCCCATGCAGGTCAGATTTCGCAAAAGAGTGCGAACTCGTGATGGTACGTTAGTCATACTATTGCGAGCCTGCGCTCAGGAAATGCTCATTCACAAATAGGATTGAAATGATTTATGAGGATAACTAGGATCAGGGTCCCTATTAATTAGACTGATTGGGTAGTTAAGATTGTCTGATAAGTCACGCCACTTAGATACAGAATTATTAAATTTAGGTAGCTTGTCAGATCTTTACAGAAACACAATTACTCTTGATATGACGACATGATCCAATGTGGGTATACTATTCACTTGGTAAGCTAGGCTTTCCTGAAGTTAAGGCGTTAATTTTGATAGACTGTTCAATTTTTTTATTTAGATATAAATCTTGTATCATAAGTTAGAATTGCCTGTTTTAAAATCCTATTTTGCTGTAAAGAATTAGTTTGTAATTTCTTTTCCTGTTATTCATATACGAATCTCAAGTCAGATTTGATTCAAAGTTTTCCCTCAGCCAATTGAAATATATATGAAATAAATGTTAGGATGTTCTTATTTTCATTGTCTTCAGTTATTTTCTCCCCGGTCAACCTTTTTTAAGGATTGATACTTATAGGCAGGTGTTTACGCTTTCTATCATAGTCAACCTGTTTAAATCTCTAGCAGCCCCTTGAAGTTATTAGGAATGTAGTTGGAGTAATTTTAACGACTGCGATGGCCAGCCAGCAGCGCACTGGCGAGGCACGGCGCATAGAATGGAAATTATTTCAAAGAATTGTAGTTTATGGAGCATTGCTAAAACTATATCTTCGTTGACCTATTTAGACCCTTGTGTCAATGTAAGGTAGAGTATCTGATAGCCTATCACAAATGAATCACAGAACCAAAGGTTTGCCACAGCCAGAGTATACGGGCGAGGCATAATTCTCGATAAAATAACTTCAGACGTGATTACAAGTTTAGGGTACTATAGGGAATAAGGAAATGCCCTGTATGTCCCATAAGACCCAAATCCCATACTATTGGAAGCTCTGTATGTGGTAGCATGTCCCTCAACTTAGCATTATGGGGTCCTTGTGATCTATTAACGAGGTAATTGACTGACACTAACAGGTTTACCTAGAACATAGAATTCAGAAGTCCATAACCCATTAGGCGACCAAGGCCTTAAGGATAAGGAGATAGTAGGATGACTGTATAGGCAATAACACCAGGTAAGGTTGATTCTTTCAAAACTCGAACTACTTGTGCCTCTTTTCAAAAATCTCGCGTACTTGTATTTCGACTATCTTGACCAATACTGCTATTACAGCCTAGTTTTGTAAGCTTATTCTTATCAAGCTTGATTCAAGACATATAATTATTGGGGACGCCCGCTAACATATTGTCTAATCAGAATTATTGTATTACGGTCTGATCAACAATGATGCATTTGGTTTGCTTTTCATCTAATTATCCTACGTGGATTGAGATATAGATGTCTCTAGGATCTCGTCCGCGATTGCTTTGACAATTCCACTTGAATTATGCATTCACCTTTGAATCACGTAATTGTATTCAACGACATCTCTCTTAAACTCTTTATTGTTTTTGCCTTTCACTGATTGGAAAGACGAAAGCTCGTAATTGATAGATGGATACCGAGTATCCCCATGGCTATGATAGTTGTATATACAAATGTAGCTACCAACGTCTAGACATGTGACTAAAACATTGCCTTGAGTTACTCGTTCTCCTCTCGACCCTCAAACTACTATTGGGACCTTCTAGCCATCTAAAATTTGATGATGATTAGGGTTTTACCCTTAGTCAAAATGCTAACTTAGGAGACTACATATTCTCAAGAGACCAAATGTTGTGAGCCTCTAATTATTTGTTGAAGCCTGCTTTAACTAGAGCCCTTGTGATAATAGTCTGGCAGGTTTGGCACAAATAGAAATGCATGACTCAGTTGTTAGAAATCTATTCATATGATGTGCCTTAGGGTCGGTTACCCCGTCGATAACTCTTGTATACCATGGATGAATAGATCATTCTATTCTATCGACCATGTGTCATTGTATACACTTGTTTTCTATTTATTAAGGAACGATCCTCGACTTGATTTATATCTACTGTATTTCGTTCCGTCGTGCCTTATTCTTTATTAATAAAAGTTGAGGCACACTATTCGGACTTTGAAATTCTTCAACCTCATTATTCCTAAAACCATATCCTAGCTTCTAAGGTGGGTAGACTATAAGCCTCCTAAAAATTTTGGGATATGTGAGGATTACCGATTGATCGGAATAATTTCCATTAGGATGATAATTAGTACCCCATGGACTTCCACTTCCCATTTAGGTCATTTTGTGTCCCCGACCGTGCCATTAATATTCGGAGCACGAGACCAGCAGTTACCTTCCAACAAATTTCATATGCAAGACCTAGACGAGTCCACCTTCATCTAGGCATATCATGTTCCACTCAAACACGTCCCCTTGTACTCTATTTTTATGGTATGACTTTTAGGTCAAAAGGACTAGCTATAACCCTTACCATGATACCGGTATACTTTCCGACTTCCACTAGGGCCTCAACCTTGACTCAATTCATTCGACCCAATATATGGTTGTGATCTACTCAAAGTTCACTACGCACATGCCACTAGTGTGCCACCCAATTGAGGCCTCATGTGCTACTTAAACACAAAAGTCACTGAAGATGCATTTTTGGGATTTATGAATTTAACTAACCAACCTGACTGGCAACTAGCTCAATCATTTGGGAGGAATCCTATTCTAGGTTACCTTAATCTAGTAGAACTAGTTTTATCATTGGGATCTTGTCCAGTCCATATAGATTGAAATATAAGGTTCATCCAACCAACAAATG
>JANAVB010022397.1:7748903-7813903 GCA_029216955.1 Iris pallida | reverse complement strand
TCAAAGTTTCTCAACTTTCTTTAGAAAGACGAAGCAACTCAAAGATAGAAAGTCCAGCCGGAGTATTAGCTAATTGGGCTAGAATATCAAACTTGTAGGGTTTCATCACTACCCCTTGATTTGAAGCAGACTTCAATGGGACGTCAAAGTGTACTGCTTTCTGTTTTCCTTTTTCAACCGCTGATGATTTATAAGGTCTTGTCTCAGCAGGAATAGAAGATGACTGAGTTGGTAGTGTTTCAGTGACATCATCTGTATCTTTGGGAGTTCCCTCATAATCTTTGTGGTACTCTTTTTCAGATCTCGTTCTAGCCAAAGTTTCTTCTTCAGAATCAAGAGAATGAAGTACCATATTACATGATTTAATCTTCTTTCCCTTAGTCTTCTTCTTGTGAGAATTTTTATGACGAACCTCAAATCCCAATCCAATGGTAGATTTTTTACCTTGAATTTGTAAAGGAATTCATATTCCTTTATCATAGTTCAAGCCTTCCGCGTTTTGAAAATTATAGCCCATCTTTTTTATGAGATGGACTGATTGTTGACTGTACATATGAGTGGGTAGCGGACCCTCAACAAATGCTCCAACAGAGGAAGAAGGAACAGAGACCTTTGTAGCTACAGAAGTAGGGGCTTTCGAGATAGGAGGAAAAATCCCTACAGGTGCTTTCTCATAAGCAGCAAAAATTTGTTGTGTCCTGTATAAAGGGACATTATTCATTGCTAACCATTACCGATGAGTAAGTTTGAGTTTGGTAGAAGGAGCGAAACTTGGAGGGCATATATTCAGACCCCTTAGTCTATCCTCCAAAGGAATGCCATCCCAAAGATGATCCAAATCATCATGATCTAGAGTAACAACATGAGAAATCATATTGTAGGTTTTGACTTTTCAACCTTTCTTGGATTTTGAAGTTTTACTTTCATCTTCCATTTCAGGTAGTAAGTCAGGGTGTACCCACATGATTTTACCATTTTTTAATGTGAGAGGCAATAATCCTTCACTTTGCTCTCTAGCTGGCGAAAGATTCACAATCTTCATTGTCGCCTTTGAAATTGGGACAATCCCATCTGGAACTTGCTGTGGAGGAAAACCTCCAAATTGAAGAGAAATTATATTAGTTGTTACTGTATGCTCATCATTGGTTAAAGCGATGGCATTAGCATTTATCAACTCTTGGATTTTCTTCTTTAAAGCCTAGCAAGCCTTGGTAGGATGATTTATGTATCTATGATAGATACAATACTTAGGATTATCAGTTTGATTCACCTCATTAGGTCATTTTGGCTCTGGAATCTGGAGTTTACCACTCTTCACGAGACATTAGAATATCCCTGGGATATCACTGTCATCAAAAGAGTATTCTTCTTTTGGTTTGGAAGACTCCAGATTATTTGGAGTCGTTTTAGGTTTTGAAAGATTCACCACTAGGGTTTCCTTCCCTTTCCCATTGCGATTGCCGGAATTGTTACCTGAAGAGGCTTTCTTTCCTTTGTCTTCTGAGGTGAAGATCATCCCATGTTCACGAGACAATCTACTATTGGTCTCGGCTGAAATTGCTGATATAATGAACGAGGCCCAATCTGTGAATTGAGAACCTATAAAGACAGCAACGGTTGGTTGCAAATTCATTTTGCATGTATCAATTAATGCTGAATCTGGCATACCAGGAGGCATCTTCAAAGTAGCCTATCGAAAACGTTCAATAAACGTTCGAGTATCTTCTTTCTCGTTCTGTTTAATCTCTATTAAGGAGGACATATTCATGTCCATTCATCCTTCATAGAAACGAGAGAGAAACATTGCTTTGAATTTGTCAAAAGACGATATACAATTATCAGGCAGACTGCGATACCAGTCGTATGCAGTGCCTGTCAAACACCTAATAAAAACTCGGGTGAGAAGAGCATCATTCTTTTACAGATGCACGGTCATAATATCAAAATAATTGATATATTGACTTGGAGATTGCCTTTCCATCAAATAACACCATGGATTATGGCTTGAATTTTGGAGGAAAAGGCATATCATTTCAATGGAGAGGATAAGGTTGCTTGATCCCTAATCTCTGGAGCTGATCTTTATGCTTAAGAACCTCAAACTGTGCTTTTAACTCACGTACTGCTTGAATAACTTCACTAGTTTGAGGAAGCACATTTGACTGAATAGTGGCAGGATGTACCGTAACCCCCACTGGAGGTGGTATATCTTCTAGAATGAGAGGATCTGGAGATACGGAGTTTTGATTGATAGCAGGCTCTTGACTAAGATTATTCAAAGGTATGTCAACCCCTTGACTATCTTGAGTTTGTGCTGCTACCTGCACCGGTGTTACCACTGCCGGCTGAATAGTTTGCTGAGTCATTATTATTTGATGCATATTTTACATCATAGAAAGCATGTCCTTCAGTGATTGTTCAACTGTTGAGAGACGTTGCTCTGTATTAGAAGTAGACGTCTCTGGTTCTTCTCCGATAACATAAGATTCAACCTCCCTTGAACATACAGAGGGATTAGTGTAGAGGTATGAATCAACGCTATTAGTTTCTGACTCCAAAGACTGGGTACCCCCAGCTTCTGAATATGAAGATTGCAACGATCTTTGACTTCTTGACCGAGTATGCTGATATACCCCTTCAAAAGTGTCAAGGAGTTGGTTGAACTGTTGTTGGCTTGGAGTCCGGGACGAATTGCGTCTTGGACGTCGTCCTCTACTGATATGAGATGCCATATTGACTGACGCATAGGACAACTCATGTTCTTGGTCATCAATTTGTTGCTGAGGCATATTATAGCTTAATCGGTCAAAAACTGATTGTTTAGAAGCCGAATAGCAACATTTGATTACAATCTGGTGACACTCACAATGATGATTTTCTTGGGGGAGTATCACAGGAGATTTTTTGTTTTTACTCTTTTGTACAAGTAACTCGCGTAAATCAGAAGGAGTGGAAGAAGTCATCTTCTTTATTATATTTGGGACAGAGAAACGTTTAGTCCCTTACGTATAAAGAAGATTACTGGCTTCATTAGCAGAACCAAACTGTATATTTTTACGCGCCTGGAGTTGTGCGCGTAAATCCTGAGATTTTTGTGCACAAAGAATTCCATCAGTATTACGCGTAATCTGAAGGTTTGGTACTTTTCATAAAGCAGTGTATGAAGGTTGTTGGTGAAAAACTAAAGTTTTACCAATAATAGAATTCTTATTTTTATGTCGCATGCGTGTAGGCAAATTTACTTTAGATGCAAAAGCATCATTGTGAACTTTATCTACCATGACACTGACAGAAGATTTACCTTTATGCGTAGAGCAAAAAATATGAACATCTGCCACGCCACAGACGGGAGATTTACCCTTACGCGTAGAGCACAAGACTTGAGTGTCTACCACGTCAAAGACGGGAGACTGATTTTTACGCACAGAGTACAAGACTTGGGTGTCTACCACGTCACAGACGGAAGACTGATTTTTACGCTCGGGGTGCAACACTGAAGTAGGGACTGCCTCGTCACAGACGGGAGCCCCAAAAATAGGAGTGGAAGAATTCCTTTGCCTTCAGAGATAGTAGGGATATCAGAGGATGCTTTGGACTTAGGAATCCAAACATTTTGCACCTTTCGTGATTTTTGAACATTAGAGAAGCGAGTACTACCCCCAGTTCAGAGCATTTCTTCGTAAGCAGTCTGGTCGAATTGAACAACCAGAGTCTTCTTTGTCGATCCGACCGACACATCACCATATTGAGCAATTGCTTTCTCGTCGAAGGAGAAATTCGTACCCAGCAGAGTCGCCGTTTGATTCACGTAACAAAATGGCTAAAATTGGCTTTTGAAAGAAAATGAGAAAAAGTACAAAAGTACAAATAGATTCTAGAGAGTTTTGCTATAGAAGTCTGATCTGAGAGCGATCACTTTGTTCCTTGGACCATACGATGATGATGAAGAGAACTGCTTGAATAAGATGAACAATCGGAAGAACTAAGTCACCAGAAAGGTTCGACACAATGGCACTGATGGCACAGTCGAATGCTTTTCTGCTTTGCTTCACCCTGTTCTTGAGAAAAGTTGAAGAAATGCTTCTGGAAATATCACTGTGAAAGTATGAGTTTTCTCAGAATCTTCTCTTTTGTATCTCTCTTGATCCCCTTCTCTGTTAAAAATAAGTCTATTTATAGACTAGACCCTCTATGCGTAAAAAGCAACAAAATTGGGTCTCTATGCAAGTAACTGCCACCCACGATTGAAAATCCACCTTTACGTGTGATGACACGTGTACCATATAGAGTTATGGTCTCTACGCATGGTGACACGTGTCCCATAACTTCAACAATATGGGAAGAGCACGTACACACGTTCCTCGATAAGTATGGCATGAAAGCCACGTATGCAGACCACGTTCTCACATAGCCATAAAAGATTGGACGTAAAAATAACCCAAAACAAACTTCCTGCGTAAAGTAGCAGACTGAGCATAAAATAACCCAAAATAGACTTCCTGCGTAAAGTGGCTGAAAAGTAGCCTTGAGCGTATAGTTAGCTCAAATAAACTCTACGCACACGAAAGCCTTGAGCGTGAAGACTCAAATAGCTTTCATGCGTAAAGGAAGCGGTCTTTTAAGCGTAAAGTAGCCCATCTGCACGTTAAAGGATAAGTGTTGGGTTTGGTGTAAAAAATTTCTCGACTTCTGTACAATGTATTGTCAGAAAATCATTCTGTCAGAGCAGTATCACGCGCATTAAATGCGATGTGGACAGCCTGTCTCTCGCGTAAAGGCTGAGGATGGCTCTCGCGTAAAGTTAGACTCTGTTTAATCTCTGCGTAAAACTTGAATCTGACTCAATTTGACTTGCGTAAAGCTCTCAACTTCTTTGACTTGGTCTATGAAATTTATTTATGCTTCTACAGATGTGACCTGTTCTCTTACAGCTGTAGCAAATCGGTTCTTCGTTGTCTATGGAATCTTTTTCTTCTTGCTTGACTTCTCATTATTAAGGAATCTTCTGAAGTTCCTTGTCATGAGTGCCATCTGCTCGTTGTTTGAGCTGTCTATCTCATTCTTGTCATCGTAGGCTGTCTTGTGGTTAGCTTTGAATGCTATAGCATTTTCTTTTGGTGCTGGCTCTTCGAAATCTTTAAGGTCCAGCTCATGTGTCATAAGCTTCCCTATAAGGGTTTTAAGAGTCATCATAGTGAGATTATTCCCTTCAATAATGGTCGTCGCTTTAGAATTCCAGTTCTTGGTTAGCTCACAAAGTACCTTATGTATCTTCTCATGATTACTGTATTCTTTTCCAAGGGAATATAAAGGATTAGCAATATCTAAAAACTGAGTAAACACATTTGTAATAGTCTTATTAGGCTTCATTTTGAAGGCATCATACTCTTGTGTTAGTCGTGAGATTTTGGATTCCTTCACTTGTGAAGTGCCTTCATGAGTTACCTCAAGAAGTTTTCAAACCTCGTGAGACGTGACGCATGTTGATACTCTGTTAAACTCGGTTCTATCTACTGCACAGATTAAAGCATTTATAGCTTTTGCATCAAGACTTGCTTGTTTTTTTTTACTGTCGGTATATCTGTCAAATGGCTTTTCAATTAGATTACCATCTACCACAATAGGTAGTGATTTCTTGTAACCATTTATGACAATCGACAATATATCAAAATTAAGAGACTTGAGGTAAAAGCTCATATGCATCTTCTAATACATGTAGTTTGTGCCATCAAATAGGGGTGGCCTATTTGTAGATTGGCCTTCACCATTGCTTGGGTATAATGATGTCATATTTCAAAGGAGATTAAATCAAACTAGAGAGAAACCGTGCTCTCATACCAATTGTAGGATCAGTGGAACCTCTAGAGGGGAGGAATAGAGTGCAACAAAAAATATTCTCCAATTAAAAACTAAGCAAGCAAAGGCAATTATATAAATACTTAAATGCAGTAAAGTAAAGCAATAAGTAAATAAGGCAAGAAAGCAATACATAGACACCGAGGTTTATATTGGTTTTCCTCTAAGAGGACTAGTCCAGTTCATGAGAACTCTTGCTCACTATAATCCACTATTTTTGTATAACGATTACACTGCATGCTTTACTCCGAAGAACACGCCAACTTCAATACCGTCATATTTTTATCTGAAGTCCACGAACAAACTTTAACACCTTTCGGAAGAAAGGTTTTATATTCCAAGCGTATACAACTAGAATACTCCTAAACGAAAACCACCGACACTTAGAAGAATAGGAGTTGTCTTGGAAATAGAAAGGTTAAAGCTCCTAAGTATATAGGAATGCTTGAGAGTAGTTAGAGAATATGAAGAATGAATGAGTGAATAGAAATGTGGAATTCTTCTCTATTTATAGGAATTTCTAGGACAGATTTTGGGCAGAACTCTGTATAGTTAACGTTCATAATTTTGAACGTTGCAGATCCAAAGGAGTAGGAATTTGCTGCTGACCAGGAGTAATTTGACTTGACCGAGTTCGGGCAAAACTTTGGCCGAATTCGGTTAGGTTGAATCTGGGTCAGTTTGGTTTGTGGAGTTTTTGGATAAACAAAGGTTTTAGATTTTTAGGTCAGAAAAATGGATTTTTATGAGACGGGTCTTCTAAATTTGCCAGTGATTCCGACGCACAATTTTTTAAACTCAATAAAAGAAAAATTCAGAATAAAGTATAAAAAGTATGTTGAGAAGAAATCTATGATCTTCTATTTCTTTTTATATCGAGCTCGGAGTTTTAAGTCAATTATCAAAGTTGGTTCGACCATGGTTGTATGGGCCAACTTGTGCACCTTGTACTATTTCCTTCAATGAGATTTTTTCCATTATGCAAAGATTTTTAACGAGACATTGTAAGGCATACTCACTTGGATTCCTGGACAATATTATTGTACTATTTTCTTTCTATAAATATTTTGTACAAAAAATGGATTTTTTTTCTTAGAAAAGTTTTAGTTGAGGACAATAATTAAAGCTGACATCCAAGGAGGAGTGTTATGATTTGAATAAACCCAAATATGGATGCCCTTATCCATATACATAACAAACTCTATCGTATTCCCTCATATATTATCAATTAGACCCCTATATGGATTTCGATTCGGCTATCGATATTTTTCTTCCTTTTTCATTTTCACAACAGAATTGGTTTTAAGTTTTTCAAAACAAATATATATATATATATATATATATATATATATATATATATATATATATATTTTAAACTCTCTTCCTCTATATATATATAGAGGGAGAGAGTTTAAAATATATATATATATATATATATATATATATATATATATATATATATATATATATAGAGAGAGAGAGAGAGAGAGAGCAAATGACCTCTAGCTTAGTGGTTAAGAGAGATGCATGCGGCCCAAGTACTGTTCGGGAGTTCGAGCCCCAGTGGAGGCGAGTTCGCCACAATTACCCATTGCTTCAAATATATATATATATATATATATATATATATATATATATATATATATATATATATATATATATATATATATATATATATAGAGAGAGAGAGAGAGAGAGAGAGAGAGACAGTTTAGTATAAGTTCTGTTAGTGTTTTTATATTGTTGACCGTTGCTCTTCCCTGGCTAATCATTGCTAGCAAATCAATTGTCTTTGTTCAGTGGAACGGGTTCTATCTTGTTGCAACAATAAATCTTGAATCTCCTCAAGTAATATCATGATATATTATATACTATTTTTTTTAATTTAAATTTAGTGGTGTGTCATAATATTATTGAAGAATATTCAATGCTCACCTGGCAGGTAGTATGTCTGTCCCACTAATTAATTTCTTCTTTATACATTCTAAACCAACTCTCGAGTTCCTTTTTTTTTCAAATTCGTCAATCACAAATCCTTGGATTACATGAATCTCATCCCTTGATTTTTTTTTAAAGGGCCTAAACAAAAAAGACAACGGCTTAAAAAGAAATTTGCATGCACACATCATAATCCTATTACAAGTTCCTATATTGAGTTCCTATTAAATCCTAGAGGAACTCATGAGTTCCTATTTTTTTCAAACTCATCAATGAAAAATGGTTGGATTACATGCATTTTATTCCTTAATTTTTTGAAAAGACCTAAACAAAAAAAATCAAGAACCTTAAAAAATTATGTCCACGTGTCATAACCCTATTGTATGTTCCTATCTCGAGTTCCTATTTGAGTTTGTGTTGGTGTTGTGATCCATAATTTCTAGTGATAGACAAAGGACGGAGTTCATGTCAACGATTCGTCACTATTATCGACAGTGATGCTTGTTTAAGCTCAGAGCATCTCCAACCCTATTGTCTTGTTTAGGTGGCTCCTATGTGGCATGAGCCACAAAACAATGTCTTATTTATGTGGTAAAATTATCTCAAAAGACAATGAGATAGAAAAACTCTCCCCAATGCAAAAGTATTGAGAAGACAATAAAAAAATATTTTTTCCAACTTCCAAGACAACTTTTAAGACAACTACTCATCTTCTTTCTTTTTTCTAATATTTTTTATTTATAATTGATGACATGGAAGAGAAGACATTGTCAAGTACATTGTCTAGAACAAAGACAGTCAACTTCACAATGTCTTCTTTAATTTTTGTCACATAAACTTCACAATTGACTTGACAATTGTATTGGAGAAGAACTTTTAAATAAAATTTTGTCATTTCTATGTGGCATTAACTTTTTTCTAAAGTCACAATAGGGTTGGAGATACTCTCAGGACTCATTTTGTCGCTTACTTTGTCTATAATGAGCTAGCCTTATTTTTGTGATAGTAGTTTCTCAAGGTATGTAGTGAGTCATACAATTAATATTTATTATATCAAAAAAGTTATGGACAAACGAGCTTTCATCCTGATTCTCTAGCCACCCGTGCACCCAAACTGACCTAATAACCTAAAGAAAACAAGAAGGTCCATCATATTTTGTTATTTGGTTGAGCACCTGCATTTAATCAAATGTTCAATAATGTACTTTCCAAACACACCATTCAACTAAGATACACTAAACCAAGGTTAGAATTATAAGGCACCAAGAATATAAGCACATCTTTTGCATTAACTATAACTAGCATATGTGCACTGTAACGGCCCAAATGTTGCACCCCGTCCGAGGCCCACTTGCATAACCTTTTCGCGGACCAAGGTTATGCGGGAAGCTTCCAGAACATTCTAGAAGATGGCGGAAGGCTTTAGAAGATTGTGGATCTCTCCGGAAGGCCCAAGATCGTTCTAGGAGGCCCAAGAAGCTTCTGGAAGGCCCTTGAAGTTTCCTTTTATGTTGCTAGGGAATAATCCTGGAATATGTCATTCCAGTTATGGTAGATTGTAATAATTCTTGGAATATTCCTTCCAGGACTTTCCTTGTATTGCTCTATGAGCACTTATAAAAGGGGGAGGCTCTCATTTGTTCCTCACCACCTAAAATTGTAAGCATTCTCCAAGTCAATAAAGAGATTCTTACTAGTCCCATCTTTGCTCCACTATTCTAGTTTTCTTAGCGATCTAGCTAAGTCGTGACGGGAAGGCTTGCACGAGTCTTTGAGGAGAAAGACAGTGCGCCGCACGGGACGAAGTGCTAGCAAAAATACTAAGTCCGTGACAAGTGGTATCAAAGCAAAGGTTCGATCGCCGTTATGTCTTCGACCGAAGCCATCATCAACGAGGATCCTGCACAACCCTCTTCGCCTAAGAAGAAGGCGAAGACCTCGAGGAAGGGCCAGAGCAAGGAACCGTCGGTGGAACGGGCTCTTGGCGAGTTGGCTGGCCGGGTTGAGATGCTGGAGAAAGGCGTGACGGGCGTCGAGTATCAAGTGGAGCAGAACCAAATGGCTCACGAGGAATTCGCCCAGGGTTTGGAGGCGGATGTTGCCACGGCTATGACGGAGTTCCGAGAGCATCTCCGCGAGATGCAGGCCGAGTTCG
Organism: Iris pallida; assembly: GCA_029216955.1. Classification (NCBI taxonomy): domain Eukaryota; kingdom Viridiplantae; phylum Streptophyta; class Magnoliopsida; order Asparagales; family Iridaceae; genus Iris; species Iris pallida. Next base: position 7,803,954 of record JANAVB010022397.1, on the reverse strand, counting down.
AGGAGGAACGAAAGGCCACGAAGGCGGAGATTGCTGAACTACGCAAAGAGCTACAAACCAAGGCGGAGGTCCTCGAGAGGGCCATTGCTGGTGGTCCGACTCCGAGGAGGGAGTCGACGCAGAGGGTGAAGTATCCATAACCCAAATCCTTCACTGGCGTACGGGACGCGAAGGAGGTGGATAACTTCATCTGGAACGTCGAGCGTTACCTGAAGGCGGTCCGCATCGAGGATGAGACCGACAAGGTAAACACAGCGTCCCTATATTTTTCTGATGATGCTACGCTGTGGTGGCGACGCAGGTGCATCGATATAGAAAAGGGACTCTGCAAGATCGAGACTTGGGAGGATCTCAAGAAGGAGATCAAGTCTCAATTCTACCCGAAGAATGTGGAGTATGTCGCAAGACGGAGTTTGCGTCAACTCAAGCACACCGGGATGATCAAGGAGTATATGGCAGAGTTCACCCGCCTGATGCTCACCATTTCCAGTATGGGCGAAGAGGATCGCCTGTTCGCATTCCTGGAGGGTCTACAACCATGGGCGGCACAAGAATTACAGAGGCAAGATGTGTCAGATCTGAACACGGCTGTTGCGGCAGCCGAAAATCTGATGGAGTATCGACGGAGTAATGCCCCAAAGCCCAAGGAAAAGACCACCACCAAGTTCAATGGTGGGGGAATGAAGAAGAACAACGGAAAGGGAGGCCCTCCGCCGAAGGACAAGCCGCAAGCAAAGCCTACGACGGAGCGGAAGATCGAGTGCTATGTGTGCGATGGAAATCACCTCGCACGAGACTGTCCGAACAAGGGCAAGAGGGTGAACGCGGTCCAAGGCGAGGGGGCCGAGGACATGGAGCCTAAGAAGGGGGCTCACATGGGTGCCCTGCGCCTGTTGAATGCTTTAAAGAGCAAGACGGTAGTGTCCAAGACCCCGAATCGAGAGCTGATGTACGTGGACGTGAAGATCAACGGCCACAACACCAGGGCGATGGTCGACACGGGGGCAACCCACAACTGTATCTCGGACGCGGAGGTCCGACACTTGGGTTTGGCGCTAGAAAAAGACTCAAGCACGATAAAGACAGTCAACTCTGAGGCGCGCCCCGTGCAGGGGGTGGCCAAAGGGGTGAAGATCCAAGTGGGAGACTGGACGGGTGTCACCAGTCTCACGGCAGCACCACTGGACGACTTCGACATGATCCTTGGGATGGACTTCCTCACTTCGGCAAAGGCGGTCCCAATGCCTCATCTGGGAGTCGTCGGGATCATGGAGGAAAGCTCTCCGTGTATGGTAATAACTGTACGAGGTGAGCTTACGAAAGGGAAGGCTCTCTCCGTATTACAACTCAAGAAGGGGATGCAACACGGAGAGATGACTTACCTTGCTGTGCTCAAAACGGAGGAGGCGCCTGTGCAGGGGGATCTTTCGACTGAGATCGATGACGTCCTTGTGGAGTTCGGGGACGTCATGCCGAAGGAGTTGCCGAAGAGGCTACCTCCGCGGAGGGAGGTGGACCATGCCATCGAGTTGGAGCCAGGCACGAAGCCGCCCGCCATGGCTCCATATCGCATGGCCCCGCCCGAGCTGGACGAGTTGAAGAAGCAACTCAAGGAGCTGTTGGACGCGGGATTCATCAGACCGTAAAAGGCCCCGTATGGTACACCAGTGCTGTTCCAGAAGAAGAAGGACGGAAGCCTTCGTTTGTGCATCGACTATCGTGCACTAAACAAGGTAACCGTCAAGAACAAATATCCCATCCCGTTGGTGGCGGACTTGTTCGACCAATTGGAAGGCGCGAGATACTTCTCCAAACTTGATCCGTGCTCGGGGTATTATCAAGTCCGGATTACGGAGGGCGATGAGGCTAAGACGGCATGCGTGACGAGGTATGGCACATATGAGTTTATGGTTATGCCTTTTGGTCTAACAAATGCTCCTGCGACTTTTTGTACTTTGATAAACAAGCTCTTTCATCCCTACCTGGATCGGTTCGTCGTGGTCTACCTCGACGACATCGTCGTGTACTCAAACACGATGGAGGAGCACATCGAGCATTTGAAGACTGTCTTCCAGGTGCTAAGGGAGAACGAACTCTTCGTCAAGCGGGAGAAGTGCTCATTCGCACAAGAAGAGGTGTCGTTCTTGGGGCACTGGATCGGACGTGGCAAGATATGGATGGACGGCGCAAAGGTCCAGTCCATACGGGAGTGGAAGGCTCCCACCAAGCCGACGGAGCTGCGATCGTTCCTTGGCTTGGCGAACTACTACCGGCGGTTCATCCGAGGATATTCTGCCATCGCAGTGCCTCTGACCGATCTGCTGCAGAAGGATCGGGCGTGGAGCTGGACGCCCCGATGCGAGGAGGCATTCGAGGCACTGAAGCGGGCTGTGACGGAGGAGCCGGTCTTGTCTCTACCGGACTACTCCAAGGCGTTCGAAGTGCACACGAATGCGTCCGACTTCGCCATCGGTGGGGTATTGGTGCAGGAAGGACACCCCATCGCGTTCCAGAGCCGCAAGCTGAATGACACTGAGCGGCAGTACACGGTGCAGATGAAGGAGATGACCGCGATATTGCATAGCTTGAGGACATGGCGGCACTACCTCCTCGGCACCAAGTTCGTGGTCATGACGGACAATGTTGCCACGAGCTACTTCCAGTCCCAAAAGAAGCTATCTCCGAAGCAGGCGAGATGGCAAGATTTTCTAGCCGAGTTCGACATGGTGTTGCAGTACAAACCCGGCAAAGAAAATCAGGTGGCCGATGCGCTTAGCAGGAAGGCCGAGCTCGCATCTTTGTGCTTGCTCAAGGGGGACATCCTTGACCGTGTTCGAGTGGGAATCATGGAGGATCCACTAACACTGGCCATAGTGAAGCTTGCCAAGGAGGGCAAGACGAGAAGGTTCTGGCTGAAAGACGGACTTCTCTACACCAAGGGCGACAGGGTGGTCGTGCCTAGGTGGAGTAGCTTGCGGAGACAGCTGCTCAAGGAGTGTCATGACACAAAGTGGGCTGGACACCCGGGGCAGAAGCGAACCTTGGCGCTGCTGGAGGCCGCATACTACTGGCCTCGCATGCGCGAAGATGTGGAGGACTATGTTCGCACTTGTCTTGTGTGCCAACAGGACAAGGTGGATCATCAGAAGCCTGGGGGCCTGCTGGAGCCTCTTTCCGTGCCGAGTCGGCCGTGGGAGAGCATTTCGATGGACTTCATCTCCGCCCTGACGAAAGTGGGGGCGCTTGGGTCCATTCTCGTGGTGGTGGACCGATTTTCAAAATACGCGACCTTCATTGCTGCTTCGACGGACTGCACAGCAGAAGAGGCCGCGCGACTGTTCATCAGCCATGTGGTGAAGTTCTGGGGCATCTCGGTCAACATTGTCAGCGACCGAGACCCCCGCTTCACGGGGAAGTTCTGGATGGAAGTGTTCAAAATCCTCAGGACGGACTTACACTTCTCGACCAGCTTCCACCCGCAGACGGACGGGCAGACCGAGTGGGTCAACTCGCTACTCGAGGAGTACTTGCGGTACTTTGTGAGTGCCAACCAGAGGGATTGGGTGCATCACCTCAACGTTGCTCAGTTCTGCTACAATCTTCAATGGAGCGAGTCGTCGCACAGCAGTCCATTCGAGTTGGTGATGGGTCGCCAACCGCTTGCCCCACACACGCTGAGTGCGGGGTCCTCGAGTAGAAGTCCCACGGCCAACCAGTTCACTTCAGATTTCAAGGCAAAGGCGGACAGTGCCAAGGCATTTCTGGAGAAGGCCGCGAGGAAGATGAAGAAGTGGGCCGACGCGAAGCGAAGGCCGGTTGAGTACAGGGAGGGGGACATGGTGCTAGTGAAGCTACAACTGCAACAGTTCAAGGTGTTCCACAAGGTACACAAAGGACTAATCCGAAAGTATGAAGGCCCCTTTCCCGTGCTCAAGAAGGTAGGCAAGGTAGCCTACAAGCTTGTACTCCCTGCTAAGCTGAAGATTCATCCAGTCTTCCATGCAAGTTGCTTGAAGCCGTACCATGAAGACTTAGAGGATCCCCAGCGAGGAGTTCCGAAGCGACCGACGGCGACCATGACGACTTCCTTCGACAAGGAGGTGGAAGCCGTGCTGGACAGGAGGACCATTCGACGATGAGGCGTGTCCCCGTATGTGGAGTACCACATCCGGTGGAAGGGCTTGCCTTACGGCGAGTCTAGCTGGGAACGTGCTGATACGCTGCATCAGTTCGAAGCCAAGATCCAGGCGTTTCTCAGCGAGCATGGTTGACGAGGGCATCAACGCCTTAGGTGGGGGAGAATGTAACGGTCCAAATGTTGCACCCCGCCCGAGGCCCAGTTGCATAACCTTTTCGCGGACCAAGGTTATGCGGGAAGCTTCCAGAACATTCTAGAAGATGGCGGAAGGCTCTAGAAGAATGTAGATCTCTCCGGAAGGCCCAAGATCGTTCTAGGAGGCCCAAGAAGCTTCTGGAAGGCCCTTGAAGTTTTCTTTTATGTTGCTAGGGAATAATCCTGGAATATGCCATTCCAGTTATGGTAGATTGTAATAATCCTTGGAATATTCCTTCCAGGACTTTCCTTGTATTGCTCTATGAGCACTTATGAAAGGGGGAGGCTCTCATTTGTTCCTCGCCACCTAAAATTGTAAGCATTCTCCAAGTCAATAAAGAGATTCTTACTAGTCCCATCTTTGCTCCACTATTCTAGTTTTCTTAGCGATCTAGCTAAGTCGGGACAGGAAGGCTTGCACGAGTCTTTGAGGAGAAAGACAGTACGTCGCACGGGACGAAGTGCTAGCAAAAATACTAAGTCCGTGACAACGTGCCTTTCATGTATTTTAACATTTCTTAATTAGTTTAGAAAAACTCTTTAGGAAGACCAAATGGTAGTCTTTCTAATTACTAAGTTGTCCTTATTAAAATTAATGAACTATTTTTAATTAGTATAAGTATGTAAGAGTATTTTTGAAATTCAAAAGTTCCACCATCTAAGTTTTCCTATTATATAGTATATATAGTATATAATAGATTTTATTCTCCTATATCTCATCTATAGTAGCAATATGTATGTAAATGGAGTATTCAGCAAATAAAAGTAAGAATAAAAATCTTCTTCCATATGCGCGACCATTCACATGTCTACCCAACCAACATAATTTACTTTGTATTGGCTTTGATAATACAATAGATAATATTACATAAATGATATCTAACTATTCGATGTCGCGATTGACCGATAAAAAAATATGTTGTTCTAAGGGAGAAGGCATAATAGAAATAACATTAATCTATAAAAGTGTTGTAAACCATATTTTTGCGGTAACCACATATAAGTCGATGTTCTTATCTAAGTACATACAAATCCTATCATTTTATTCTCATATATAAATATATATATATATATATATATATATATATATATATATATATATATATATATATATATATATATATATATATATATATATATATATATATATGTATGCAAATAACCTCTAGCCAAGTGGTTAAGAGAGATGCATGCGGCCCAAGTGGTCGGGAGTTCGAGCCTAAGTGGAGGCGAGTTCGCCACAAGTACCCATTGCTTCAAAATATATATATATATATATATATATATATATATATGTGTGTGTGTGTGTGTGTGTGTGTGTGTGTGTGTGTGTGTGTGTCCCGCTGAATGCAAGATTCAGGACCTTTGGGACCCAGCTACAAGGTGGAGATGGGAGCGGATCAGAGAGTGGCTCGGGCCGGAGGTGTCGACCGAGCTGGCGGCCACGAACGTCCGGATCAGAGATGACATCTCCGATGCCTTGATTTGGGCTCCCAATTCCGGAGGATCTTTCTCTATGGCATCCACCAGGCACGAGCTGGAGAGCAGAGGTGCGCGGACCGGTCACTGCGCTCACTTCTGGCAAACATGCATCCCCATCAAGTGGTCATTCCTTATCTGGAGAGCTCAGCGCAGGAAGCTTCCGATCGACGATTTCCTTACCACCATCGGGTTTAGCCTAGCCTCCAGATGTCACTGTTGTTCTTCTCACAAACCCGAGACTGTTGAACACATCCTGCTGACCGGAGAACTCGCTGGTCAGATTTGGCGCAACCTTGAACGTTGCTGTTGTAAGAGGCATCGTACAGGGTGCTTCAACGATCTCCTGATCAACTGGGGAGACTCCCATTGTCACCAGATCGCCGCAGCCATCGAAATTTGGGTCCTCTGGAAGAACCAGAACAAATTCAGGTACGAAGGTAGACAATTCACCACGGCGCAACTGACCCGTGAAGTTCGCCGGCAAATTTTTAAACTCAGATCCCGCTGCAACCCACTCCCCGGACCAGTTTTGGCTGGCTTTGCAGTAGCCTTGTACGCGACACCCTTTGGTGCTCGCCTCTAGTCTTCTCTTTTGTTGGCTCTTCGCGCTTGGCGCGCTTACTTGTATAGGCTTCGACATTTTACGCCTGATACATCAATAAAAGCTCCGTTTCTCTCTCTATATATATATATATATATATATATATATATATATATATATATTATATTTTTCAATATATATATATATATATATATATATATATATATATATATATGTTTGTGTGTTCCCAAGGCCGTATTCTGTTGGGAACGGCGAGGCACCCCACGTGGAGGGCGCGGGTTCGAGTCTCCTTGGGAGCACGCTCCCAAGCTCCGTTAAGAAGTGGACACCCAATATATATATATATATATATATATATATATATATATATATATATATATATATTTGAAACATTGGGTAAATGTGGGAAACTCGCCTCCACTGGGGCTCGAACTCCTGACCACTTGGGCCGCATGCATCTCCCTTAACCACTAGGCTAGAGGTCATTTGCAATATATATATATATATATATATATATATATATATATATATATATATATATATATATATATAGAGAGAGAGAGAGATAGAGAGAGAGAGAGAGGAGGGATCCACATCCCCTCACCTTTGCATCCCCATGATAACACTCGTTGGATCTTGTTTAAATCAAATAATCTTAACCATTGAAAAATCAACGGTTAAGATTAGAAGGCTTAAACAAAGATCCAACGGATGTGAAAGAGGGGATGCATGGGGGATACAAAAGTGAGGGGAGTGGATCCTTCCTTTTGTATATATATATATATATATATATATATATATATATATATATATATATATATATATATATATATATATATATATATATATATATATATATATTTTATATAAAATATGTATATATATATATATATATATATATATATATATATATATATATATATATATATATATATATATATATATATATATATTTTATATATATATATATATATATATATATATATATATATATATATATATATATATATATATATATATATATATTTATAATTTTGTAGCAGAATTGCTTTTTATATATATAATTAATATATATATATATATATATATATATATATATATATATATATATATATATATATATACACGCCCACCACAACACCAATAGAGACCACGCCAACAACCTATCCCAATTAACGTCCTTCTCAGTTGCCAAGCCTCCGTTCTACTATCTCGGGTGCCCGTTAGTGCATGGGAAATCCAATGCCGGCATATTCGAGGACTTAATCACCAGAATCAGGAAGAAACTAGAAGGGTGGCATAGTGCTACCTTATCCTCAGGCGGTAAGATGATCCTCATCAATCACGTGCTATCCTCCATCCCCATACACACCCTAGCGGCGTGCTCGTCGCCCACTAAGGCTCTTTCTTCGATCGAACAGATCTTTTGTAATTTTTTCTGGGAAAATAGCAATGGCCAGGACAAACATCACTGGGCTAGCTGGGACTCTATGGCTCACCCGACAGGCGAGGGGGGATTGGGATTCACCAAACTCACCCACATTGCTAAAGCACTCTCGATGAAGCTGTGGTGGAAACTCCACATGAGCAACAACTTATGGAGCAGGTTTCTGAAAGCCGGGTACTTCAAACACATCCACCCCTCTATAGCCATTTACAACTGCAGATCATCGGCAGCTTAGCGCCGCATCCTTATCGGCCGCGACCTTGCCGAGCCGGCGATGCGACTCCAACTGGGAGCGGGCGACTCCAACCCATTCCTTGAGTGATGGGTTGGAGACATCATGATCTCGAGTCTTACGGAGACCCCCAGAGATTGTAGGATCAAAGACTTGTGGAACCCCTCTACCGACGACTGGAACTGGGACCAGGTTCAGCAGTGGTCAGGTAACGAGGCGGTCGATGGCATTCGCGCGAGAGGGTTACGCATCAGTGACGAGGTTGACGCGCTGAGATGGTCCCTCGAGGCATCGGGGGCTTTCACGGTGAGGTCGACGAGATTAGCCATCCAGGGCGCCGGTCAACCGTTCCTCCCTATCGCACACTTTTGGCACTCCTGCAATCCCAAGAAGTGGTCCTTCCTCTTATGGTGAGTCATCAGAAAGAAACTGCCGACAGACGATATCCGTAACACCATCGGGTTTAGCTTAGCGTCTGTCTATTCCTGCTGTTCCGAGCGTCAGACGGAAATAATTGACCACATCTTCCGCCAGGGGACGCTACCAGATAGGACTTGGAGAACCCTTAACCTGCTATTCAGCATCAAGCAGGACGGTGGTCGCTTCCACGATCTACTGGCTTCCTGGGGCTCTGCCTCCCACGGCCACCAGATCGTCGCAGCGGCCGCTACATGGGTTATATGGAAGAATCGCAACAAGGCGAGATTCGAAGGTTACCGATACTCGGCAGACCAGCTTCTGCGGGAAGTAGGCCGCCAATGCCGTAAGCGGAGTACCCTGTGCTCCCACAGTTCGAGAGCATTCTGGTCGATGCTCCCCCCATAGCCCGCAGCTTTTGTTTTTGTTTCTCTGTCCACCCCCTTTTTTTGTGGTATACCTGTATAGGCTTCGACATTTTGCGCCTTGTATACGGTTTTTGGCAGCAGTTTTTTGCAGCCATTAATAAATTACGGGGGTTTTATTAATACACATATATATATATATATATATATATATATATATATATATATATATATATATATATATATATATATACATATAAGTCACATAAAAACCAATTCTGCTACAAAATTTCTCTCCTCTCTATTTTTATAATTAATCCAACTAATACTCTACAAGAAGAGGCCAAAATGTGTCCTTTCATTATTCAAGATCATCAAAGCTCTCGTCGAGGGAGGCTTCTCGATTTTTGTACCAAAGAATGATATCTTATTACCTTTTAAAAGCAAACCATGTTTAAAACTTTTGATCTGATGATTTTATAGTTTTGCTATCACAATTAAAATGAAGACAACATAGCATAGCATGTAATTTCTACATAGTAATAGCAAAATTAATTATATGATTTGGCTCAGATATCCAGATCGATTTATCTTATATCTTGTTTATTGGATCCTTATCTTCCATAATTGTATCATATAAATATGTATTTAATTTGATGTGTTATCTAAAGAAATTAAAAAGATATGATTATTCGTTCACTTTATCCTAACTATTCAAGTTGTGAACTTATTAGATTATGAGATTAACTTTATTTTCAACTATTTGTTGATCCTATATTTATTTCCTCCAGATAAGGAAGATAGACAAGACATTAAAATATCAGGTATATATAAAAGTAATCCTTTTTAAATTAAATTCTAGAATTTTGTCTTCCAAATTTGTAGATTTGTGTGAATGAAAACTTGTGAATCTCATATAATTTTTTATTGTTATTTTAAATATTTATGCTTGTTGGTCATCAATATTGTTGTCTTTATCCACCACACACGTGTCTCATTCTGAGTACTCGAAAATAGTCAATTTAAGGAAACCTCCATGAATTTTGATCTGGGATATTTCAATATTATGTAGGTGTAAATGTGTGTATAGTAAAATCTACAAGACATTTAAAATTAGACTACTAAAAGTATTATAAAATAGAACATGATTCCGTGACCAAAAGTGTCTAAGTGGTTTCCTTAAGTATCTTGAGTGCATAACAAATCAAAAAATAGGAAAGTTAACTTGTTAGTTAAAACTGGTCACATGAAGTCGCATGAACCCCATTTTCATGAATTATGAAGTCGCATGAGATTGCAACTCCAACTCCACAAAATTATGCAGAGCGTATAAGATCCAAAGATAGCCTTCAAGTAATTTCATTTAATTCTTTCCACTTGGTCTGTTGTATTGGGGTTTGGCTCTAGCAATTAGCTATAATTGACATTACTACCTTAAGAATATGATCTTGTCCTCAAATATCAATAATAGTTTGATCATAGTGATGATAGTTGGTCATGTTCAAATTATGGAAGGTTTTTACATCACACACTTAATATTATCAAACGAAATCTACTTACTTATACAAAATGCCTCATAATATGATAATTTTAGAAAAACATTTACTGAGTTTCAAGGACACATTGGCAAAAAGGTATCATATTGAACATGAGTGAGAAAAATAGAGAATACCTTTGTGTAAGCTCTAACATCGGGAACCAAAAGTTCATTATAGAAATATTCTCCATCTTATTACTAGGGATATATTTTGCTCATATTGGGATAGTCCAGTGATATACCACCATAAGCTGGCAGCTCATCACTAGTAAATGACCCATTGTTGGCCAGACACCACAGGATTCTTTCACTTTCAAACTTTGGCATAACTGTCTCGACCATCCTGAGATCACAATGGTGAAGGTCATTGGTCCCGCACCTGTCGTGCATCCAAGGAAGCGATGGCCAAATATTGAAAAACCTAGAAGGTAGCAAATGACATCCTCGACATAGACAATAATGACCTCCTTGGTGAAGAATTTGAGGGGCAAGAGAATACCAACTTGACTTCTTCAGATTGTTTTGGATGATTAGTAACTTAGTTTTATTTATTTAGAGGTGCACTGTTTTAGATTCTTGAAAGCTCTCAACCTCCCTAATGTTGAACTAGTAAAACAGTTGTCATACACATTCTATGAATGCTTCATTAATTGACGGGATAATTAGTCAAGGTTGTGGTAGAGGTTTGTTTAAGTGTCTCCAAAATAGCCATACACGTTGTCTAAGATTACAACGAGCCATATATGGACTAAAACTATTTGAAAGAATGTGATACGATAGGCTCATTGAGTATTTGCCTATTAAAGGATATAATGATCCTAAATGTCCATGTGTCACACCCCAGAATCAAAACATTAGAGAGTAGGGCAGATCTAGGATAGCTACTTATAACAGAGTATATCAGTATCCCGATATACGATTAAGACTGTATAAGTGGGATCTACTATACATTCCAACAGTCAAAACTAGGCCAATCAATCCTAGGTGTCTCAGTCACAAGTAAATAGGTAAAGTACAAGATTATGGTTGTAACTACCTAATTCCAGGAGAGGATTATTTTTGTCATTTCAATAATGGTTGATAATTGTATTAGTGATAATAATATTTATTATTATATGTATTGGTTGTATGCTAGCTAATTAGAATAGACCATATGATTAGTTGGTTGGTGGACTAGCCTATTTATTAGACTTGTGTTAGTGGACCCAATTAGACTTGACATGACACTAGAGTCCAACAATTAGATTGACATGATACATGGACCAATACTTTGGTCTAGGCCATATTAGACCCAATTAGTCATTCCCTTTAATGAATAGAGATTAGTTTAATTACCAAATTAGGATTAGAAGCTTCTATACATTAATTAGCCTCCATGACGAGATTGGAGGGGCAAATAGGAAATTTTCTATTGGCATGGAGGACCATACATGGCCGGCCCTTATAAAGAGGGAGCACATTCTCTCTCTTCATTTTATTTTAGGCCAATTATTCTCCATTTGGTGTTTTTCCCAAATTTAACCATCCCTCCATCAATTCATCTCAATTCCACTCCAATTCCTTCCCAATTCTCTTTATTCTCATCACTTGGAGGAGCTTGGTGGCTAGGAGCACTAGAAGATGAGGCTAATTGCTAGGAGGTCGTGTTTGAATCGTGTCCATTGGACTTTGTATTGAGAATCCATCTCTTAATAGGTATACATCTCAATTTCTTCTCTAATTAGACTCTAATTGCTCAATTTGACTATTAGGAATCCACCATGGACTAGGATTACCTATAGAAGAAAGAATTAGGCTCTAATGACCCTTTATGTGAAAGTTATGTTTAGTTTTGTACCCAATTTGGGAGAATTCTGAAATTGGTGTACCAACTGTTTGTCATTTCGTAATCTAGATATAATTAGACTTATTGCAGTTGTGTGTGTGTCTAGATCCGTGTCCACAATTGGATACGAGTAGGTCGTATCATGATACGGTAGGACACAAAGTCATTTTTGGGATTTTTCTTTCGACACTTGTGGCACACAAATCCAATTCTCCATGACACATTTTATTAGCCATAGATTGTTCTAATTAGGCTCTAATTTATGTTTTAGGCATACTCATAAGATTTGGATAAAATCAGACGATGTTTGGTATAGGTATTTTGGACGTATCACAAGAGTATCATAGATTGGTGCGATACTAGAGTGATGCACAACAAGTGTTTGGTTTAGTGCACATATGTATCCATGTATGTGTGGGTGTCATGGGTAGAGTGGCTTGAGATACCAATTGACGGGTTGTGTGTATCTATATAGGGATAGATGTATGTGTATGTAGATAGACATATGTGTGTGTGTGTATCCACACATATCCAAGAGTATGAGTGTCATATGTATGTGCATAGGCTTATGCATATGTATGTGATTAGGAGAGATTGTGTATGTGAGCATGTATGTGTGTGTATCTCTATATGTAGGCACATAGATATGTGAGTGTATAGATACATATATAGATAGATAGATGGGAGTAAATTAGAGTGTCATTTTTGGGGAAATATTTGGATAGATATATAAATAGGTAGTGTGTGTGTGTGTGTGTGTGTGTGTGTGTGTATATATATATATATATATATATATATATATATATATATATATATATATATATATATATATATATATAATATATATATATATATATTTACTATATATATATATATATATATATATATATATTTTATATATATATATATATTATGACAGATAAAGTGTACAGAAAAAAAAAAATATATTAGGACAGATAAGGTGTACTAGTTAAAGAGGGGAAGGAAGAGCAAGTGGAAGAAGTAGAAGGAAAGGCATCAATAAGCATACATCAACATTACATTGTTGGCTTGGCTTGCATCTGCTAGGCTAGGCAGTATTAGTAGGAAGAAACTATATTGATGTACGTGTAGGCAACTCTAGAGGGGTGAATAGAGTACTTGTGACAATAATGAACAACTAAAAAATCAACTCTATTCAATCCTAGCTAATAAATAATTAACCAGAGTATAATTGCAGAATTTAAATAGAGATCAGAAAGCATACGCAGACACAATAATTTTTAACCTGGTTTCCCTCGTGGAGGACTAGTCCAGGCCTGAGAACTCTAGCTCAGGATTGAAATCCACTATTTATGAAATAGCTTTACAACCACGTGCCTTTACACAGAAGAGCATGCCAACTTCTTGAAAAGATCGCTGAGGCAAAATTTGGAATTTTTCAAGTGACTTCTTGAAGACTCTTGCACAAAACTTCTAATTGACTCGCACCTAGCACCTTGTAGGCTTAGAAAGTTTTGTGGCTAGTAGATGAGAAGAGTATGGCTCTTTGGGATGTATAGGCTATAAGAGAGAAGAGATGAGAAGATTGGATGAATTGAAATGGGTGAAAAGGGTGCCTATATATACTAGTCCTGGGAGGCAGAGTTCGGCCAGAACTCTGTCCAAAATTTAAAAATTATGGCCATTGGACAACTTGCAATGAGCAATCCCTAAAAATTAGCTCCTAGAAATTAGGAGACAGAGTTCGGCCCAAACTCTGTGTAGGGGCAGAGTTCGGCCCAAACTCTGTGTAGGGGCAGAGTTCGGCCCGAACTCTGCCTCATAGGAGACAGAATGCTCAATGGGCTAAATGGGCTTTGGCAGTTTGACTTTTTGTTTGTGGGACTTTTTGGTTATCTAGTCTATGGTTGAGGTACTCAGTGCGACTCAACGTACAATAGCCTAGACTCAAATAAAATATAAAAATATAGACTTCCGATGATAAGTTCCAGCAGTATTCGTCAAGCAGTCGTTGATGATGATTGTCTGACTTGATATGAGTTAGTCGTCTGATTTGTAGCTTTGATAACGATTTATGTGCAAGCGCTCCTAGTTTCATTTGGTGGGGTATTAGGCCAGGGCCAACTACCAGGGGCTTGGACCCTTCCTCCCTTTGAATAACGTATTCGCGTAAAAGGCCAAGACAAGAAATCTCAATAGGAATTTTCATAAAGAAACTTTCATAGGGACTGAAACTGGAATGAGACCTTCCTTTAAATAAGGAATTTCTAGAATATGCCAGAAAAAAATAGAAGAGCGAGGCAGACATCGGCACGTGCGGGGAGGCTAGCGCATGTAAGCTCACATAAGGGTCAGAGTTGGATCATGTCAAATATCGAGTTGTTAATTATCAAGATTAGGTTGACTGCGATCCAGTTTGGGTCAAAAATCTCTGCCATTTTGATAATTGACAAAATTGTGATATTTGCGTGTCACAACATTCATACCTGGATACATATATTGCTCCCCCGTAGAAGGACAATTCGGCTCCCCCGTAAATAGAGAAGTCCTGATACAAGTACTAGTCCAAACAATATAGCACAATTGTAGCACAATATAGCACAAGTATTTATCCAAAAATGGTTAAGCAAATATCATATATTCTCCCCCTTTGACATTTAGCAAAATGAAATAGAAGCTCCCCTATAAAAACATAACCATGGTAAAAATATGCAATCATACAACCAAGCTTAAGTCCGATGTAAGAGATAACTAGCAAACAATCCAAATAAAAGCCATAAAGTCATAAAGTAGTACAAAACAAAGTTTTCAACTACATAATCACTGAATGAAAATAACAAAGTGCATAAACAAAAGACATCCTAAGCATCAGCACATCATAGAATGGACCACGGCCGTCACGGAGCATGGAAAGGTCCAGCAGAGCCGGATGGGTCGCTGGCAGAGCGACGAGGATCAGCAAACGCAGCATCTGGATCCAAATACCTTATGACCCAGGTGTCGCCGATACAGTAACCTTCGCGAGAAGGGTCCCGTACCATAGGATAAGACACCGTAGGATAAGTAGCCAGGGAGTACTGGATGTCTTGCAGGGTATTGCTGATAGCTGACATCTGTAAGGTGGTACGATAGTCCATCTGAGTCCAGCGATCGTCCTCCAAGCGAAAACGATCACACAACATGGTCTGAATGGACTCGAGAGTAGCAGGTGGCTCGGGCGTAGGTTGGCCAAGCACAGGAGGATCAGCGTGAGCATCAGACTCGGAATGCTCTGACTCAGCAAGAGACTCAACAGCTGCTAGAAGCCACCGGGCCTTAGACAGATAGGCAGGGGCAGGAAGGAACTGGCACTCATCAAGAGGAACATGGAACGCACAAAAAACCATCGACAAATATAGGGCGTAGACTAATGATCGAGGTTTCTTCCATGCACTAATCATCCAGTCCATCATAGTGCGCAGAAACTTAAAGGGACATAAAAGTGGAGATGATAAAGTACAGAAATCTCAATATAAGATACTTCATCGGTCGATCCTGTTTTGGACAATATCGTGGAGAAAATGATACGATGAAGTTCATAGAAATACGGGTTAAGAAATTTAGCCCGTAGCTTGCGTGGACGAGTGTTGGGAGTACACAAATCATCCTTTAAACTTTCAAGGGACGATCCATCGAGAAATTGAAACTTGCGTGCATCGACAAGTTTCTCCCAAGAATTGGGTTCCGGGATCTCAAAATATTCCACAAGCTCAAAATCATCAAAAGTAATGTCGATACCGGCGACACGAGAATAGATTCGTGTGTCATCAAAGGTTAGATTACAGTAAAATATTTGGATAGCATTCAAATAGATAAGAGATGATGTAGAAACTAACTCATCTAGACAAAGATCATGGAACAATGAGTCATAAGCCAAAAATATTGTGAAATTGATAGGATGACCCGCATACACACTCCTTGAACGAAAGTTATTGAACCATTCATTGGAAGCCTCTAATGATACAAAAATTTGTTCATTGAATATGTTGGGGTAATGAGGTGGTGGTAGATTAAAAGGTTGATGTATTAGAGGAGTAAGAGGAGGAGGAGGATTGGAGGATGAAACACCTTCACTCCTTTTTCTCTTGCCTCATCCAAAAATTCTAGGAGCCATGGAGAATTTGAAATAATTAACAAGGAAATAGAGAGGAATATAAAATTATACCTTACAAAGTTGAGAAAAGATGGAAGAGATCTCCCCAAAAGCTTGAAATCTTGAGTTTGGGAAGAAAGAGAGCCCAAAAAGTAGAGTTTCTAGGGTTAGGGTTTGAGAAATTTGTTTGGAGGAAGGTGGAAGAAGAATAAAGTGAAGAGAGAGGGTTGTTTCTCGGGTTTAAGGAGTTTAGGAGTAGCCAAGCGGGTTAAATCTGGACCGTCGGATTAAATCAATGGGTGGCTGAGCATCAGGGAAGGTTCTGTGACCAGGGACACAGAGTTCGGCCCGAACTATGTGTGGGGCAGAGTTCGGCCTAAACTCTGCCTCCATGGGCACAGAATACAGGAAAGTTAAAAATGGCTAAGTGTTGGTTCAAAAATAAATGATATTTTGATATTTTAAAAAGTGGCAAAAATTTTGATGAAAGAGAATAAAATTTAGAAAATTTGAATTAACTAAGTTATAAATGAAATTAAACCATATAATAAACAAGGATTTATGACAACGACCATTATGATGAAACTGCCATAGGGTAGCTGTAGGGGCCGGATCCCAGCTAGCGGTAGTCCGAAGACTAGTGCACCGTGTCACTTAGGCTTTTACGCCTTGTTGTCTGAATGACCCTTTCGGCTTGTACCCATAGCAAGGTCACCATAAAGATATATGTCATAATCGTTATTTATGCAGGCCAATTTATTTAATGACCGTTTCATCCAAAATTCCTAATTCACGATAAAGGAAATTGAAGCGCTCTTCGGCCAGTGGTTTGGTTAAGAAGTCTGCTAGCTGATGTTCAGTGTCTTTGAATTCTAAATTAATCGTGCCTTGTTGTTGATGACCACGCAAAAAGTGATGTCTAATCTCTATGTGTTTAGTGTGTGAGTGACAAACAGGGTTCTTGGTCAGTTTAATGGTACTAGTGTTATCGCAGAAAATAGGTATGTGCTTGAAACATAAGTTGTAGTCTTCAAGGGTTTGCCGCATCCACAAAATCTGTGCACAACATCGACCAGCTGCTATGTATTCAACTTCTGTTGTGGATAGTGCGACAGAGTTCTGCTTCTTGCTAAACCATGAGACTAGCGCCTTTCCTAGCAAATGACACGTGCCGCTGGTACTCTTACGGTCGACTTTGCATCCCACAAAATCAACATCTGAATATCCGATTAAATCAAAGGAAGTGGTTTTGGGATACCACAAGCCTACCATAATAGTTCCTTTAAGGTATCTAAAGATACGCTTAACTGCGATCATATGTGATTCCTTAGGATTGGCTTGGTATCTAACTCATAAGCAAATACTGAACATAATGTCGGGACGACTAGTAGTTAAATACAATAAACTACCAATCATACCTCGATACTTACGTTGATCGACCGATTTGCCACTTTCATCAGGTTCCAGCTTTGTGGTAGTAGCCATAGGGGTACTGATAGGTTTGATGCTTTCAAGCTCAAACTTCTTCAGCATGTCCTTGACATATTTCAATTGACTGATGAAGACGCCTTGTGAGAGTTGTTCGATTTGCAATCCAAGGAAGTAGTTGATCCCCCCATCATGCTCATCTCGAACTCATCCTGTATATATTTGGCAAATTCCTTGCATAGACCCTCATTAGTAGACCCAAAAATAATGTCATCAACATATATTTGAACTAAAAGAATTGTGTCATCAAGAGATTTTATAAACAGTATAGTGTCCACTTTCCCTTTTGAAAAACCTTTATCTAGTAAGAAAGTACTCAGACGATCATACCAAGCTCGAGGAGCTTGTTTGAGGCCATAGAGAGATTTTCTAAGTATAAAAACACGGTCGAGAAATTTGTGATTTTCGAAACCAGGTGGTTGTTTGACAAAAACTTCTTCCTTGATAAAACCGTTTAGAAATGCACTTTTTACATCCATTTGGAAAAGTTTAAAGTTTTGAAATTTTGCAAATGCACAAAGCATCCGAATAAATTCTAGTCGGACAACAGGAGCGTACGTCTCATCATAATCGATGTACTCCTCTTGATTGTATCCTTGGGCTACGAGACGAGCTTTTGCGAGTGACTGAACCGTCCTTGTTTATTTTGTTACGAAAAACCTATTTAGTGTCAATTATTTAGTGGCCAGTAGGTTTAGGAATAAGTTCCCAAACTTGGCTTCTCTCAAATTGGTTGAGTACTTCTTGTATCGCAAAAATCCAAAATTCATCATTAAAAGCTTCTAAAACATTTTTCGGTTCTATTTGAGAAATGAATGCAGTGCTAGCTATAGGGTCTCTTACAGAGGATCGAGTAGTTACCCCTTTTGATATTTTACCTATTACCAAGTCCTTTGGATGAGAGGGATTAAATTGGAACTTCTTTGGTAATTTTTTCAGAGAGCTGGTTTTGTCACGACCCGCACCCTGTTTAGGGGCACGAGCACGTGGATACGTCCAGCCTACGCCGCAGTATCGGCGGTAGAACGCTGTAAAGGTCATCTAGAATATATAGAATCTAAGACACAATAATATAACCTGTCATCTCCACACGGAGTAATATAACCACAACTCAATCACATAATTCTAAGGAAGATAAACACGATGATAAAGATAAAGATAAAGATGAGATAAATAGTCTGAAATAGTACCGAACCACAATCACAAGTTCAGAGACCAAGACATAAAACAATATCCCAAAATAAATACTACAAGTCTCAAAGTATCAAACTAGAATGTAATCAAGACAAAATCTAGGTGAACTAGGTCACTACTGGCGGTGCGTCATCTACGAGCACCGGGTCCACAGGCTGGTCCCGGTCGTAGGCTCCATCTATGCCAAACCCATAATAGGTTGGGCAATCTGCATCTAAATCCTCTGAAAAACAACGGGAGTTATCCTGTCAGGATATGAGCAAGTACAAATGCCAATAGCAATTCCATGTGAATTGACAAATACTATAAGAGACAATCATAATGAAATACAAGATAGAATATCAAGACTGAAAGTAAAACGGTACAAGAGAACTGGATATCATGTCATGTGTGAGATATATAAGATGAAACTGGAATATAAACAATAGAAAGTAATCTGAGGTATGATGTAAACATAAAAATAAAGTGCCATGAGATATTAGAGCGTTATGTGATCGGCTTGGGTCAAGATCAGGCTGTTCTATTTGACCGGCTATGCACAAGTAGTATAATAATGTAGGGATCAGGCCGGCCAAAATGGAAAGCTATGCACAAGTAGTATAAGGTCAGGCTACACCCTACGTGTGGTGAGGGTGGAGCTATACGCAAATAATAAACAAGTAAGGGTAATGATCACATAACCTATAATAACTCCCCCATCCCCGAGTAGTATAATGAATCCAGACATGACAGGTCATGATACAGGATTCGAAGAGCAGGGGGCCAGCCCACTCCCAAATCGGTGTCTATACAAGTACAGAAAACAATATCGAACAATGTAGTCATATGCCAGGTAAACCAGGAATGACATCTCATGACGAGATTCACGTATACTAGTCCGTGTATCCTCGTGTCGAGAATCAAGTATAACACTACAACTGAATCGGATATAGTAGATATCAAGACAATAAAAACTATCAGACAATGTACTCGCCTGTCGTCCTGAGCTGAGAAAATCGAACTACAACCCACATAATGAACCACGAACAGTCAACTCGCACAACTGTGTCCTAATGCTAAAACAAACATTACCAACGTTCTCAGAATGGTCAAATTAGCTAGAAACACCTATCCATAAGTTCAATTCTGGATACAGGAGCAAAACGATAATTTTGGGTCAAAATGGTGTCCGCCGTTGGACCTACTTTGCACCGAAAAACGTGCCAGAATCTACGGTCTCTAAAGTCATCAAACTATATGTCTATAGGTCCAGTTTGACGTGACAAACCCAACGGTATGTCCAATTTTGGATTCTGGTGGGCTCTGCACAAAATCACCCGTTGAGTGGGATTGTGGGCCCGCCAAAATGGCGTCCCGATCAACGGTCTCAGAATCGGACCAAACTTGGCATACAGGACCAGAAAAATATTTCGAGTCCAATGGCGCAAGTTTCGTCGCGATTTGATGAGTGTGCACAAAGTAATTGACAAATATGCAAAAGGCCGATACGGTAAATTTTTGACGGATACGTATCAAATTCGTCGCGCACACGCGACCAATTTGAATTCCGTCAAAGCCCACACGACCACGAAGTCGAGACGCAATTTTCGATGCTTTCGGTTCGTAACTACGTCGTCCGGATTGACAGGACGGACGGCGTATCGGGACAATTTTACTAAAAATCCACTTTTGAAAATCAGTTTTTTCTCCAACTTCACAAATCAATAACTTTCTGTACATTACATGAAATTCAGTTCTACAAGAAAGGTTTTAAAGCCGTATAGGTTGTCTCCAAGTCTCTTTAAACCGATTTTAAAACTTGCAACATGCTGGTCGCAAATCGGCCACGAAGTTGGTGTTTCGGGACAGTTTCTAAACCCAGAAAATCGAGTTTTTCTCGATTTTGGAACTCGTTTTTCGTCGCACATGGTACGAATCGGCACGAACTATTTGAAGAAAATTAAAGGTGTATATGTTGGAATCATACCGGAAGAAACGGCTCGAAGATTGATCGAGCGTGCGCGGCGCAACGTCGCTCCGAAGTTGGCTCTTCGCTGACAGTTTTCCGCGCGCGAGTGGGATGCTCGTTGCACTTTTGGCGATGGACGGCCCCGGGTTGGTAGCCGGCAACGTCGGGATGTACGCTGGGTTGGAGGTGACGGTTATGGTTTGGATTTTGTGAAAATCTCTCTCTCTCTCTCTCAAAATATGTATATATACATATATATACTCGTTCAATCTCGTTCGGGTTAAATATAGGCCTTCGGGTTAATATAAGTGGGGGCGAGCAGCTCCTGCTGCTTTGTGGCGTGTGTGCGTGGGTTTCATTTGTGTTTTGTTTTTTATTCTTTTGTTTTTGTTCTTTTCTTTCTTTCTTTCTTTTCTAAAGACTAATATATATATATATATATATATATATATATATATATATATATATATATATTATATACACAGACACATACATACATACATACATACATACATACATACATACATACATATATTATTTATTATATATTTATTTATTATATAAAATCAACCCAAAATATTTATCCATATATATATATTTATATATATTCCAATAATTGAATTATTATCCAATATATATATATATATATATATATATATATATATATATATATATATATATATATATATATATATATATATAATCAGAATTTATTCATAAACAAAACTAAATATTTTATTTTTATATATATATTAAATATATTAAACTTTTTATAAATAAAAAGACTATCGATAAAATACCTATTTAAGTAATAATATAAAAACACTGAAAATAATATTTAAATAATATTAAAAATAATGAAATAATGCAAATGGCCATATCAGCCCTATTAAGAAAATTTGGGGGTGACAAATCTACCCTCCTAAAAAAAAAATTTCGTCCTCGAAATTAGAGCAACTAGCACAATAATAGTAACAAGAACAAGGAAAAATACATCAAGGCTCGAAGAGATAAGGGTAACGCTCCCGCATCTCGTCCTCTCTCTCCCAAGTAGACTCTCCTGGAGAGTGATGCCTCCATACGACACGAACCAAAAGAATAACTTGGTTCCGAAGCACCTTCTCCCGACGATCCAGAATCTCCACAGGCTGCTCTAGATAGCGGAGAGTAGGCCCCACCTCTAACTCGGAGTGATCCAATACGTGACTAGGGTCTGCCACGTACCGTCTCAACTGCGACACATGGAACACGTTATGGACTCCCTCGAGCGTAGGCGGCAAGTCTAGTCGATAGGCAACTGCACCGACCCTTCCAAGAATAGTGAAAGGTCCGATGAAGCGCGGACTAAGCTTCCCTCCTCGGCCAAAACGAATCGTGTCCCGTGTCGGAGAAATCCTCAGGAACACCATATCGCCAACCTAGGCACAAGACAAGACTCAATACAAGATCCTAAAGCAAACAATCACCAACAAGCACAAACAGAAACAAATACTAACCTCGAACTCTAACGGTCTCCGGTGGCTATCGGCCCAATGACGCTGTCTATCCTGAGCCACCCGAAGTCTATCCCTGATCAACTTAACCTTCTCTGTTGCATCCACCACCATCTCCAGGCCAAGCAAAACTCTCTCACTGACATCGTCCCATGACAATGGAGTGCGACATCTCCGTCCGTATAGAGCCTCAAATGGCGACATCTCTATACTGGCCTGATAGTTGTTGTTGTAAGCAAACTCTACCAGGTGAAGATGGTCCTCCCAAGATCCCCTAAAATCTAACACACAAGTGTGAAGCATATCCTCGAGTGTCTGGATGGTCCTCTCTGACTGTCCGTCCGTTTGGGGGTGATACGCGGTACTGAACTTGAGCTGAGTGCCCAAGCTAGTATGCAAACTCCTCCAAAAGTGAGAAGTGAAATGACTATCCCGATCAGAGACTATGCTCACAGGAACTCCGTGCATTCTGACTATCTGCCTCACATACATCTCTGCCAGCTTCTCCGTTGATAGTCCCACCTTGAAAGGCAAAAAGTGGGCCGATTTGGTCAATTTATCAACGATGACCCAAATCGCGTCTTTCCCTCCTGAAGATCGTGGAAGTCCAGATACAAAGTCCATAGTGATGTGCTCCCACTTCCACTCTGGTATGGGTAGTGGCCGAAGCAGACCACCTGGCCTCTGTCTCTCGGCTTTCACCTGCTGGCACACTAAGCATCGAGATACAAACTGAGCTACATCTCGCTTCATGCCATACCACCATACATGCTCCCTCAGGTCTCTGTACATCTTGTTGGCTCCAGGATGCATAGAGTACTGGGAACGATGCGCTTCCTGCAGAATCTCCTCCCGAAGCTCTCCACTCGGAATGTACAATCTAGTACCGTGCCTTAGCGACCCATCTTCGGCTATAGAGAAATCGTCTAACGATCCGGCCTGCACCTGCTCCCTGATACTCCTCAAGGTCACGTCATCAAACTGTGCTGATATGACTCTGTTCATCAACGCAGACTGAATCTGTAAACCCCACATCTGAACCTCCATACCCGGAACGATCACCTCGATACCCAAACTATCCAAATCGGCCAATAGATGACGATCTGTCGTCAAATACATAGCGACTGGATACCTTTTCAAGGCATCTGCAACTACGTTGGCCTTCCCCGGATGGTACTGCAAAGAGATATCGAAGTCCTTCATCAACTCAAGCCAGCGCCTCTACCTCATGTTCAATTCCTTCTGGGTGAACACGTACTTCAAGCTCTTGTGATCCGTGAAGATCTCCACTCGCTCTCCATACAGGTAGTGCTTCCACAGCTTCAAAGCAAAGATAACAGCTGCCAACTCCAGATCATGGGTAGGGTAGTTTTTCTCATGAGGACGTAACTTCCTGGATGTATAGGCAATCACCTTCCCGTGCTGCTGAAGAACGCAACCCAAGCCCTTTCCAGAAGCGTCACTGTAGATCGTGAAACCACCAGTCCCAGATGGCAACGTCAAGATAGGAGCTGTAGTCAACCTCTTCTTCAGCTCATCAAAAGCAGCCTGACACTCCTCGGTCCAGACGAACTCCACGTCTTTTCTGGTGAGCCTGGTCATCGGCTCTGCAATCCGAGAGAAGTCCTGAACGAACTTCCGATAATAGCCTGCCAGACCCAAAAAGCTCCGAATCTCCGCGACTGAGGTCAGTGTGGACCAAGACTCAACTGCTGAAATCTTCTTCGGGTCCACTGAGATCCCATGCTCGGTCACAACATGACCCAAGAACTCTACCTTCTCCAGGAAAAACTCGCACTTCGACAGCTTTCCATACAACTGCTCCTTTCTGAGAGTCTCTAACACAATCCGTAGATGCTCCTCGTGCTTCTCTAGTGTCTTCGAGTAGATCAATATGTCATCTATAAAGACCACCACGAACTTGTCAAGGTACTGATGGAAGACCTTGTTCATCAAGTTCATGAATACCGCTGTAGCATTGGTCAACCCGAATGGCATAACAGTGAACTCATACTGGCCATACCGAGTCCGAAAAGCCGTCTTCGGAATGTCCTCCTTCTTCACCTTCAGCTGATGGTAACCGGACCTTAAGTCTATCTTTGAGAATACCTTCGCGCCGCTCAACTGATCAAATAAGTCATCAATCCTCTGCAATGGGTACTTATTCTTGATAGTGAGGTTGTTGAGCGCTCTGTAGTCGACACACATGCGTACCGTCCCATCCTTCTTCGGTACAAATAGAACAGGTGCGCCCCAAGGTGAAGAACTGGATCTGATGAATCCCTTGTCCTGCAACTCGTCGACTTGTTTCTTCAGCTCTGCCAACTCGCTGTTGTTGATCCTATAGACATGCTGCGAGACAGGCTCAGCGCCCAGCACCAAGTCTATAGAGAACTCAATATCCCTATCTGGTGGCATTCCTGGTAACTCATCAGGGAAAACATCCAAGAATCCTGCTATCAATGGATGTGGCAATTCCTGTCCCGACAACATAGCTCCACAAAAACCCTCTCCTGGCTCAGCTGCTCCTCTGGCGAACTCAAACTCTGGCTCTCCCGGCGGTCTAAACAAAACTCTGCCTCCTCTACAGTCTATACTAGCATGATGCCTGCTCAACCAATCCATACTGAGTACCATATCGTAGCTCGGAAGGGGCATTACGAGCAAGGACGCACTCAAATCTCGGCCTCCCAGTGTAACTCTCTGCCCCTTCACTACAACAAAAAACCCTTTTAATGACGCTCGACAAGGAGTTTTAATGACGGCTGATACATAAGCGTTATCAAAGTTCAAAATACCTTTTTTCTATGACGGTTTGGGCCAAATTTGGGCCTTTTATAACGTTTATAAAACAAAGCGTTATTAATATTTTAGAGCGGTGGCAAACTTGTAATATTTTGCAAACTTATTAATATTAAGCATTCGAAATAGTTTGTTCTCATTCCATTTTCCCTCTCCTCCTCCTCCTCTTCTTCTTCCTCCGCTCCCAGCGTCCAGGCCTAGGGTTAGGGTTTCTCCACCGATCCAAAGTCATAGCCATGCCGAAGAGAAAGGAGCTCTCCTCTTCTTCTTCCTCCAGCGCCGCCATGGCCGCCACTTTCCTCCGCAGCAGGTCGGAGATCTTCCTCCACCGAACCCGGTCTGGGCGAGCCCGGCCCGACCCTCCCAAGCGCCACCGAAGAACATCGAAGGTCTGACCGTGATAGAGTCACCATCGACGGAACCTAGTGGCGGTCCCGTTGACGATCCAGTGGTAAAACCCTAATTTTTCTTTATTTTAGGGGTTTCCTTTTTGGTTGTGCTTCGACACAGCGGGACATGGACATGGTGCCGATTTCTAGGGTGTTGGTTCCCTTTGTTTTTGATTCTCACATTATAGTAAATTGTTCACTGTGCTGATCGATGTACTTCCTGCTAATTATCAGGTGGGAGAAGTAAAAGGAACAAGTTAGTTTGATTTCTGTCAGTAATTAAGTACATGATGGAAGGATTAGGTGGGTTCGGATTTGGTAGCACGGGAGCCGTGGCTAAGAAGAGGAGGAGCTCTACTCCAAGGAGGCCTCAGTTGTGCCGGGACATCCAAGTTGGCCGAAAAAGTAAGTTGTCAGGACGTGGACGGAGATTGATTTTGGCAGTACATTTACTACGTTGCTTCCCTATTGTGGAGGGAGAGGTGGTGACAATGAGCTCTAGTTAAGAAGTTATAATTTTTAGGTAGTATTGACAGAGCGTGGACAGAGATTGATTTTGCCTCCTCCAATCTGTGCACGCCGATCTCTTTTGGATGCTGGGAAAATGGATGAGAAAATAGAGGTTGGAGTAATATATTCGTCGTCAACTCCAAGGGTCCAAACCTGTTCTCATCCCCTATCCTTAGTACGACAGGGTCACTCCGAAAACAATATAGGACATGCGTCTACTGTCTGCTCTTTTAAAAGTTTATGATCTTAATTTGGAGAGATTTTTTATTTCAGGCGCGAATGGGCGGACGGAGAGGGAGTGGAAGAAGCTTCTCCCATATCTCCAAGAACGCCTCGGTCCCCAATGCAACGTCAGCTCTCTTTTCCTTATTTCTTCACTCTCTTAAGCTAGGTGGCACGGACACGATACACATGCCCCAAAATCAATGCCGCCTTGACATGGTTGTACTGTGTCGTATCGTAACATAGTCCTAAACCTATGTTGCACGAGCACGAGTACTACACTACATTGATTTCGCTTCAGCACCCAATTTTTATAGCGACTTTGCTTCCTAGGTCTTAATTATACTTACTGGTAAGGCATTCACATGTGGGAATAATTTGTGAGCAGATTTGTCAGAGCATCACATTGGGTCGATATCATGCGGTGGACATAACAAGGGAGGTACAGACTTTCATTAGAAGCATGGATGTACATGAATTTGTTGTTCATAGAATTGAATAGGACTGAATTGTATATGGGGTGAACGGGTGTGGATAGATAGATGAATGAGTGGTCGAATGGACCACTGAATGGCTGCTCCCCCCTACACACTGCTGTAAAACAGCAGTCTCCTATTGCTACTGCTGCTGTTGAAAATGCAGTCCCCTGTGGGGACTGCTGCCATTCACTGCTGCCAAGGGGGCAGCAGCACTCTCTCTCGACCTGCTGTACTGAACAGTCTTCCCCATCCCCCCTTCACACTCCCTCACTCTCTAATACTCTCTCCATCAATCTCTCTATATCAATCTCTATATTACTCTCTCTGTATCACTCTCTCTATATCCCTCTCTCACTCTTCAACAAACCACACAAACACCTACACATATATATATATATTTCCACACACGTACAACATTGTTATTCTGCAAGAGATGTTCTCTTTTAATTCTTCAATAGTTTGGGAACTGCTATTAACAAGTCATTTAAATGACTAATTTTACATTTTGCTTTACCTGCATATACTCTGAATACTTGGAGCTTGGCCTTTTGGCACTTTACTGTATAACATAACTCTTGACATTGTTAAATCCCTCTTTATCTTCTAGTGCAGGGCTATACATTTCTTGAGAGCGGTCTTGTTACCATGTCATCGTTATTCGATTTTTTTGCCTTCTTCAATGACGGGGAGATTCCTGGTAGGCCTGGAACACTTGCAACCACTTTTGACACTTTTGGTTAGTACATAACCTTTCTGATCAACTTTTTTTTTCTGACACAGACACCATTCTCATTAACTTGATTCCCGACAATCAGATTGTATATTATAACCCTATTGTCTTTGTTCGAGTGTTGAACCTGGCATTTGCGCTATGGTTTTCTATCATGCATATCTCATTGGTGTTGGGCAATTACGACTATTGAGGCAAGTTCTTGGCAATTTCTTTCCCTGTTTTTTGCATCTCATGTTTGGGTTTCAGTTTTTCAATAATTCTTTTGTTATCAGGTATACGATGAGAAGAAAACCACACCTAAGTGGAGATACCATCTTGGAAGAAGAAAGAAGTCTGAACAGTTAGTAGACTGATTACTTTCTAATAAGTAGTTGAATAATGTCATTCATCTTGGAACTTTACATTGAGTCACTTCTCTAACAATAGTTTGGGCAGTCATATTTGAACTGCAACAGTTCTAAGAATTGCAAAATATTTCCAGGTGTGCCCTGTACATTTGCACTCCCGCTTATCAAAATTTCTAAATGTTGCAGCCAAACAATTGGTAAGTGATTAATTTATTTATCTTTTTGAAACTACAGAGTTCATTTTATTTTACGGACTTTGATCCCCAAAGTCTTTATAATTTATTTCAGAACCCATAATTTGTTGGAGAGAAAGGTATGCCATCATTATGTAACGATTCATTTCATACATATATGACATAATTTTACACTTTATTGACTCGACGGGTGCTGATATGTTTAAGGGTACTTGTTTTAAATACCTTCTCTTGTTGTACATGAATATCTGCATTGGATAAAGATACCAACTTGATCTCATAGATAGTGTTGGGGCTTCTACTTTTCTATCCAACAAAAGAAAATCCATAACCGAAATCAAGTAAAGCAAAATTTTAAAATATTCTGAAGGACATGAAACAGCCATAACGCGAACAAAAATGTTCCATAATTGCATTATGACAACTAATAATTCTTACCAGTTGGTACAGCTCATGATAATGTACAGCACTTTCTTTACTTAAATACTTGAGACATTTTTTTGTTAATCAACAGTTCATGGCCACAATCATTTTAACTTATGGACAGTACTGGCTCCAAGATCTTTAGATCAATATGGTAAGACAGGATACTGACACGGGGGTTCATGGCCACAATCATTTTGGCATGTTCTGGCTATTCTGGAATACCTGTATTTGCGTCTGATACATTTTAGACATGAAATGTACACAACATTGGCTTTTGGAGTGTCCATGCTTTCTCAAAACCAATTTACTCTATCCATCCATCTATGAAGTAGCTGTAGTTTATATTTCTCATTTTTTCTTGTGCACTAATCATTTGATCCAATCCATGATTATTTATCCTCAACATGTACAACACCAATTATTTATTATCCAAAATTTGTTTATTTGTGACTTGTTTTGAAGCAAAGTTCTATATATCAGTCCTTCCTATGAGTATTGATATTGGCAGTTTCAACAGTTTTGGATCAAAGCATGTGTTTTTCGTTTTGGAAAGCCAAATGTTATAAAACATATTTTAGAAAGCTGGAAAAATATTTGAGACACACACACACACACACACACACACACACACACACACACACACACACATATATATACATATTTTAGTAGTTCTCTACCTTTAGTTAAACTAAAATTTAAGAAGATGAGGTTTAAAGCATGAACCATTGATATATCGTTTTTAATGCCTTAGTTATTGAAGTTTTTGAAGATTAGCTCATAGAGCTCTCTCTATTTTCAAATTTGTAAGTTGGTGTTATCTTAATGTGTTTATAATACTTGTTATAGATGCATGGTGGAATTGTAGCTAACTAGTATTAATTTTCTTTCTCAGGTGCACATGAAGATGCAACTATTATTGCAGTGGTGGGATTTGCTACACGTGATGTTGACAGTTTTGATGTGCTCAAGTTGAAGCCAAAGTAGTTACTTGTTTTGAGGATTCATTTAAGTAGTAGTTGTAAATATATGTATTTGGATACCCTATTTTGAGATAATGTAATGAAGATGGTGATATAACATTTCGATGTTTTCTTGTGAATATAGTTCAAAGTTGTTGTTTTAAAATTGAATTGAGAAATTTTTGGAAAGTAATATATAATGTGCAGTATTGAGTGTTATAAATGTGATGAGTTCAGTAATATGAGTGTTATAAATGTGCTGCATTGAGCCTATACATATTATCTATTCATGATGTTTTAAAACTGTTCTGAATTGTGCACTATATATTAACTATTCATAACGCTTTTATAGAAACTATTCATGACGGTTATTTTATGACGCTTTTAAAAAATATTTATTACACCCGTTTTCATAATGGTTGATGTGGAAAAAAAAAAGCGTCATGGTTCGTCATTAATGATGCTTTTTAGCCGTCATTAAAAAGGTTTTTTGTTGTAGTGCTTGCAAATATTATTGACCAGGATAATGTCTCCCCCGGTCATAATCTTGCAAGTCCTACTCAGTGGTTCAGCAATGATATTGTGTCTAAGTGCAAAAGAGACAGATACAAAACTATGCGTAGCACCAGAGTCAAACAAAGCTAATGCAGGAAATGAATCGAGTAGAACAGAACCAGCCACCACGTCTGCTATGGGCTCGGCCTCCTCGACCGTCAGTGTGAACGCCCTACCCGGAGCTGCTCCCCTCTGATGCTGGACGAAACGCTGCTGCTGGGTCGGAAGTGGCGGACCCCTCTGCTGAACAGCTGGTCCCACTGGAGCTCTAGCAGGAGGTGCTCTGTCCTGACCTCCCCGAGCTGGACGAGTAGGACAATCTCTCAACTGGTGGTCTGGCGCTCCACAGAATAGACAAACGCCCAACCTCTTCCTGCAGACCTCTTGGGTGTGCCCCGGCTTCCCCCAAAAAGCACACTGTGGAATCTGCTTCTGCCCCTGCTGATGCTGTGTACGTGCTGGTGCCTGGTGCTGCTGATGCTGCTGCTGGTGGAACGGCTTCTGCTGAGTCTGATGTCGCTTGGCCGGTCCTGCACTGGAACCAGCACCCATAACATCGCTACTCCTCTTGGGCCTGAGACCCAAGTCCTCCTCTGCAATCTGAGCGTCCATCAGAATGTCCTCATGGGTCGCAGTACGACATCCAGACGTGCGTGATCTGACGACGTGGTTCAGGCCCCTCCTGAACTTGCAGGCCTTCTCTCCAGCATCATGAACCATGCCCGGAGCGAACCGGCTCAGACGGAAGAACTCCGCCGCATACTCGTCTACAGACATGTTCCCCTGCACAAGTCCCACAAACTGGCCTTCCAGTGCACTAAGAGCCACATCAGGAAAGAATTTCTCCTTGAATACACTACAACAAAAAACCCTTTTAATGACGGCTAAAAAGCGTCATTAATGACGAACCATGACGCTTTTTTTTTCCACAACAACCGTTATGAAAACGGGTGTTATAAATGTTTTTTGAAAGCGTCATAAAATAACCGTCATTAATAGTTTCTATAAAAGCGTTATGAATAGTTAGTATATAGTGCACAATTCAGGACATTTTGAAAGCGTTATGAATAGATAATCTGTATAAGCTCAATGAAGAACATTTATAACACTCAATATTACTAAACTCATCACATTTATAATGCTTAATACTGCACATTATATATTACTTTCCAAAAACTTCTCAATTCAATTTTAAAACAACCACATTGAACTATATTCACAAGAAAACATTAAAATATTATATCACCATCTTCATTACATTATCTCAAAATAGGGTATCCAAATACATATATTTACAACTACTACTTAAATAGATCATCAAAACAAGTAAATACTTTGGCTTCAACTTGAGCACATCAAAACTGTCAACATCACGTATAGCAAATCCCTGAAAAAGATAAAAACACGGAGACCAGGTCCTCATCATTTGTAAGCACCAAAAAGCTTTTCATCATCTCAAGTACCTTCTCAGCATAAGGAAGAAAAGCCTGCTCCGCAGCAGCTGCTACCGAGCCTATTGCAGACTGCATCAAGTCGAAAAGAAGGGTTGTAATAAAGAAGAAAATAATTCTGCTATAGATTTCTACAGAGAAAGACAAAAGAAGCAGAAGTACCATGCAAGTTTCTTGCAGATTTCGAGGACTAGTTTGGAGTGCAGTAATTCATACTTCTATTGAAAATTCGAGATCCACGAGCGTCGAAATACAGGTTATCGGTGTATAAATATAAGACAATTAGAATCACCCTTGCTGTAACCAATCAAAATCTTTTTAAGAGGGAAAATAACACTAGAGGATCACAGAATACAAATACAAGAAATTAACCACTGACATGCAAAAAAGCACCAAGTTTCTCCATTTGGACAAGATCAGTCTAGTTTTACTCTGTCCAGCTCACCAATTATATCCTCAAACTGCACAAATCATTGTGTGGAATGACATTAACAAAAAGTCTACTATGTACATGCAATTCATAAAACCATGTCCCTTATAATGCAAAAGATATTAGAAGGGGTATAGAAATGAGGGCTACAAACCTTTAAAATCTGACGCAAGAAATAATCACCATAGCGCTTTTCTGGCTTGGATTCGATGACATGTACAATATCCTGCATCCAAGAACAAGTTTCACAAAATGAATTTAAATCAATGCAGCCGCCCGAAGTTAAATTTCCACATAGCATTATATATTCAGTGAAATGATATATACGCGAAGGAAATATATATATGTAACAAGTCTCCGAAGGACATGTTCTAGAGAACAGAAGATCCCAGAGGGCCCTTACAAAAAGAACATAACAAAGTCCTATAAATGTTATGAGATTGTTTGAAGCAATCAAAAGAGATCACTGACCTCACTGATGTAGAAATCCACATCTGCATTGGATATTATCTTTCCAGCATTATCGACTGCATGCATTTTATGCTTATATGTCATCAAGATGGTTCTGCCAGCAATCGAATATTGAAATGGTCATTACAACAACAAAAAAAACAGCAATCGAATATTGAAATGCATTTTATGCTAATTTAAGGAATCTTGGATATATCTCTAATATTGAAAGTGAAGATACAGGTCAGAAGCTGAACACTTGCAAACACTTTCTTCCATGTAGTTACAACAAAAACTTCCTCTTTTGTTGACCAAAAACCGAAAATGAAAATGCTCATTGGAACTATAAATCTATAAGTTAAATAAACAATCTTATTCTTATGTTCAAATGTTTTAAAATTTCAAGTTTTTCGCCTAAAATACCATAGGTCTATGACATAACGCCACCTCCGCAACCATAAGGTTCACATTTATAATTTTCTGTAAGATTCCTATTGCAAGCAACCCTAGTAACCAACTGCATGGCAGCCAAGCTATCTCACAGCCTAACAAAATTTCACTATAATCAAAAGACCTAAGGAGTTCCAGATAACCTAAATAGGAAAAAACCTAAGGAGTGCCAGATAACATGACTTACAACAATGGAATCGCCCATGTGAGTATGTGCATATTTAAAGCTTTCAAGGAATCGGTCCAAATTTTGGAAGCTAGATTATTTGCATGGTCAGCCACACCTTGTCTGTCATAACCATTAATTAAGACTATCATGACTATCATGACTTAAGGAACCAACACAAGAAAATCTATACAACATGAAGAGAGCAAAAATAGTGCAACAACATACATTAACAAAAACAGATTTGTGAAACACTAAAGCCAACGACTTTAACTTAAAAGGTTGGAATGAATAAAATATTATAACAAATTAAATCCTTTACGGTTACAGATCTAATATTGTTGTATATAGTTCAAGTGCAATAGTGAGACGATTTGATTTACTTCCCTCCAGCTAAAGAATAAAGAGATGCCTATGCAAGTCTTTATTTATTATATATAATAGATAAATATGACTTGGCTATACAACTAAAAATAATGTGCAAGCACAATTTGCCATCCAAAATTATAAGAAAAGAGTAAGTGCTGAAGGATGAGTGTTATCTAATGGTACAAATCAGATGGAGGTGTACTTGGTACCGCATTTGCTCTCAAACGAATAGATGGTGGCATGTAATGGCATGACTGCCAATATCAGCTTGCACTCGGCATTCACAGCCATTCCAGATGCTATATTGACCTATAAATTCCCAAATAAAATGGCAATCATGTTATTCTGGCAACTCAGAATTATAAGAAAAAAAATATTAAAGAAACGAAAAGGAAAATATTCCCAAGTGATTAAAGAAATCCCTTACAAACTTCTATATCTTGAACAAATGATACAAATGATGAATAAAACTCATTCAGATGTTCATTAGAATATCTACTAACCCTAATATTGCTAGGTATCTACCAAAATTTCACATATCCGAGTACTAAGTGACTACTCTATATGAACAATCAGCATCGGGTCACAAAATTACTTAGCTACCTGTAAATTACTGGGATCTTCCAGACTCGAAGAACCGATCACCAACCCGAAGTAAAAATTTTACTTCGACTCTTCGTCCTCCCGAGCGAGTTCACAGAGGATTAGGTCGAAAAGATTCAGCAGAGAAGAGAAAAGATCAGACTCACCATATCGACTCTTCGTCCTCCCGAGCGAGTTCGAACTCAACAAATTGACCAAAATTTAGTCGATGTCGTCGAAATGGCAGAAACCCTAGAAATCGACGAAGAGGAAAATTGGGGGAGAAGAGGGTTGAGGAGGAGAGCTGCTGCTCCCTTAGAAAATGGATGAGAAATGAATTTTCTCTCTCCCACTTAGCTTTTATACAGTGAAAGAATTACAAGTTTGCCACCGCTCTAAACTATTAATAACGCTTTATTTTATAAACGTTATAAAAAGTCCAGAATTAGCCCAAACCGTCATAGAAAAAAGGTATTTTTTAACTTAATAACGCTTATGTATCAGCCGTCATTAAAACTCCTTGTCGAGCGTCATTAAAAGGGTTTTTTGTTGTAGTGATAGCTTTTTGAAGTTCTCCCATGTCAAGCTTGTCACTGTCATACGAGGGTCTGTGCGGTACCAAGTCAGAGCGATATCAAAGAACTGACTCGCTACTGTTGACACCCATAGTCCCTCCGGAAGCTGTGCTAACCCCATGCTCCGCTCAACATCCTCTAGCCAATCATCGACATACAGGATCCCTTCTGTTCCCTTGAAATCTCGAGGAAACATCTTCTTGAAATCTAACACGGAGCCAGCTTTCGCCTGCTGCTGCTGTGGCTGCTGGGCTGGAGCGCCCAGAGTCTGAATTGTAGTCACCTTCTCTACAGCAACGAGCGCTAACTGGTGCACATTCTCCATGCTATGCCTCAAAATCTCTGTCTGCCGCTGTGAAGCCTCAGCTTGCGCTCGCTGCGCCTCCATCATCTGCTGGAGGAACGCGAACATCTGAGTAGCATCAAACGGCAACACTGGTGGAGGCGGAAGAGTCCCCGGCTGAACAGGTACAGTCCTCGGGACTTGTGGAGGAAGACCCCCCGGTACTGTTACCGTTACCTCTGGAACGGCAGGGACAGTAGGGTCAATCTCCTGATCCGCAGCTCCCTCAGTCAGAAAGATAGGTTGCAACGGATCGTACCTCTCTGGTGCTGCACTGGATCCAGCTGCCTGAGCTCGCGTCACCGTCATCCTGAAGACATATTCAAGCAAAGAAATCAATATGGCACATGATAGGATATCATCAAGGAAGGACAATTTATTTCGAAATGCAAGAAGAGTTTGTCTTGGAAATCAAAAGATTGGAGTTTTTCCTAATATGTGATTGAGTAACTCCTATCATAACCTAAAACCTATATCCTAAGAGCAGGCTCATAATTAGCACTCTAAGTCGAGCACCCATTACGAAATCGTACTAGTTGCGACTCTGACCTGTATGGGCCACCATAAAAACGTGTCACGACCCGCACCCTGTTTAGGGGCACGAGCACGTGGATACGTCCAGCCTACGCCGCAGTATCGGCGGTAGAACGCTGTAAAGGTCATCTAGAATATATAGAATCTAAGACACAATAATATAACCTGTCATCTCCATACGGAGGAATATAACCACAACTCAATCACATAATTCTAAGGAAGATACACACGATGATAAAGATAAAGATAATGAAATAAATAGTCTGAAATAGTACCGAACCACAATCACAAGTTCAGAGACCAAGACATAAAACAATATCCCAAAATAAATACTACAAGTCTGAAAGTATCAAACTAGAATGTAATCAAGACAAAATCTAGGTGAACTAGGTCACTACTGGCGGTGCGTCATCTACGAGCACCGGGTCCACAGGCTGGTCCTGGTCGTATGCTCCATCTATGCCAAACCCGTAATAGGTCGGGCAATCTGCATCTAAATCCTCTGAAAAACAACGGGGGTTATCCTGTCAGGATATGAGCAAGTACAAACGCCAATAGCAGTTCCATGTGAATTGACAAATACTATAAGAGACAATCATAATAAAATACAAGATGGAATATCAAGACTGAAAGTAAAACGGTACAAGAGAACTGGATATCATGTCATGTGTGAGATATAAGATGAAACTGGAATATAAATAATAGAAAGTAATCTGAGGTATGATGTAAACATAAAAATAAAGTGCCATGAGATATTAGAGCGTTATGTGATCGGCTTGGGTCAAGATCAAGCTGTTCCATTTGACCGGCTATGCACAAGTAGTATAATAATGTAGGTATCAGGCCGGCCAAAATGGAAAGCTATGCACAAGTAGTATAAGATCAGGCTATACCCTACGTGTGGTGAGGGTGGAGCTATGTGCAAGTAATAAACAAGTAAGGGTAATGATCACATAACCTCTAATAACTCCTCCATCCCCGAGTAGTATAATGAATCCAGACATGACAGGTCATGACACAGGATTCGAAGAGCAGGGGGCCAACCCACTCCCAAATCGGTGTCTATGCAAGTACAGAAAATAATATCGAACAATGTACTCATATATCCGGTAAACGAGGAATGACATCTCATGACGAGATTCACGTATACTAGTCCGTGTATCCTCGTGTCGAGAATCAAGTATAACACTACAATTGAATCGGATATAGTAGATATCAAAACAATAAAAACTATCAGAGAATGTACTCGCCTGTCGTCCTGAGCTGAGAAATCGAACTACAACCCACACAATGAGCCACGAACAGTCAACTCGCACAACTGTCTCCCAATGCTGAAACAAACATTACCAACTTTCTCAGAATGGTCAAATTAGCTAGAAATGTCTACCCATAAGTCCAATTCTGGACACATGGGCAAAACGATAATTTCGGGTCAAAATGGTGTCCGCCGTTGGACCCACTTTGCACCAAAAAATGTGCCAGAATCTACGGTCTCTAAAGTCATCAAACTACATGTCTACAGGTCCAGTTTGACGAGACAAACCCAATGGTATGTCCAATTTTGGATTCCGGTGGGCTGTGTACAAAATCACCCGTTGAGTGGGATTGTGGGCCCGCCAAAATGGCGTCCCGATCAACGGTCTCAGAATCGGACCAAACTTGGCATACAGGACCAGAAAAATATGTCGAGTCCAATGGCGCAAGTTTCGTCACGATTTGATGCGTGTGCACAAAGTAATTGACAAATATGCAAAAGGCCGATACGGTAAATTTTTGACGGATACGCATCAAATTCGTCGCGCACACGCGACCAATTTGAATTCCGTCAAAGTCCACACGACCATGAAATCGAGACGCAACTTTCGATGCTTTCGGTTCGTAACCACGTCGTCCGGATTGACGGGACGGACGGCGTATCGGGACAATTTTACTAAAAATCCACTTTTGAAAATCAGTTTTTTCTCCAACTTCACAAATCAATAACTTTCTATACAGTACATGAAATTCAGTTCTACAAGAAAGGTATTAAAGCTCTATAGGTTGTCTCCAAGTCTCTTCAAACCGATTTTAAAAACATGCAACATCTGGTCGCAAATCGGCCACGAAGTTGGTGTTTCGGGACAGTTTCTACACCCAGAAAATCGAGTTTTTCTCGATTTTGGAACTCGTTTTTCGTCGCACATGGTGCGAATCGGCACGAACTATTTGAGGAAAATTAAAGGTGTATATGTTGGGATCATACCGGAAGAAACGGCTCGAAAATTGATCGAGCGTGCGCGGCGCAACGTCGCTCCGAAGTTGGCTCTTCGCTGACAGTTTTCCGCGCGCGAGTGGGATGCTTGTTGCACTTTTTCCGGCAATGGACGGCCCCGGGTTGGTAGCCGGCGACGTCGGGGTGTACGCTGGGTTGGAGGTGACGGCTAGGGTTTAGATTTTGTGAAAATCTTTCTCTCTCTTTCTCTCTCTAAAAATATGTATATACATATATATACTCGTTCAATCTCGTTCAGGTTAAATATAGGCCTTCGGGTTAACATAAGTGGGGGCGAGCAGCTCCTGCTGCTTTGTGGCGTGTGTGCGTGGGTTTCATTTGTGTTTTGTTTTTTATTCTTTTGTTTTTGTTCTTTTCTTTCTTTCTTTCTTTTCTTTTGTTTATATATATATATATTTTTTTTTTTTGTTTATATATATATCTTTTGTTTATATATATATATATATATATATATATATATATATATATATATATATATACACAGACACATACATACATACATACATATATACATACATACATACATATATTATTTATTATATATTTATTTATTATATAAAATCAACCCAAAATATTTATCCATATATATATATATATTTATATATATTCCAATAATTGAATTATTATCCAATATATATATATATATATATATATTATCAGAATTTATTCATAAACAAAACTAAATATTTTATTTTTTTTATATATATATTAAATATATTAAACTTTTTATAAATAAAAAAACTATCGATAAAATACCTATTTAAGTAATAATATAAAAACACTGAAAATAATATTTAAATAATATTAAAAATAATGAAATAATGCAAATGACCATATTAGCCCTATTAAGAAAATTTGGGGGTGACAGGTTTCAGACGTTGCATTTATTGATGTCGAAGTAGATGGTTCATCATCGTCGTCGGGAATAACAGTTGTACAGTTGTCCTCATCAAAAGTTACATTAGTAGACTCTTCAACAATCATGGAGCGCTTGTTAAACACTCTATATCCCTTACTCTTGGCCGCATAGCCAAGCAGAATACTTTCGTCAGCTTTGGCATCAAATTTGCCTAAGTTGTCTTTGGTATTCAGGATAAAATAGCGACAACCGAACACTCTAAAATAAGAAACATTAGGAGTCCTACCAAACCAAAGCTCATAGGGTGTCTTCTTCGAAATGGGTCGAATCAACACCCTATTTAAAATATGGCACGCTATGCTGACAGCTTCTGCCCAAAAATATTTGGGAAGAGATAATTGATTTAGCATAACTCTAGCCATATCGCTAAGAGTTCTATTCTTCCGCTCCACAACACCATTTTGTTGAGGAGTTCTGGGACACGAAAATTCATGACTAAAACCATTTGAAGCACAAAATTTTTCAAAATCAGAATTTTCGAATTCGCCACCATGATTACTTAGGATACGAGTAATCATGTAGCCTTTTTCGGTTTGGACCTTTTTAGCAAAAACTTTGAAAACATAAATTGTATCACTTTTGTTTGTAAGAAAGAAAACACATTTAAATCTTAAAAAATCATCTACAATAACAAAAGCATAGAGTTTTCTGCCAAGACTGGCTACTCTACTAGGACCAAATAAGTCCATATGAAATAATTACAAAGGTCGGGTAGTACTTACAGTGTTTATGGATTTAAATAAAGATTTGGTAGCCTTATTCTTTTCACATTCGGCACATACCGTGTCTTTATTGAATGTGATATTCTGCAGTCCTCTGATTAGCTTCTTGGTTGATAGTCTGGATATAGTATCCCTGTTGGCATGACCAAGACGCTGATGCCATAAGAGTTTTTTGTCTTTGTGAGTGTAAAGGCATCTTCCTGGACTGTTAGTATCACTAGATATATAGAAAATATAAATGTTTTCTTCCCTTATCCCCTCAAAAGCGATATCTCCAGTTGATCGATCATAGATAAAACATTTAGTTTTCCCGAAGTTAATATCATAACCGTGATCAGCAAGATGACTAATGCTGAGCAATTTATGCTTTAACTCGGTCACTAAACATACATCGTTAATGACAGGAGAGGGAGGATAAACAATTGTACCATTACCTATGATGTAGCCTTTAAGATTATTGTCGAAGGAAACGTATCCTTCATTTATCATCGATAGTGTTGCGAATAGATTTACATTTCCAGTCATATGTCGCGAGCAACCACTAACGAGAATCCACTTGCTTCTAGTTGAGGAGGGAAGGTCCACCTACACCATGAGTAGATGTGACCTTTGGTACCCAGATTCTTTTGGGTCCTGAGAGGTTAGACTTTGGTACCCATGCATATATATTTTTATCAACTAATCTCCTAATCCTACATTGTGGAGAAATGTGTCCATATAGGTTAAAATATGTACATCTAGCATGCATGTTTATACTAGGAGCATGTTGATAGTGGTGTCTATAAGTAGGGTGATTATAGCTACGTGCAGCAGTAGTGTGAGTATGGTGACTGTGTGCAGCAGCAGGGTAACTATAATGATTATAGTGTCTGTGTGTAATAGCAGGGTAACTATAATGATTATAGTGACTGTGTGCAGCAACATGATGATGATAATAATTATGTGTATGTGTCTTACGTGCTGCATGTGAATAGGTGTACATAAAAGCATGATTTTGTTTAGCACGTGGATGAGTGTTCTTGTGGTGACGTGCCTTTTTGTGTTGAGTTGGTACGTGTTTGTACGTGTTGTGACTATGAGACTGAACTTGTGGTTGAATAACCTGCTATCCCAGTTTAATCTCTAATTTCTTAGAGACAGCATTCAACTCATCACATTTAGCAGTAAGACCGTGTATTCTACCTGTAGCAATTTTGAACTTGTTTTTCTCTTAAACAAGTTCTTTGTTTAAAGCCGTAATTTCAAGTGTTTGTTTCTCAATGATTGATTCGACATCGTGTAAGCTTAATTTAAGCTTGGATACCTCTTCAGTGTTTTCCGTGGGTGTAGTGTTTCTAATATCATCTAGTAAACATGAAAGTCTATGGATCTCGGTTTCGTAGTCTTTGATCTTATCCTTTTCATGTTTTTATTTATTGATTACCTTTTTGTGATCTTCGAGTAGATCACCAAAATCATCACCTAGTTCTTCAAATGAGAAATCATCAAAAGAATCTTTTACATTTTCTGAAGTCGCCATTAGACAGACGTTAGCCGTGTTTTGTAGAGAGTCTTCTTCCTCGTCTGAATCACTAGCCTCGTTTTCATGCCAGATGCTAGTGTTGGCATACTTTCTTGTAGTTGGCTTCTTGTACGGCTTCTCATATCTGCTTCCCTTCTTTGTTAAGGGATAATCTTTCTTGACATGTCCCGTCTTTTTGCATCTGAAGCAGGTGGGTTCTTCCTCATCGTCTCTATGTTATCTCTTCTTTTTGTTGAAGCGTAGAAACTTTTTGAAGTTTCAAACTAAAAGAGCTTGATCGTCATCTTCGGAATCGTCGTCATCAGTGTCTTCTGGGCCGGTTCTTCGGCGATGAGCTCTCAATGCAATGTCCTTCTCTTTTGGAGCTATTTCTTCG
The DNA here is from genome assembly GCA_029216955.1 of Iris pallida. Classification (NCBI taxonomy): domain Eukaryota; kingdom Viridiplantae; phylum Streptophyta; class Magnoliopsida; order Asparagales; family Iridaceae; genus Iris; species Iris pallida. Next base: position 7,762,740 of record JANAVB010022397.1, on the reverse strand, counting down.
AAGCCTTTTAGATTGAGCTCATGCGTCATCAACTTACCCATCAATGTTTCTAGTGACAATGCCGTGAGATCATTGTCTTCGATGATCGTCATGACTTTGGGGTTCCAAACCTTTGGCAATCCTCGTAGCACTTTGCGTATCTTTTCATGGTTGGAATAATCTTTTCTAAGAGAAGATAGCAGGTTGACGGCGTCAAGGAATCTGGTAAACATTTGAGTGATCGTCTCATTAGGCTTCATCTTGAAAGCCTCGTATTCCTGTGTCAGACGGCTGATGGTCCCTTTATGAGTCACCTCTAAAAGCTTCCATACTTCATGCGAGGTGGTGCATGTGGAGACCCTGTTGAATTCAGTCCTGTCTATGGCACAGAAAAGAGCATTAATATCCCTAACATCTAGACTTGCATGTTTCTTCTCCTGTTCAGTATACATGTCATGGGGTTTCTCAATGAGACTTCCTTCGACAGTTATTTTGGGAGGATTCTTGTAGCCATCAGTGACTACAGTCCACAGGTCAAAGTCTAGAGACTTAAGATAAAAACTCTTTCTAGTCTTCCAATATGTGTAGTTTGTCCCATCAAATAGGGGTGGCCTATTTGTGGATTGACCCTCACCATAGTTGGTAGAGATGGGTTGTGTGGTTTCCATAGATCAACTCTAGGATGTAAATCCTGTATCAAGAGAACCTGGCTCTGATACCAATTGAAGTACATGTAGGCAACTCTAGAGGGAGGGTTAATAGAGTACTTGTGACAATAATGAACAATTAAAAAATCAACTCTATTCAATCCCAACTAATAAATAATTAATCAGAGTATAATTGCGGAATTTAAATAGAGATCAGAAAGCATACACAAACAATAATTTTTAACCTGGTTTTCCTCGTGGAGGACTAGTCCAGGCCTGTGAACTCTAGCTCAGGATTGAAATCTACTATTTGTGAAATAGATTTACAACCACGTGACTTTACACATAAGAGCACGCCAACTTCTTGAAAAGATCGCTGATGTGAAACTTGGAATTTTCCAAGTGACTTCTTGAAGACTCTTGCACAAAACTTCTAATTGACTCGCATCGAGCACCTTGTAGGCTTAGGAAGTTTTGTGGCTAGTAGATGAGAAGAGTATGGCCCTTTGGGATGTATAGGCTATAAGAGAGAGGAGATGAGAAGATTGGATGAATTGAAATGGATGAAAAGGGTGGCTATATATACTAGTCCTGGGAGGCAGAGTTCGGACAGAACTCTGTCCAAAATTCAAAAATTATGGCCGTTAGATAACTTGCAATGAGCAATCCCTAAAAATTAGCTCCTGGAAATTAGGAGACAGAGTTCAGCCTGAACTCTGTGTGGGGGCAGAGTTCGGCCCGAACTCTACCTCCTAGGAGATAGAATGCTCAATAGGCTAAATAGGCTTTGGCAGTTTGGCTTTTTGTTTGTGGGGCTTTTTGGTTATCTAGTCTATGGTTGAGGTACTCAGTGTGACTCAACGTACATTAGCCTAGACTCAAATAAAATATAAAAATACAGACTTTCGATGACAAGTTCCAGTAGTATTCGTCGAGCAATCGTCGATGATGAATGTCTGACTTGATATGAGTTAGTCGCCTGATTTGTAGCTTTGATGACGATTTATGTGTCAAGTTGGATCATGTTTAAATATCGATTTGTTAATTATCAAGATTAGGTTGACTGCGATCCAGTTTGGATCAACATGTATTTGCTATTTGCAACAGTAGAAAGATCAAGAGCAAAGAGCAATAGCAATACTAGCTTTAGCAGCTGCTTGCCAAAGTAAGCAGTGGCAGTAGTTACCTATTGCTGCTATCAATAGCAACAAGCTTATGCTGCTAGGCAGCAACCGTGAGGTGTGCAGCTGGGTTAGACTACAACAGCTAGTAGTTGTTGGCTTGCTGCCAATGGCAACAGCAGGAGAAGCTGCATTATGCATCATCTGTTTGGTTGCATAGGCACAACATCAAGCAGCAGGTATGGGATTGAAACATCAATATATAGTGTTAGCAAATTGGAACAGTAGGTGCATGCAGTTTTGGGGGGAAACTATAGACAGTCATCCAACTGCAGCTCGTTGCAAACTACAAACAAGTACAGTCTGTAAAGCCCAGCTCTACACGGTATATTATTCTGAGCTGCTGACTCGAAGAGTCACATTGACCGGATTAAGTATCGATGCAAATTGATACAAGAGTTACCTTGTCCCGAGAAACACATCGAGTCAGATCGATACAAAGAGCTACGTTGACCCGAGGAACGCATCGAGTAAGTTTGATGCAAGCGTTAAGTTGGCCCGAAAGAAAGCATTGAGTCGGTTTAAAAATTCTAAGAAATCAAATTGACACAAGGCATTAGTCCGATTCAGACAAGTATTGATTTTAGTTGATTTCGTGTGTAGGCTACACGTTTACGCTAAAATATAAGAGGTCAACATTTTGTCTTATTTGCAATGGTGTCCGTAAAACCAAATTATCGCCTGGCTACGGACTGAAGTATAGGCACGGTAGGCCAAATCGCTTGGATAATTCAACGTAGCGCAAAGTGTTCGAATGGCTACGTCAGATGAGTTGGCCGTACAAAAAGTTATAAAATCGAGCCGCATCGACTCGGAAAAACAACAAAGCGTATCAGCTTAGGGTGGGGGGACTTTGACTTCTCTTTCATACTCCTTCATGCCTAAGTAAAATATATCGTTGTATGCTAAGTTAACCTATCGATACCACAGACGTGGTTCGATCGAGAGATGAACATAGTGTGTGTCGAACACTAGATAGAACAATTGAAATGAAACGTACATCAAATGTACGAGTCGTTATGGAACATTGAATGTCACAAAGGCGAGCGCCTTGGTGCGCAAGCCATAAGAACATGGGATAACTGTATCGACAAGTGCCTCAACGCACGAGTCATTCCGTGCCGCCGTACACGAGTTAGTATTCTAGAACATTGAAAGACTATATCGGCATGAGTGCCTCAGTGCACGAGCTATAGAACATTGAATACCCTATCGAGGCGTGCCTCAGTTGCACGAGTCGAAGGGAAGGAACATATATTGAACACTAAGGCATAGAACATGGAATTACTGCATCAAGACGTGCATCGCATACATGACTCGAAGAATAGAGAATAATTGTGTCAAAACATGCATACATGCACGAGAATCATAAAAGATGGCTTGGTTGCGAAGAGAATAGTTGTGCATAAATGGGACGGAACTGTCAGATATGACATGATGCCTCGAAAATGTTTAGGACCTTCGGGTCGTTTGGTTGACGAACATTGAGTTGGGGCTTGATGCCATTGAACATTTAAACAAAGTATGGAATATGAAAACATGGTAAGTTAACATGAGAAATACGAGATGATACGAAGTCTGAGTCGCAGACTCAAGACTATGTTTGGTTGTTTGAATAAGACACGCGTTACATGGTCGAATGGGCTTGAGAAATGGAGATAATATTCTGTGCACGGGAGTTCCCTCGAACGGGTATACGCCGGGGCGCCGGGACCGTTAGGCCTACGAGGGATGTTAATCTTTGATAGGCGCACATCTGTAAGACGACTAGCGACCGATTATCGATGTGAAAAGCCAAAAATGATGGTATACAATGGTAAGTCTTCGGTTCTTGGGATAGCAACCCACCACGTTAAGCGCCGGCTACCCAAATTGAGAAAGAAAAAGAAAAGAAAAGAAAAAAAAGAAAGAAAAAGAGAAACACCTTTAGTCCATTCTGGCGCGGATATGCCAACGACCTTCATATAGTTAAGGAACGATGGGTTGAAAGTGCAGGCTCACATATATCCTATATATATAGAGCCTACATTGAGAGCACATATAACATGACAGGGAAAGATGGTAGGAGTATTCACCTTGCGTCGGTGTAAAGACGAGTGCGTCGAGTTGGTAAGAAGTCACGAAACAATACGAGATTGCTATTGGTTGCCTGTTTGCTTATACGAATCGAAATAACATGCTTGCCATGATAACATGCTTTTCTACTTTTGAATATGCCATGAAACCGATCCTAAAAAGAACATAGAAAGATTACTAAATTGTATGCGTGCATGAATCAATACATAACTAAATGTAGGTTTATTAAGTGGGTCTTTAATCAGTACAGCGAGGACGAAAGTAATAATCCCCTACTAGTTTGCTAGAAGGTTCAGAGAATGGTCTGCTCGCGGCGGAGCTTCGCTTGATCACGTTGAGGCATGGAATGCCGTAGCGTTTGAAGCGTGCGATCGTATTGACGATCGGACTTGCAACAGGATTGATGCGACCGAGATATAGAAGGCATGATTGTCACGACTCGCTCCCGAATAACCGGATACGAGTCGGACACGCCCAGCCTTCGTCGGTAGACACGACGAAGTAAGTTGTACAATACTAAGGAAAACTAACCAGATATACAAGAGTAAATGTGAACACAGCATCTATAACGAATCCCAAATCTAGATACATGTCTCAGAATTTTATTACATTCCAGCAAAGAAAAGAAAGTCTACTAGTCTCAATACAAGAAAATAATATAGAAATACTAAGGTAAGCTCTAGGCTTCTGCAGCCTCTAAGTCAAGAGCAACTCCAGTTAGCTCTCCTGCATCTAATGGCTCTCCGCCATAATACGTGTCGTACAGAGCCTCCAACTCACCTGCAACATATCCTAGTCAGGAACGGAGCTAAGTATATCCAAGGAAATGAACAAGAACATCATGGTATGAACAAGAAACATGAAATATATATAAAGAACGAGAAATGAGACAAGACATAAAACTGAACAGAAAATACTGAAAGTAAAACAGGGAACATGATATGAGTCCTGAACATAAAATACAACCTGAACATGAAGTACAACCTGAACATGAAATACAACCATGAATCCTGAAATATAACCTGAATACTGACATGTACAATATTGAAATACATCTAGATTGTGTGATCGGCTTGGGTAGATGCAATAAACATAAAATGGTACGGTTTTGGTCCCACGTACATGATGCGGGGCCTAAGCTATTCACGTGAATAGTAACAGGGTTTGATCACATATCTATAGTATTTTCCCTTCTAGACACAAGTAATCCATGAAACATGAAACCAAACAATGTCGTGATACATCGTGTCAACAAGGAGATACAAGGATGAATATACAAGACATGAGAAATAAACAAGTCCGAGGAGTATACTTGCCTTGCTCTGGATGATCGAAAAAGGGTGGTAAAGCTGGGAATCCTCCTGTTTATAATTTACAGTTTAATAAGTCAATAATTCAAAATAGTTATTTCTAATCTAGAAAAGTTATTTAATATAATCCTTAATTTACACTAAACCTTCCTGGTATATGTCCTATTAACCTCCACAATTGTCCAACCAAGCAATATCTATACATAACCTACAATATGAGATAACCCTCAACTTCATAACCACACAACTTCATATGCCATGATTTAAGTGGCCAACATCTCAAGGATACTTATAGTTCCTAATTAACTACAATAGTCTATTAAAGAAAAATAAAGCACATTAGGTTAATTTAAGGTAGGACTGAACAAAACTAAACCTTCCTCAATTATACTCCCATCTTAACCATAACCTGACATCATTCCTTCATCAATTCAATCTCCCAATCTGAAATAAAAGTCCGGGAATAGACTAAGTATCAGGTTTCAAGAATTTAACCAATACTTAAACTCAGTAATTTTCTTAACCCAAATGAAGTAATCTGCCACAATCTTCCTAACCTCAGTCCTACAAAGTATTTAGTTTAGGTAGGATTGATATCATACAGTCCAGGTTCTCTCATTCCAGAAATTGAAAGGCTGAGTTAAATACTCTGCTTGCGAGGGAACATGGATTTAGGTGTTAGCTGCATTCAGGCCTTAAGGCTGAAAACTCGAACCAACATTGGTCTTAAACCTCTTCCTAACCAACACTTGATATTCTTCTGAGATTTAACCACTGTACAGTCTCTAACATAGTCCAATATACCAACTATAGGTATTCATATATCAGCCCTATATATATGTTCAATAACAGACTAACTAATCCTAATATCACTCCTATGTGTATCCACATATCAGTCCAAATAATCTTCACAATCTTACCACTCATCCTCAGGTTACTGTACAACCTAATCTAATGATCACTGATACAATAGTTTCAACCAAAAATAGGACTGAACAAGGGACTGATATATTATCAATCTCAATACATAATCTTTTACCTCAACTGAAGAATTAACTAAATTTAAGTAGCAGGAAAATGCAAGGAGTCACTTGCCCAGCCTATCTCAACTCAATACTAACAGGTTGCATTACACTATAGCAGGGAAAGACTATAATCCAGGAATGTGAACAACTAAAACTGCTTGACATCCATCAGTTCATAATTAGGAAAAATTCTTGTTTCAGTCCTAACAACTAAATAGGTCCTCTCAGTTGGTATCAATCCAAAGACAATCTTAAATACCAGCATAAGTATCCAGATATCAATTTAATGTGCTAAAACCATAACTTGTGCTTTGCTTCCCAGTTTTCAGGAGAATTATACACCAACCATGAAATTCAAGACTCGGTCCTTAACAGTGTTGAGAACAATTCAGTCCACAATTTCTTGAAATCTCTTGGTCTACTGAACAATGGTTCAGTCCAATATCAGGACACAATCCAGGTCACTCCCAAGCATGATAATACTAGACAGTGTATATATAAAAATCTCAAGTTATTTGCTAATGTACTAATATGAATTCTCAGGTTTTATTATTGATCCCATGATACAATATGCAGTCTCAGGTTCAGTATTGTACCAATCCCCTGCTACAGGATCAGTCCAAATGAGTTGATCCAAAAGACTGAAGGCTTGGTCACCTACAGGGATTGATACTCTATTTAAGGAACTTAACTCAACATCATAGGATCCTTTAGGTGCTGTTCTTAAGTTCAGTAAACAAATCAGAACAACCATATTAAATCCCATCCTATACAACTGGAAGACAAAATGCAAAACCTCTAAAAACAAGATAACCTGCTCAGTTCTATCAATGAATCAGTTACTACCTAGTTCTCAGATTTCCCCACTTTAGTAGTGTTCAGGTTCAGCCAACTGGACCAAGGCTGAATATAAAATCTAGGTTCATTAGACTGAACTAAGCTGATATATGCAATCTTGGGTTCAGTTAATTGGATCAGGACATTACTATGGGATCCCAAACACTGTTATACTATCCAGTACAGTGTACTGAGACATCCCCTGTTCAGTGTACCAAGAAGTTCTGATACAAGATGCTAAGCCAATATTTAAACAGCAGACAACCCCACCCATCCTGTAGATCAAACCTGCCATTGAAATTCTAAACTAATAGTTAGTTAGCTGTAGCAAGGATAATCAAAATAGGAACTGAATTAACAGTCTAAGTACAACTTATCCTGCCCTTTGTGTGCCTACTAACAGTCTTAGAGACATATGCAGAACTCATGAAACATAAGGGTGGTTTGAACTAATCAAATTAAGACAATTATAACCCAGTCCTTAAGTCTATTGCTCTGAATCTAGTTAACATCCCAAGCCTAAATTCACTTCATCAGTACTCGATTTCATCAAGCTACCAATCAATGAGATTTAATATTTTGACTAAATTCAGACATGATACATCAGTCTAATCCTAACACTTATACAACTACATGATAGTCCCCCTCATGTTCAATCTACCACTCATCCTTCCTAACATATTAACCTAACCTATTCTTGAGAATGGGTCCTCATACAATCTCAAGACATCAATTTGTACTCCCATGGTTGAGTTATTGAACTCAACTCATATTCCTTCTTAATATCAATCAGTAAACTTAATCAATTCAAAACACCTCATCTGATACACAATTTGTCCCATCAAAATGATAAAATCCTAAGATCATTCATCGAACTGACTAATTGATTCTATAACAATGTAAAGATCGAGAAATACCTGTTGCAAATCTGAGAAGTGAAGATTTGTTTCCCCTCCCCAAGAATTCACATAGTTTCCTTAACTGTCAACAAGAATCAGGAATCATAATGGGCTAAGAACATCCCAGGTCCAGATCTGAGTTTGAAAAGTTAAGACTTACCAATTCTTAACGATCCAAAAGTACTCGACCGATCAATCCTCAAAAACCATCAGGGAAGGAATTTATTCCTAGGAGATCAAATGGATTTAAATTCAGAAAAAGATTATCAAGAGAATCGATCAATTTTAAGGAATTTGCTCGGAATTACCTGAATTAAAGACACGAACCAACGAGTAGATGATCGAAGGAGATCCATTACAGCTCAGGGATCATCATCAACTTCTCTCGATCGTCACTCCAAATTAAGGTTCAGGAACTCTTGATTTGAGAAGAAAGAGGGAAGAACAATTTGAGGAGAATGGATGGAAAGAGAAGAATGGGAAGAGAAGGGTCTTATATAAGCAGTAGATAGCATGGGGATTAAGCACATAGGAGCGGGAATTTTAAATTCCTTCCCTGCCAATTTCGGTTAGAGAGAAGGAAATGGAAATGTTCATTCAGTTTGAATCTCAACTGAATTGAAAGGATTTAGCAGTAAAGCATAGGAATAGTCATCCTAAATAAAAGGAAAAGCCCATGAATAAAGGCCCAGAAAAATGGCCCAAGGCTGAAATATAAACAAAGAAAAAAATGATAAATTTATAAGAGCTTCACATGTATTTAAAATATGTAACAAATTCTAAATTATTTAATCAATATATATAAAGCTTAAAAAATTCAATTATCAGAAAGGTGGAGTTACAAATCTCTTCCCCTTGAAAAATTTTGCCCTCGAAAATCAGAAATATTCTAAAATTGATTCACAAAACACCACAAAATATTTATTGAAAATGGAAATTTAAAATGCTAAAATACAATCAAGTAAATAATCCAGGGTAGCGCTCTCGCATCTCATCCTCACGCTTCCATATGGACTTTCCCGGAGAGTGGTGTCTCCACATGACGCGGACAAGTGGAATAGTCTGGTTCCGCAAGCACTTCTCCCTCCGATCAAGGATCTCCACTGGCTGTTCTTCATAGGTCAAGCTCGGACCTACCGCTTGCTCTGAGTAGTCCACCACATGGCTCGGATCTGGAATGTAGCATCTAAGCTGGGACATATGGAAGACGTCGTGTATTCCCTCTAAGCTAGCTGGAAGCGCTAGTCGATACGCCACCTCGCCAATCTGTACCGTCACATCGAAAGGCTCGATGTACCTCGGACTAAGCTTCCCGCCTCTATCGAAACGAATGACGCCCCTAATTGGTGAGATCTTCCGGAATACTCTCTCCAATCGCGAACTCCAGTGGTTATCTGCTGCTGTCCGCCCAGTGCTTCTGCCGATCCTTTGCAACTCTGCGACGCTTTGAGCCTTGAGACCAAGTACTATAATTACACACGATAAGTTGAAATAATACGATCTAACGACAATCAAGAATCAAATAAGCACGAGATAGAATGAAATTTCAATTACAACTTAGAGGAGCAAAATCATGAAGACACAACTATTAAGTACGATAAAAAAATTAATATTTTAACACAAGTGGACTAGGACAAGATAGAAAAATTAGATAGACATGACTTATGATCGAAGTTTAGACAAGACACAAACGAAGTATGGAATCAAAATCTGGTAATGTATAATTTTGAGGAATTCAATGATCTAATGATAAAATGCTAGAAAGGAAAATTAACAAGGGTTGATTTAGGAAACGTACGAAATACTCATGAGATATTAGTATTAAATCAGGGTGAACATGCAAGGATTTGTGATTCTCGAAAACTAATAATCATATGAAAAGGAAATATAGTCTCCAGGATATCCAAGAACATATAGGTATTTGAAATTACTTTGCTTAGAATCCCTACCCCGCCAGTATGTATCTGGCTGCAGTGGACTTTCGGCTTCGTGACTCAAATAATAATATGTCTCAGAATATTCTGTCAACCTTATCCATTTTCCAACAACCATTGACGAAACAACCCAACAGATCAAGATATAAAGAATATGACAAGTCTCGATATTACTCGAAAACCTATGGTTGTCTGAAATCACTTCAACTTAGAGTTCCTACCTCGCCAGTGCGCTGCTGGCTGTAGTGAACTTCGGTCTCCACAATCCAGATAATGGCTGCAGCGCGCAACTGTCACACCCTAGTAGTTCATCGAATAGTCTTTCAACTTTATCCATAGAAAATTTCAAGGAATCAAAATGAGTTTTAATAGTCCAATTCACAAAAATGGTGACGTTATCTGACTATTAGAATACAAGGGTTATTAGGTACCACGGAGCAACACGGAATCCAATCAAGGAGTAGAGAGTACTAAAAGGCAACAAGGAGATTTTTTTTAAACCTCAATAGGGAACAAGGTTTCAAATGGTAACCGAAACCCCAAATAAAACCTGGAGTGCAACAAGATTCCGTATATGGAACGTTATCCCGAAGGGGTAACAGAGTCTCAAAAGACGAACAGAAACAAGGCACCAGATAGAAAACAAGGTCGCAAAATAAGAAATAAAATTGTGCATTTGGAAACGAAGTTCAACAAAATCTCAAGTAACAACAAAATCTCAAACAGATCTCGAATGGAAAATGAAATCTCCAATAGGATACAAAGTTTTATTAGAATTAAGATATCAACAAAATCGCAGATAGAAAGTAATTCTCGAATAGAAACCTCGAGCAGGAAGCAAGGCCATGACTAGTGAATAGAAATAGGGTATCAAGTAGAGAATAGAAAACAAGCATTGAATGGTGAATATGAAACAAGTTAAATCTCAAATAGGAAACGAGGTCAAATAAGGTCGTGAATCAAAACAAATTCTTGAATAGGAGACAAAATTTTGAACAAAAGCAAAGTCCTGAAATAGGAAACAGGATCTCAACATCTCAAGATCACAAATAGAAACCAAATTTCAACAAAGCCTTGAATAGAAAACTGATATGAGTAGGAAGCAAGGTCGAAACAAAGTAGTGGACAACAACTCTCGAATCAAGGTCATGAATGGAAAACAAGTCTCATATAGAGAATGAGTTACAATCTCAAAATAGGAAACAAAATCTTTAAAACCCTCAAAGAAATTGTCACTACCACATTTCTAGTATGGCGGTATTTTGGTCATTTTGAATTTTTGGGATTTATTTGGAATTATTGTGAATTATTGAGATTTATTAGAATTTATATGATTTTTGGTATAATTTAATTAGGGGTTATTCTAGACTTTGACTAGTGTTGACTTTGGAGCCTAACCTAGATGCTAACCCTAGTGGTGGTGACTTGATTAGGTCATTTGACCCTAACTTAACATTAGGTTAATTCCTAATAGGTCATTTAGAATTTAAGTTGGCATTAGAAGGCTTTAAGTCATAAGCCATGACTTATGGTTTTCGAAATAATTTATTTGCAACTTAGCCCATAGCTTGTGAATTTGGCCCAAGCCCATTAGCTAACCTAAAACCTAACCCTAACCCTAGCTTGGCCGGCCACTTTGGGAACCCCACCCCTATTTATACTCTCTTCCATTTAGGGCTAGCCTCTTTTAGGAAAGATCACAAGTTGGAAGAAGAGGTAAATCCCATCTTTAGAAATTCATAGAAAATCCATTTTAATTCCTTTTTCTTTCAAACTACTTGCATTAGATTCTAATTATCTTCCTCTTGCTGTTCATGGAGGATAATCTCAGTTTGTGGACAATTTGGGAAAGTTGGCTAGCAAGGAGGAACCCCCCATTTAAAGCTTTCATTGGTTTTTGACACTAATAGGTAATACCATCTAAATTCATCTAAATTACTGTTATTATTACATATTAGCCTAGATCTAGATGTCCCCTAGCTAACCCTAGAAATTCGTAGGATATTGTGTCCAATTCGTGTCCTAATTGGATACGTATCAGTCCAAGTTACCCACTGTTCGATGAAATGTCCCAAAGGGGATTTCGATCTGATTTTAGGAAAACTTTTGAATAAAAAATTAGGTTTTGTGGTTGCTTATCGAAATCTGGTTGACTGAGGTAGTGATTGTTCTGTGTCGTGTCGCATTTGGACACGAACCCGCACGGTTCAGACACGCACGAGCTCCCCTGCTACTCGGGGACAAATGCACAGTGGACATGACACTTGGACACGAGATATTGGACACACACGAAGGGGCATTGACTGACACCACGTATGTCAAGTTTCAGGGTCTCTCGTGTCGTGTCGGACACGGTATCGCGTGTGCACGGGGCATGCACTGTGTGTGCACAGTTCTGTGATTTATTTCACTATTTAATTTCCATTTTAAATGTTTTAATTATGATTTTAAAATGCTAATTAAATCCTATACATGTCTAATGATCTATGTTAATTGAGTTTACATGTTAGTTAGGTTATTGATGTGAAATTTGGATTCGAAATTGGAAAAATTTATTCGACTGATACCATGTTACTGATACATTGGTATTTCTAAATTTCTGAACTTTAAATCCTAGTTTTATTATTTTTTACTGTTAAATGATCCCCATATATTGTAGTTCATGTTTACTACATGATTACTTATTAGAATAGGATTTATGATTGAGAATGGGAATTTGAACATTGTGTTGGTTTTTCGAATGGGATAGCTGATACATGGGTTGTTTAGGTTTCAATTCTATATATGAACTATAATTGAATGTTTTAATTCAATCTTTAATATCCTGAATTGGTTTCCCTTCCCTCTTAACTGAAATCGAATGATCCGTAATTAGTTGTTTTCATAGCTGACTGTTTTTCATTTGCCTTTCCTTCCTATTGACACATTGCCCTGTTTTTACTATACAAAGGTACACCTTCACTGTTTTAGGATTCCTAATAACATGAGATGTATTCCAGATTGTCACTCACTGATTTCATTTGACACTGATTTTAGGATTCACTAAACACTTTGCACTCCCTGTTTTTCCATTTGCCTCACATCCTCATGTCATAAACACACACAAGTATCTATTCCCATTTTCTAACAATGTTTCCTGAGTATTATACACTGTTTTGGTATTGCCTGTCCTCTTAGTCTTCTCACACACACTCTTGTGCACTCTCACACACACATACAAACCCTTCAACCCTATGAAATATATGTGTATATGTTAAGCTAGTGTATTGTATTATATGTGTCTATGTATATATACTTTTGATGCCAAATGTATAGGCCTATTAGGTATGTAAATGTATGCTTATATATATGTAGATATATATATATATGCTAAGTAATGTGTGCCTATAGATAATGTGTAATGACTTGGACAGTTTGTATAGGTTGTATGGACTTGGTAGACTAGTATAGGCTAGTTTAGCCTTGATTAGAATAATGTAGACTTGATAGACTAGGTTTAGACCTAGAATGGCATAGTTGACCTAGTTTGACTTTCAGGGTTGACCAGAGTTGACCAAGAGTTGACTTTGGTCTAGATTGACCTAGATTCATGTAGAATGCATTGAATTGCATCTTATTATTATTTTGGACTTGTTGTGACTTGTGCTGTTCTGATTAGGAGCCAGACATCTCTCCTCGGACAGTACATTTCTCTTGGATATTCAGTTAGCAGGCGAGTACATTCTCTGATCATTTCATATCCTGTTAGAATTATTTTCCTACTTTAAATTACTTTACTTGATACTGTCACGTTGGTCACACGGATTAGTACTATATGGATCCTTTCTTGAGATGTTATCCCCTCAGGGAGAATCGGATACTATATGTTATGTGCGTTTCACTTACATTTTGTATCACTATGCTTCATGGTTCATTGAATTACTTGTGACATGTAATTTCATGATCACAG
>JANAVB010022397.1:7516403-7743903 GCA_029216955.1 Iris pallida | reverse complement strand
CGTTTTACGGGCCTCACGGTCCGACTCAACGGGTGATTTTGTGCACGGCTCGTCGGAATCCAACTCTGGACATATGGTTGGGTTCGTATCAGAAAACCGGACCTGTTGACATATAGCTTGATGATTTTAGTGACCGCTGACTCTAGCATGCTTTTCGGTGCAAAGCAGGTCCAACGGCGGACATCGTTTTGTCCAAAATTACCGTTTTGCCCCTGTGTCCAGAATTGGGCGTAAGGACAGGCAATCCTAGCTAATTTGACTATTCTGAGAATGTTAGTAATATTTATTTCAGCATCTGGAGACTTCTGCATGTGTTGACTGATTGTGGCTCATTGAGTGGTATGGTATTATTGGTTTCACAAGCTAAGGACCTCAAGCAAGTGCACTTTATGATTGCTTTCGATTCATAGCAGTCTTTTCATTTCATGTCTATACATATATCTTGCTACTTGTTGACACGCTTGTCACACAGAGTAGTCGGGAGGAAAAATATCTTAGTATACATGTGGACTACCTAGAACTATCCCATTTGTCTAATCTTGAATGATAGCAGCTGCACACAACACGTACGGTGTGCCGTATTTATCCCCTAGCCGTTCACATGTTGAAAATGATATTTCAAACCACCTAGGTAGATGTCTTTTATTTTTCCTTTACTTCTATATCGTGCTATGTCATCAGTTATCTTCCAGTTTTTATCTCTTATATGTTATCTTCATGTCTTGTTAATTCTATTGTGTTTTCGTATTGTCGTCGGTTTGTGTACTTTTTCCATTCCTGACTGGAAACCAACATTTTTCAGGTTTAGCCGCGATCACTTTTAGCATTGGAAAGGCTTGGGTATGCTGAGGTCAACCTAGAAATAGAAAGCAATTGTATCAATCTCATTAATTGTGAAATCTTGTATTTTCTTTAATTATAAATGTTGTAAATATTGTAACAAATTTAGAAATGTGAATGAGCAGCAAATGTTGTATTTTGGGAATTTATTTCTTGCAGGCTTGACAGCATTCTACCGCCGACTCTGCGGCGTAGGCTGGCTTGGACACGTCTCGTATCCGAAAAAGCGGGTGCGGGTCGTGACAAGTTTTTATGGTAGCCCATGCAGGTTCGTCTTCGCAAATTATGCGAACTCGCGGTAGTACCATATTAGTCGTACTGCTGTGAGCCTGCGCCCAGGAAATGCTCATTCATAATTAGGATTAAAATAATTTAAGAGAATGACTAGGAATAGGAGTCCATCATTAAATTGACCGTTGGGTAGTTAAGGTTATTAGATAGGCCATACAATTTAGATAACTTGCTAGATCCCTATAGGTACACTATACTTTTGATATGACAATGTGATCCAATGTGGATATACTATTCACTTGGTATGTTAGACTTGCCCAGAATTAAGGCATTAATTTTGATAAACTGTTTAAATTTTCTTTTGCTGTATTAGATATAAATCTTATATCATAAGTTAGAATTGTCAATTTTAAATTCCCTTTTTGCTGTAAGGAGTTAGTTTATAATTTTTGATTCTGTTAATCGTGTACGAATCTCGAGTTAGATTTTGATTCTCAAAAAACTTGAACTACTTGTGCCTCATTTCTAAAAAATCTCGTCTATTTATATTTTGACTCTCTTGACCAATGCTGCTATTACAGCCTAGTTTTTGCAAGCTTATTCTTTTATCGAGCTTGATTCAAGACATATGTTTATTGGGGACGCCCGCTAACATATTGTCTAATCAGAATCATTGTATTACGGTCTGATCAACCATGATGCATTTGGTTCGCTCTTCATCTAATTATCCTACGTGGATTGAGATATAGATGTCTCTAAGATCTTATCTGTGACTGCTTTGACAATTCTCTTGAATTATATGTCACGACCCGCACCCGCTTTTCGGACGCGAGCTCGTGAGCAAGCCAGCTACGTATCGAGCGGACTCCAGTCCGACTCGAGTACGTATAAGCTGTCAGGGAACAGGGTATCATATCTAATCTAAACTATATCTCAATCCACATGAATCATATAAACAAGAATGAACAAGTATGGGTCATGGTCTGCAGCCCATTAGCATATTGTTTGATTAGACTCCAAGAATGATATGAGTCTAATAAATAAGCAGAGTATATCATGGTACTGAATATAAAGCACGAGAAGATAATAAAGAAATAACATAAACAAATACCTATATCAAACATCGCAATCCTCTACCATCCTGCTCTGCTAACTAACTCCATGCAGTCGCTAACCTGAAGAGATCATCAGGTCCTCAGAGGACTAGCAAGATACATAATATACAAGCCAACATGTAACAGTAAAAAGAAACAAGAAACAATCAAGGATATCCACGAGACAAAATGAACCAAGACACGAGATCTAAACGCAAGGTTCCTAAGACACTGGCATGCCATACTAGAAATGGCTGGCTATAGACCATAGTCAAGGCAAGTACTCACAATCTATAGGGTCTCAATCGCTGTTAAGGCAAGTACACACAACCAAGACGGTAGCCAATCCTAGTATAAAATCCTATAGACCATAGTCAAGGTAAGTACTCATAATCTATAGAATGTCAAAGTCAAGTCCCACTCAAGTCATGTCAAGTCAAGTCAAGTTATAATCAAGTCGAGGAAATCATGGTGTAGGACTAGACGACTATATCAAGCAATACATATGAGGCTAACACAGTGTAATAGGTAGAACTATCATAACAGGAAAGAACAAGAATGTACAGGCAACTAGAAACATGTAAAGTGAACTATAACAGGAAAAGTGTAATAGACATGGAATAAAGCAGTCACGAATATAAGAAAAAGAACAGCAGCGAGATGGTGAACATGTATATAAATTATACTGTACAAGTTGGCAAGGTATACTTGCCTGGGGGTTGCACGGAGAACCAACAATGTATCGCCAATCACAAGTCAGAAAGTCCAAGTCATCACAACTGTCTCCGAAAGCTGAAATAAATGTTACCAACATTCTCAGAATAGTCAAATTAGCTAGGATTTCCTGTCCTTAAGTCCAATTCTGGACACAGGGGCAAAACGGTAATTTTAGGCAAAAATGATGTCCGCCGTTGGACCCGTTTTGCACCGAAAAGCGTACCAGAGTCAATGGTCTCTAAAGTCATCAAACTACATGTCTACGGATCCAGTTTTCTGATACGAACCCAACCGTATATCCAGAGTTGGATTCCGACGGGCCGTGCACAAAATTGCCCGTTGTATGGGACCATGGGGCCCGCAAAACGGTGATTTTATCCACTGTCTCAGAATCAGACCAAACTTGGTATACAGGACCAGAAAAACGATACGGTCCTGTTGGCGCAAGTTTTGTCTCGATCTGACGAGCGTGCACAAAGTAATTGGAGAATTTGCAAAGTACACGATACGGGGAATTTCTACGGATACGCATCAAATTCGTCGCGCACATACGACCAATTTAAATTCCGTCAAAGCCCACACGACCACGAAACCGTTACGCAGCTTTCAATGCTTTCGATTCGCGACCACGTCGTCCCGATTGGCGTGACGCACGTCGTGTGGAACAATTTCAATATTTTTAAAACAGGTTTTTAGAAAACTTTGGGATTCGATTTCTCGACGCTCAGTCGATGAATTCAAATTCCGCAAGAAGGGTTTCGAAGCCCTAAACGTTGTCTAAAAGTCTCTTCAAATAGATTTTCTAATAAGTCACTGGATTGACCAGAATCGATCGTCGAACATGGATGGCTGGACTAAAATAGTGTTCTATTTTGGACATGATTTTTTGGGTTTTTCGAGTTGAATTGTCGACTCGATGGGTCGTTGCCTCGAGGAATTATTTGGTGGGTCGTAAAGAGGGTCATATAGGGTTTCCATACTATTTTACGAAATTGAAAACGATAAAACGACGGAGGAGAAAATGTACCGTGAAGTGCGGTTGGTTGCCGCATGCTTCTGCGGTTACTGTTTGCGCTCGCACGCGCACACCCGCGCGGCCGTGGCCGTGCGCGGCGGCTGCACAGTCGACGGTCGAGGCCCCCCTATAGCGCGCAGGGTGGTGGCGGCACTGGTGTGTGTTAGGGTTTGGCGATTCTCCATTTCGCTCGATCTCTCTGTCTCAATCTATATATACATGCGGCTCTTGGTTGAGAGCTCGGGCTAGAGGCTCTGTGGGATTTAGTTCTGCTGGTTGGAATTTAGGATGGGCCCGACTTGGGTTGGGCCCGGGATTATGGGCCGGCTTAGGCTTAGTTTCCTGGGCTGTGCTGGCTTTGTGTTGGGTTTTCAATTTATTCTCCTTCTAATATTTATACATATATATATATATATATATATTTTATACATATATATATATATATATATATATATATATATATATATATATATATATATATATATATATATACCCATCCAATATATATTTATATATATACAAGTATTCATTCGTATTTTATTCATTTATATAAATACACATACATACATTAATATATGTATATATATTTATATATATACGTACATATATGTATACTTCTATATATACACATACGTACATATATATATAATATATTTATATATAAAGATACACCCATTTATAATATATTTATATATATATATATATATATATATATATATATATATATATACAAATACGCATATTTATATAATATATTTATATATACATACAAATATGCACATATAATATATATTTATATATTTACATACACACATATATCTTTACATCTAATTAAACACCATAATACCAAAACCCGCTAAAACAACCCAATAAGTCTTGTGAACATATTTGGCCCTAGAAAAGGGTACCAATACTCTAAGACCCTATTTAAATATTAATAATATCCATTTTGTATAAATAACCAAGTATTTTAGAAAATAACATTAAGACCACCCAGAAGGTTAGGAAATATTTGTACGTACCTATAAGTATGCCTACATAGGCTTGGGCTTGGTTTGGGTCTAATCTGGACTACTTCGGTATAATAGGTTTCCCTAAGCCCAATAATATAATTATTAAATAAATAAAACTTCGGTAAGGGTTAAATCATAACTTGGCCTGGTTTTCCTAGTTAGGACACTCATATGGCTCGGCATTCCCCTACCATGGCTAAACACTAGTCAAAGCGTGCCACTGCACTATCCGTGCCACGATTCCTAGTCGTCTTGTACTTCAAAAATCATCTACCGTAAAACTAACTAAATAATTATTTATAAAATTCTAAATTCACTAATTTAAACAAATAAATAATAAAAAATATTTCAAGAATTTCGGGAAGAGAGGCTACATTATACATTCGCCTTTGAATCACGTAATTGTATTCAGTGACATCTCTCTTGAATTCTTATTGTTTTGTCTTTCACCGATTAGAAAGACGAAAGCTCGTAATTGATAGATAGATACAGAGTATCTCCATGGCTATGATAGTGGTATACGCAAATGTAGCTACCATCGGCCAGTCCTTGGCTTGACTTATATCTACCGTATTCCGTTACGCTGTGCCTTGTTCTTTATTGACCAGAGTCGAGGTACAATATCCGAACTTTGGAATTTTTCTAACCTCATTATTCCTAAAACTGTGTCCTAGCTTCTAAGGTAGGTAGATTGTGAGCCTTCAAAAAATTTTAGGATATACGAGAACTACCGATTGATTAGAATAAATTCCATTAGAATGATAGTTAGTGCCCCCATGGACTCCCACTTTCCATTTAGATCATTTTGTGTCCCCGACCGTGCCATTAATATTCGGAGCACGAGACCAGCTACTATCTTCCAACAAATTTTATATGCAAGATCTAGACGAGTCCACCTTCATCTAGGTATGTCATGTCCCACTCAAACCCATCCCCTTGTACTCTATTCTTATGGTACGACTTTCAGGACAGAAGGACTAGCTATAACCCTTACCACAAATACCGGTATACTTTCGGACTTCCACTAGAGCCTCAACCTTGACTCAGTTTATTCGATCCAATATATGGTTGTGATTTACTCGAAGTCCATACGCATATGCCACTGGTGTGCCACTCAATTGAGATCTTATGTGCTACTTAAACACAAAAGTCACTGAAGACGTATTTTAGACTTTATGAACCTAGCTAACCAACCCGACGGACAACTAACTCAACCCCTTGGATAGAAACCTATTCTAGAATACCCTCATCTAGTAGGAATAGTTTTATCATTGGAATCTTGTCCAGTCCATATTGATTGCAATCCAATGTTCATTCAACCTATGAGTGATGTCCAAGTAGGGAACCCATTATGACCCAGTAAAATCCATCCATACATACCACCATACTCAGACTATAAAATCGAACTATTTGAAATAGGCCCTATACCTACTATGTAGTCCCCACCTCTTAGGATGTGATGTCATTCGTAACTCTTATTCCATTTATCCGAAAGTCGCGACACGATCTTGTGTTGCATTATATCCCTTGCTCGTGTGTTTAAATAACCACGAAAAAGATTACAACCTGAATTTCTCAAATCCCGTTCTATTATGAAATCTTGTTTAGAATTTCGGAAACAAAATTTTTGTATTGCATGGATTGCAAGCCCTCTAAGAGCGAAGTGTTCTTTGATGTAGCAAGTGACTGGATTAGAGTAGCCCAATCTAGCGAATAAGACTATAGGTTCATAAATACTCTTTCTACCTGTATTATTGTATATTCTCTACCGCTCTTTAAACTTCATAATTGCGCTTGATTGTTCTTTCTTACCTTCCTGTCCTCTCTATTGCAGATAGACGAAGGTCATACTTATTAGAATTCACCAATATTTCTTAGCTACTTGTGTAAATTACTACTTGCTAAGTTCGGGTTGCTTGATAGATACGAGAGGATTATAGATACCATATGCCTAGATATTTGTTGGTAGGATTGTTAGCACCGGTTAGAAGATTTTAAAATTTTAGTGTGAGGAGTAGTGTGACCAAAGGTGGGTAGAAGTCCTGGAGGCTATTTGGTTAGGAGAAGAATACAAACTATTTTTTTGAGGAATTAAAAATTTGAGAAGATTGTGGTAATAGTAGATTTATTCCTTTACTTTTATTTTTAAATTTTAGGCATGGTTATGAGCTAGAATTTCGAGGAAGAAATTATTTTTAAGGTGGGTAGATTTGTAGCTCCCCTTCTCGGAATTTTGAAATATTTTTTATTTATTTATTTGATGGTTATTTTAAAACTGTACATAAAGGGTATATACATCACTATAGATTTATTGCATATTGATTATTATTATTTATTATTAAGTTATTGAGGTGATTATTATATAATATTAATATAATTATTGGGGTTATTAAATATAAATTATTTACTATTATTAGTATTACCATTTTTATTCTTTAGCAAAAGATATATGTGTATTTATAAATGTATATAAACATATATTAATGTGTGGATGTATAGATAAATACGTGTGCGTGAATATATATATATATATATATATATATATATATATATATATATATATATATATATATATATATATATATATGTATACGTATATTATATATAGGTATATGTGTGTATATGTAAGTATATTAGATATTGGTACATGTGTATATATATACAAATATATATACGCGTATGTGTATATATAAATATATTTATATATATAATGTATGTGTGTATGAATATATGAATATACATTGTATATATGCATATATATATATATATATATAGGCGTATATGGCATGTATATATAAATACATGTATATATAAATAAGTATATATAATATATATGTATATGTGTGTATATGTATATGTATAAGTGTACATAAATATGTATATATTAATATATGCAAATAGGAATTAGAAATAGAAAAGGAAGAAAAAAAAGAAAAAGAATAAAAGAAATGAATAAAGGAAGAAGCAACAGTAGCATTCGGGCCAAAGCCCAAACCAGCAGACCCCATATCCAACCCATGCCGAACTTCCAAGGCCTGAGACCCCTCCAATCCGAGCATTAAACTGCAAACACCCGATTCAGTAAAATAGGGGATTCGTATATATATATATATATATATATATATATATATATATATATATATATATATATATATATATATATATATATATATATATATATCGAGGGAGAGGCAGAGAGGAAGAGAGCGAAACTCACCAAAACCCTAACTACTACACGCCGCGACCACCTCCTACACCTAGGCGGCCACCCTGCGCTCGCAGCACCGCTGCGCACAGCGGCCAATGCCACCGGTCAGCCACGGGAAGGCGCGCGCAGCCTGGAGCCAAAGCCACAGTGACAGCAGCGACGACAATGATCGGAGAAGTTTCAGGTCGTTTCTCTCCCGCACCGCTCGACGATTTCCCGAACCGATTTCTCTGGTACAATCCTAACATATCCAACTTCGATCTCCTTCAAGTAGTTTGAATTTAGAAGCCCTGGTTTGCTAGATAAATCGACACGAACTTTGACGAAAACTGTCTCGAACAGGACAGCATATAGCAGTCCAAACCCCTGATTTGGAAGGCGATAAATCGCCAATCCTTTGACTGTCTCAAAATTGTGTTTGAAGGGACTTTTAGACAACATGTGGAGGATTAAAACCCTATAATTAGAACTATTTCTAGCATACTGTACGACAAGTAATTTCTGTTTGAAATCATAGAAAAATTTGTTTTCGAAAACTGAAAATTCAATAAAATCCTTCGACACGACGTGCGTCCCGCCAATCCGGGCGACGTGGTCATGAGTCGAAAGCATTGAAAGGTGCGTAACGTCTTCATGGTCGTGTGGGCTTTAACGGAATTCAAATTGGTTGCGTGTGCGCGACAAATTTGATGCGTATCCGTCGAAATTCACCGTATGAGGCTCTGTGCAAATTTCCTATTACTTTGTGCACGCTCGTCAGATCGAGACGAAACTTGCGCCAACAGGACCGTATCATTTTTCTGGTCCCTATGCCAAGTTTGGTCCAATTCTGAGAAAGTGGAATCAGAATGCCGTTTTGTGGGCCCCACGGTCCGACTCAACGGATGATTTTGTGCATGGCCCGCCGGAATCCAACTCTGGACATACGGTTGGGTTCATATCGGAAAACCAGACCTGTTGACATACAGTTTGACGACTTTAGAGACCGTTGACTCTGGCATACTTTTCGGTGCAAAGCGGGTCCAACGGCGGACATCGTTTTTGCCCAAAATTACCGTTTTGCTCCTGTATCCAGAATTGGGCGTAAGGACAGGCAATCCTAGCTAATTTGACTATTCTGAGAACGTTGGAAATATTTATTTCAGCATCTGGAGACTTATGCATGTGTTGACTGATTGTGGCTCATTGAGTGGTATGGTATTATTGGTTTCACCAGCTAAGGACCTCAGGCAAGTGCACTTTCTGATTGCTTTCGATTCATAGTAGTCTTTTCATTTCATGTCTATACATATATCTTGCTGCTTGTTGACAAGCTCGTCACACGGAGTAGTCGGAAGGGGAAATATCTTAGTATACATGTGGACTACCTAGAACTATCCCATTTGTCTAATCTTGAATGATAGCAGCTGCACACGACACGTGCGGTGTGCCGTATTTACCCCCTAGCCGTTCACATGATGAAAATGATATTTCACACCACCTAGGTAGATGTCTTTTATTTTTTCTTTACTTCTATATCGTGCTATGTCATCAGTTATCTTCCAGTTTTTATCTTTTATATGTTATCTTCATGTCTTGTTAATTCTATTATGTTTTCATATTGTCGTCGGTTTGTGTACTTATTCCCTTCCTGACTGGAAACCAACATTTTTCAGGTTTAGCCGCGATCACTCTTAGCATTGGGAAGGCTTGGGTATGCTGAGGTCAACCTAGAAATAGAAAGCAATTGTATCAATCTCATTAATTGTGAAATCTTGTATTTTCTTTAATTATAAATGTTGTAAATGTTGTAACAAATTTAGAAATGTGAATGAGCAGCAAATGTTGTATTTTGAGCATTTATTTCTTGCGGGCTTGACAGCGTTCTACCGTCGACTCTGCGGCGTAGGCTGGCTTGGACACGTCTCGTATCCGAAAAAGCGGGTGTGGGTTGTGACATGAACACAGCATCTATAACGAATCCCAAATCCAGATACATGCCTCAGAATTTTATTACATTCCAGCAAAGGAAAGAAAGTATACTAGTCCCAATTCAAGAAAATAATATAGAAATACTAAGGTAAGCTCTAGGCTACTGCAGCCTCTAAGTCAAGAGCAACTCCAGCTAGCTCTCCTGCATCTAATGGCTCCCCGCCATAATACGTGTCGCACAGAGCCTCCAACTCACCTGCAACATATCCTAGTCAGGAGCGGAGCTAAGTATATCCAAGAAAATGAACATGAACATCATGGTGTGAACAAGAAACAGGAAATATATATAAAGAACGAGAAATGAGACAAGTCATGAAACTGAGCAGGAAATACTGAAAGTAAAACAAGGAACATGATATGAGTCCTGAACATGAAATACAACCTGAACATGAAGTACAACCTGAACATAAAATACAACCATGAATCCTGAAATACAACCTGAATCCTGACATGTGCAATATTGAAATACATCTAGATTGTATGATCGGCTTGGGTAGATGCAATGAACATGAAATGGTACGACTTTGGTCCCACGTGCACGATGCGGGGCCTAAGCTATTCACATAAATAGTAACAGGGTTTGATCACATATCTATAGTATTTTTCCTTCCAGATAGAAGTAATCCATGAAACATGAAACCAGACAATGTCGTGATACATCGTGTCAACAAGGAGATACAAGGATGAATATACAAGACATAAGAAATAAACAAGTCCGAGGAGTATACTTGCCTTGTTCCGGGTGATCGAGAAAGGGTGGTAAAGCTGGGAATCCTCCTGTTTATAATTTACAGTTTGATAAGTCAATAATTCAAAATAGTTATTTCTAATCTAGAAAAGTTATTTAATATAATCCTTAATTTACACTAAACCTTCCTGGTATATGTCCTATTAACCTCCACAATTTTCCAACCAAGCAATATCTATACATAACCTACAATATGAGATAACCCTCAACTTCATTACCACACAACTTCATATGCCATGATTTAAGTGGCCAACATCTCAAGGATACTTATAGTTCCTAATTAACTACAATAGTCTATTAAAGAAAAATAAAGCACATTAGGTTAATTTAAGGTAGGACTGAACAAAGCTAAACCTTCCTCAATTATCCTCCCATCTTAACCATAACCTGACATCATTCCTTCATCAATTCAATCTCCCAATCTGAAATAATAGTCCAGGAAAAGACTAAGTGTCAGGTTTCAAGAATTTAACCAATACTTAAACCCAGCAATTTCCTTAACCCATATGAAGTAATCTGCCACAATCTTCCTAACCTCAGTCCCACAAAGTATTTAGTTTAGGTAGGATTGATATCATACAGTCCAGGTTCTCTCATTCCAGAAATTGAAAGGCTGAGATAAATACTTTGCTTGCAAGGGAACATGGATTTAGGTGTTAGCTGCATTCAGGCCTTAAGGCTGAAAACTCGAACCAACATTGGTCTTAAACCTCTTCCTAACCAACACTTGATATTCTCCTAAGATTTAACCACTGTACAGTCTCTAAAATAATCCAATATACCAACTATAGGTATTCATATATCATCCCTATATATATGTTCAATAACATACTAACTAATCCAAATATCAGTCCTATATGTATCCACATATCTGTCCAAATAATCTTCACAATCTTATCACTCATCCTCAGGTTACTGTACAACCTAATCTAATGATCACTGATACAATAGTTTCAACCAAAAACAGGACTGAACAAGGGACTGATATAATATCAATCTCAGTCAATAATCTTTTACCTCAACTGAAGAATTAACTAAAATCGAGTAGCAGGAAAATGCAAGGAGTCACCTGCCCAGCCTACCTCAACTCAATACTAACCGGTTGCATTACACTATAGCAGGGAAAGACGATAATCCAGGAATGTGAATAACTAAAACTGCTTGACATCCATCAGTTCATAATTAGAAAAAATTTATGTTTCAGTCCTAACAACTAAATAGGTCCTCTCAGTTGGTATCAATCCAAAGACAATCTTAAATACCAGCATAAGTATTCAGATATCAATTTAATGTGCTAAAACCATAACTTGTGGTTTGCTTCCCAGGTTTCAGGAGAATCATACACCAACCATGAAATTCAAGACTCAGTCCTTAACAGTGTTGAGAACAATTCAGTCCACAAAATCCTGAAATCTCTTGGTCTACTGAACAATGGTTCAGTCCAATATCAGGACACAATCCAGCTCACTCCCAAGCATGATACTACTAGACAGTGTATATATAAAAATCTCAAGTTCTTTTCTAATGTACTTGTGACGCCCCAGAACCAGAATACTGGAGAGCCGGGGCGTACATAGCCAGCTACGTATATTGAAATGGAATCCACCTCGCTATACGGTCACGGCTGTCTAGATATGAGGGTTTACTACACGCCAATGGTCTCTTAAGGTCAAGCCTATTGTCTCAATCTCAAGCAAGTAATATAGTTATAAGATGTTAGACCACCAAATATACAATAAAAGGCGTCCCAAATATTACATATTCAGCTGATCATGAAGCTAGTCATACAAAATACAAAGACTAGCAAGAGTTTATTCATACATGATCAACCCTAGGATTTGCTAATCATGTTACAGCCCGTAGGCAGACAGTAAGTAAATATGCCTCGAGTTAACAGGTGCTCGTCGGCTAAACGCCTCAAAAGAATAATTTTATAATATAGTGAGCAAATAAAAAAAACCCACTCGTAGCCCGGGTTCCGTCTAGTCGCCACCATTGGGCTGGAGGTTCGGTAGATCCTTGGGTGCTGCTCCGAAATCTGGCCACACAAAACCAGCTGGGTCAAACCCCAGAAAGAACAAGTGCCACAAGGAGGCCACGAAATAAGAACGAAAGCCAGCATATCAGATCATAAGGAAATAAAAGAAAAGTACAAGTAATAAAGTGTACAATAAGACAATAAATGACTAGGGACGTGGAACCATTCCGGGAGCCAGGTTACAACCCGTAAACCAAACAAGGACCGGTGTTGTAACCCTTCGTCTGAATAGCACTTTGTCTCTACCCATTTATTGTTAAAGATAAGTAAAACAATCATGTTCAGGAGTACCAGGTACTGGGACTAGGCGAGACTTAGACAAGGCTGGACACCATCCATTCACAAACGGCCAAACAAATACTACGGATTACTACTTAACTAACTAGGGTTATCATATGTCTAATTACTAACAAGGTGCAAATGAGAAATTCCCAGTCCCAAGCCCTGCAGACTATCCAGTTATCCTTCCGCGGGTTGAGAGTATGGTTGGGTACATTGCTCGGGAAACAATGTACCCTTTGGTGACTTAGAGGGTGCAACACATGACAGTGTGCTGGAAATGTACCCTACTCGTCGGCAGGCTACAAGTCTATTTAAAGTGCCCAGATAACGAGATCGCCTGTGACTGGGAATTCTCCATGAACTATAGTTTGATCTAGTAATTAGCCTAATCCATATTCAGTACGAATCCCTGACCGTGGTAACCAGGGAGTCACGTCCTAGACATGATACAAGACAGGACAAGACAAGTGGGTTGCACAAAGCAGCAAGAATGAACACCCACGGTGTCAGAGTTGATTATATGAGTCAAGTTAGCCATCACAATAGCATCAAGTCAAGTCAAGTTACAAGTCAGGAGTGCGCCGCCACGGGCCACTATCAAGTTATCCAGTACAAAGATTAATTATGAATCACAGGTTACCAGTTAAGAGCACACCCTATCGGGTCACTACTAAGAAGATCAGAAAGTACTAGGATCATAAATCACAGAATTCACGAAGACCGTACTAGTCATAAGCAAAATATCGAAAACCGTGCCAGGTCGTATTGGGTCAAGACAGTCGTGTTGTGTGGAACAAGATCTCAGAACTCCAACCCACAAAAGAGAAGCTAAGCCCAAGAAAATAAAACCAAACCACCATGGGCAAATAGGTTGCGCTGGGGTTCCAGGGGTCGGGTTGCGCTAGGGTCTGATTGCGCTAGGGAAAATGAACTGCGCTGGGGGAATGGACTGCGCCGAGGTCTGGTTGCGCTAGGGTCAGGCTGCGCTGAGGTCGGGTTGCGCGAGGGTCAGGCTGCGCTGAGGTCGGATTGCGCTAGGGTCAGGCTGCGCTGTGGTCGGGTTGCGCCGGGACTGAGCTGCACAGGGGGTAGGGTTGCGCTAAGGAGTGAGCTGCGCTAGGGCTAAAGAGCGTCAGCGAAGAAGGGGGCACCGAGCGTGGGTCAGTCCAGCGCTAAAGAGCGCTGGCCGAGGAAGGGTTGGCGCGGTTCAGTCCAGCACTAAAGAGCGCTGGCCGAAGTCTTCTCCTCCAGCAGGCTGAGAGAAAAACCCAAGAACATCCAAAATTTCTAAATCTCATAACTTATCCAAATCAACGAAATTTAGATTTTCAAAGTTCTACCTTGTGTAAAATTGAATTCTCTTTCACATGGAAGCCTCAAAATAAGCAAAATCGAAGTTTAATAGATCAAAACCAAGAAAATCCGAAAATGGTTAAAACTTAGATCTAGAAAAATGGAGACTCTAAATCACAAAATGCCAAGTTCTAATGTGGTTCACCATGGCCTAATCTAACTAATGGACAAATAAAATAGGGTTCCTATTTGGTGGCAAGGTGCACTTGCCTATGGAGGTTGGGTGTTGTGTGGAGGAAGCAAGAAGAAGATGGAGAAAATTTAATGGAAGAGTAATGATGAGAGAGAAAAGTTAGGTGGGATTTTAATAAGGGAGGGTGTGTTGTGTTGAGGGTGGAGTTTAACTAAGGGTAGTCCAAAGCAAACCAAACCAAACCAAATCCTCTCTATAAAGAATAAAACCACGCCAGGTCCAAAAACTCAATTTTACGAGAAAACCAAAATCCGCAAGTCGAGCCAAAATACAATTACAGGCCAAAATTCGAGAAAATAAAATACAGGTCTGAAATACATATAAGCCTAATCAAAATACGTATTCCGAAATACGGACGTTACACTCTACCCACCTTAAAAGAATTCCGTCCTCGGAATTTAAATTAAGATGCTTAGAGATGTAAGAGCCAGCTATACTATCCACAAATAAGCTACACTAAGCAAACAATCAAACAATCATACATGCAAGCAAGGGATGGAAAGCATAAGGCATAAGGAAGATATTATATCTTACGAGTCAAACAAGTCGGGATATCGCGATCGAATGTCGTCCTCACGCTCCCACGTTGACTCACCTAGAGAGTGATGACCCCAAGCAACACGGACTAAGCTAATAGTGTTGTTCTTAAGTATCTTTTCTCTCCGGTCCAATAAAGACACGGGCCTCTCCTCATACGAAAGGTTGGTACCAATAACCAATTCCGAATGGTCCAGGATATGGCTCGGGTCCGGGATGTACCATCGTAATTGGGACACATGGAATACATCATGTATCTCACTTAGCGACGGCAAAAGAGCGAGACGATAGGATACATCTCCTACTCGCTCCAGGATATCGAATGGCCCTATATACCTAGGATAAAGCTTTTCCCGTACGCCAAAGCAAATGACGTCGCGGTTAGGCGAGATCCTAAGGAATACATGGTCACCGATAGCAAACTCTAAAGGACGTCGATGAGCATCGGCCCAATGTCGCTGGCGATCTTGAGCCACTCGAAGGCGATCTCTGACTTTTCAGACCATTTCAACTGTCTGGGCAATCATTTCTGGACCAAGCATCTGCCTTTCTCCAATATCATCCCAGGCTAACGGGGATCTGCACTTTCTACCATACAGTGCCTCGAACGGGGCCATCTGAATACTGGCCTAGAAATTATTGTTGTACGAGAATTCTACCAGGTGCAGGTGATCCTCCCATGAACTACCCAAGTCAAGGGTACAAGATCTCAACATATCTTCAAAAGTCTGGATTGTGCGTTCCGACTGGCCATCTGTCTGCGGGTGACAAGCTGAGCTAAACTGAAGGTGAGTTTCCAAACTCTCTTGCAGGCTACGCCAAAAGTATGATGTGAATCTTGAATCCCTGTCCGAGGTGATACTAACGGGCACACCGTGAAGCCTGATGATCCGCCTGAGATACATTTCTGCCAACTGCACCGACTGCCCAACACTGAACGGAAGAAAGTGAGCCACTTTCGTGAGCCTGTCAACTATAACCCAAATAGCATCTCGACCAGCTGGAAATCTAGGCAATCCAGTCACAAAATCCATGGTCACATGCTCCTACTTCCATTCTGGAATCGGCAAAGGCTAAAGAAGTCCAACGGGCCTTTAATGTTCAGCTTTAACCTGCTGGCAAACCAAACACCGAGAGACAAACCGGGCTATCTCCCTCTTCATGCCATTCCACCAGAAATGCTGACGAATGTCTCTATACATCTTCGTGCCACCGGGATGAATAGAATACTGTGAACTGTGAGCTTCTGCCATGACCTCTTGTCTGATATCTCTACTGGGTACACAAAGACGAGTGCCGTGTCGAAGTGTACCATTTTCATGAATGCACAACTTAGGCCTTCTTCCTGTCTCATACTCTGCTCTGAATCGCTGAATCTTGGAATCCGTAGACTGCGCCATCCGGATCCTCTCAACTATGCTGGACTGAACCTGTAGACTGGCCATCAATGCCACGTTGGTAGGAAGAACGACTTCAACTCCCATCTTCTGAAGATCTGCCAATAACTCTGGTTCCGCCGTTAGGAAATAAACTCCGGCTCTCCGGCTCAACGCATCTGCTACAACGTTGGCCTTCCCTGGGTGATACTGCAAATCCATATTATAGTCTACCAGTAGCTCGAGCCATCTTCTCTGTCGCATGTCAAGGTCCTTCTGGATGAAAACATACTTCAGGCTCTTGTGGTCGGTGAAGATCTCCACCCCATCTCCGTACAAGTAGTGTCGCCAAAGCTTAAGCACAAACACTACTACCGCCAGTTCCAAGTCGTGGGTCGGATAATTTTTCTCATGATCACGAAGTTGACGTGATACATAAGATATTACCTTCCCATGCTGCGTCAAGATACACCATAATCCTCGGCTTGAAGCGTCACAATAAACTGTGAATCCTCCGGTCCCATCTGGAAGTGTGAGAATGGGAGCCGTTATCAAACCTTGCTTCAACTTCTCAAATGATTCCTGGCACTCTGTTGTCCATACGAACGGCACATCCTTGCGGGTCAACTGGGTCATCGGCGCCGAAATCCTTACAAAATCTGAAACGAATCGCCAGTAGTAGCCGGCTAATCCAAGGAAGCTGCGAACCTATGCCACTGAGCTAGGTACTGGCCATGTCTCGATAGCCACAATCTTCTGGGGATCCACTTCCACTCCTCCTCGGGTAATGATGTGACCCAAGTACGAAATACGATCGAGCCAGAACTCACATTTACTGAACTTGGTGTACAACTGATGCTCTCTAAGCATCTGAAGGACGATTCTGAGATGCTGCTCGTGTTCTGCTTCGCTCTTGCTGTAGACCAGGATATCATCTAGGAACACAATCACGAACTGATCTAAGTAAGGCATAAAAATGCGATTCACGAGGTCCATGAATACGGCTGGCGCATTGGTTGCTCCGAATGGCATAACAAGGAACTCCCAATGTCCATATCTAGATCAGAAAGCTGTCTTCGGGATGTCCTGCTCTCTGACTCTGATATGGTGGTATCCTGACCGCAAGTCTATCTTCGAGAACACTGAAGCCCCTTTGATTTGATCAAACAAGTCATCTATTCTCGGGAGAGGGTATCTGTTCTTGATTGTCACTGAGTTCAAGTTACGATAATCTACACATAATCTGAACATACCATCCTTCTTCTTCACAAGAAGCATCGGGGCTCCCCAAGGCGATCCACTTGCACGAATGAATCCCTTGGTCCTGAGTTCTTCAATCATCTTGTACAAAATCTTTAACTCTGAAGGCGCCATCCTTTAGACTCGCTCTGATACTAGTGCTAACCCGGGGATCAAGTCTATAGTGAACTCGATCTTCCGCTCTGGCGGCATCCCTGGAAGCTCTTCTGGGAAGACATCTGGAAACTCTTCAACAATCCGGGGTAACTGTACTACTGCTACTGCCATCCGTAATACTGGAGGAGGTGGCTCCACTGCGCCTCTAGAAAATAAAAACTCTGGCTCGACTGGAATACTAAAGACAACCCTGTCAACATGGCAGTCTATCCTAGCATACTGATTCCTCAACCAATCCATGCCTAAGACTACATCATAGTCTGCCATAGGGAACTCTATAAATCTAGCGGGGAACTCTCTACCGCTAACTACGATCCGACACGAGGAAAACACTCGATCTACTCCCACAAGACCATTACCAGTAAGTATATTGAGCCTTACTGATAATGACTCTGGCTCCAATCTTATCCGTGTTGTGAATCGTGCAGACATGAATGAATGCGATGCACCAGAATCAAATAATACCGATGCTGGAGAGGAGTTGACGAGAATAGTACCTGTCACTACCTCACCTGGTGCAACCTCTTCTTCCATAGTCATCATCATTTCCTGACCTTGTCCTCTGGCTGCAGGTCCCCTCTGTTGGAAACCTCTCTGTCTGCTCTGCACTTGAGCCTGGGTGTACTGTTGCTGGTTCTGCTGCTGAAATGCCTGGGCCTGAGGCAACAATGGCCTCGGGTACTGCTGCTGCATAGGTGCTGGTCCCCTAATCGACGGACTGGTTAGGTTAGAAGAGGACGAACTACCCCTATTCGGGCAGGCTCCTATCTTGTGATCTGCCACTCCACAAGCCAGGCACAATCCCTGCGCCCTACGACAATCTGCCACCACGTGCCCTGGCTTCCCGCAATAAGAAAATCCCATCACGGAAGTCGGCTTCTGCTTCTGCTGCTGCGGGTACGTCGGGGTTGAATGTTGAACCGACGTTACTGAGGTCGCCCGCCTCGGAGTTCCAATGGTCAAACCCCTATCTGCCGGGGCTGGAGCTGATGATTGGTGCATCTGATTGTGGGACCGCTTTCTACCTCCGATCCTATCCACGATCTTCTGGGAGGTATACTCATGCCTCCTAGCTGCCCTCAATACTGTATCGAACGTCTAGTGCTCGAACTGCTCAACTGCCAACAAGATCTCCAAATGCAGCCCCTGCTGGAACCGCTAGGCCCTATCAAACTCGGTTGCCACCAAGGTGGGGGCAAACCTACTGAGTCTTCAAGTTGGTAAACCTCGTTTGTAGGTCGTACCGAGCTACAGTATCAAAATACTTCGTCTGGAATCTTTCTTTAAACACCGTCCAAGTAACCGGCACCGCTAATCCTACGGCCTGCGCCGCCCACCAATTACGAGCTAAGTCTAGCAACTATGGGCGTACTACCGCCACCTTCTCATTCTCAGGTGTCCTAGCTGCTTCCAGAACCACCTCGGTATCCTGAAGCCAAGCGTCCGCGGAAATCACATCTTCGCTGCCGTCGAAGACTGGAGGATTCAAGCGCTTGAAGCTGTTGGCCGTGCTGATCCTTGGAGGACCGCCTCTGGTCAAAGCATCTGCCAGTGCCTGGTACAAGGCATCTCCTCTACTATCCTGGGAAGCTATCAAGGTCCTGATAAGACCTACCAAGGTGCCATCATCAGGCTCGGCAGGTCGGACGGGCTGAACTGGGGGCTCTCCTCCAGTAGGCACAACTCTGGAGGCTACTCCGGAATACTGGGCTTGATCTCCGGGTTGCTGGTCCATGGGAGGTGCTCCGCCTTGCTGATCGGCAGGTCCATAAACAATACCGCTGAAGAAGACGACATAGAAAACAATAAGGAAGGACCAGGACAGATCAACGATACAAGCATGTGATCAGGTCAAGATTCTCAGGGATTTGAAGATACGAGCAGAGATCAAGGGCGAATACGTATTGAGACATCTATTTGGTAAACCCTCACATTCTTGAATGTCAGGACCTGCATGGGCCACCACTTAAACCATGTGACGCCCCAGAACCAGAATACTAGAGAGCGGGGGTGTACATAGCCATCTACGTATATTGAAATGGAATCTACCTCGCTATACGGTCATGGCTGTCTAGATATGAGGGTTTACTACACGCCAATGGTCTCTTAAGGTCAAGCCTATTGTCTCAATCTCAAGCAAGTAATATAGTTACAAGATGTTAGACCACCAAATATACAATAAAAGGTGTCCCAAATATTACATATTCAGCTGATCATGAAGCTAGTCATACAAAATGCGAAGACTAGCAAGAGTTTAGTCATACATGATCAATCCTAGGATTTGCCAATCATGTTACAGCCCGTAGACAGACAGTAAGTAAATATGCATCACGCTAACAGGTGCTCGTCGGCTAAACGCCTCAAAAGAATAATTTTACAATGTAGTGAGCAAATCAAAAGGAAAATCCACTCGTAGCCTGGGTTCCGTCTAGTCGCCACCATTGGGCTGGAGGTTCGGTAGATCCTCGGGTGCTGCTCCAAAATCTGGCTACACAAAACCAGCTAGGTCAAACCCCAGAAAGAGCAAGTGCCACAAGGAGGCTACGAAATAAGAACGAAAGCCAGCATATCAGATCATGAGGAAATAGAAGAAAAGTACAAGTAATAAAGAGTACAACAAGACAATAAATGACTAGGGACATGGAACCATTCCGGGAGCCATGTTACAACCCTTAAACCAAACAAGGACCGGGATTGTAATCCTTCGCCTGAATAGCACTTTGTCTCTACCCATTTATTGTTAAAGATAAGTAAAACAATCATGTTCAGGAGTACCAAGTACTGGGACTAGACGAGACTTAGACAAAGCTGGACACCATCCATTCACAAACGGCCAAACAAATACTACGACTTACTACTTAACTAACTAGGGTTATCATATGCCTAATTACTTACTAGGGTTATCATATGCCCGGGAGACAATGTACCCTTAGGTGACTTAGAGGGTGCAACATATGACAGTGTGCTGGAAATGTGCCCTACTCGTCGGCAGGCTACAAGTCCATTTAAAGCGCCCAGATAACGAGATCGCCTGTGACTAGGAATTCTCCATAAACTATAGTTTGATCTAGTAATTAGTCTAATCCATATTCAGTACGAATCCCTGACCGTGGTAACCACGGAGTCACGTCCTAGACATGATGCAAGACAGGACAAGACAAGTGGATTGCACAAAGCAGCAAGAATGAACACCCACGGTATCAGAGTTGATTATATGAGTCAAGTTAGCCATCGCAACAGCATTAAGTCAAGTCAAGTTACAAGTCAAGAGTGCGCCGCCACGGGCCACTATCAAGTTATCCAGTACAAAGATTAATTATGAATCACAGGTTACCAGTTAAGAGCGCACCCCATCGGGTCACTACTGAGAAGATCAGAAAGTACTACGATCATAAATTACAGAATTCACGAAGACCGTACTAGTCATAAGCAAAACACCGAAAACTGTGCCAGGTCGTGTTGGGTCAAGACAGTTGTGTTGTGTGGAACAAGATCTCAGAACTCCAACCCACAAAAGAGAAGCCAAGCCCAAGGAAATAAAACCAAACCACCATAGGCAAATAGGTTACGCTGGGGTTCCAGGGGTCGGGTTGCGCTAGGGTCTGATTGCGCTAGGGAAAATAAACTGTGCTGGGGGAATGGACTGCGCTGGGGGAATGGACTGCGCCGAGGTCGGGTTACTCTAGGGTCAGGCTGCACTGAGGTCGGGTTGCAGTAGGGTCAGGCTGCGCTGAGGTCGGGTTGCGCTAGGGTCAGGCTGCACTGAGGTCGGGTTGCGCCGGGACTGAGCTGCACAGGGGGTCGGGTTGCGCTAAGGAGTGAGCTGCGCTGGAGCTAAAGAGCGCCAGCAAAGAAGGGGGCACGGTTCACCAAGGGGCACCGAGTGCGGGTCAGCCCAGCGCTAAAGAGCGCTGGCCGAGGAAGGATTGGCGCGGTTCAGCCCAGCGCTAAAGAGCGTTGGCCGAAGTCTTCTCCTCCAGCAGGCTGGGAGAAAAACCCAAGAACACCCAAAATTTTCAAATCTCATAACTTAGCCAAATCAAAACAAACTTTAGATTTTCAAAGTTCTGTCTTGTGTAAAATTGAATTCTCTTCCACATGGAAGCCTCAAAATAAGCAAAATCTAAGTTTAATAGATCAAACCAAGAAAATCCGAAAATGGTTAAAACTTAGGTCTAGAAAAATGGAGACTCCAAATCACAAAATGCCAAGTTAATATGGTTCACCATGGCCTAATCTAACTAATGGACAAATAAAATAGGGTTCCTATTTGGTGGCAAGGTGCACTTGCCTATGGAGATTGGGTGTTGTGTAGAGGAAGGAAGAAGAAGATGGAGAAAATTTAATGGAAGAGTAATGAGGAGAGAGAAAAGTTAGGTGGGGTTTTAATGAGGGAGGGTGTGTTGTGATGAGGATGGAGTTTAAGTAAGTGTAGTCCAAAGCAAACCAAACCAAATCCTCTCCATAAAGAATAAAACCACGCCAGGTCCAAAAACTCAATTTTACGAGAAAACCAAAATCCGCAAGTCGAGCCAAAATACAATTACAGGCAAAAATTTGAGAAAATAAAATATAGGTCTGAAATACATATAAGCCTAATCAAAATACGTATTTCGAAATACGGACGTTACAGTACTAATATGAATTCTCAGGTTTCATCATTGATCCCATGATACAATATGCAGTCTCAGGTTCAGTATTGTTCCAATTCCCTGCTACAGGATCAATCCAAATGAGTTGAGCCAAAAGACTGAAGGCTTGGTCACCTACAGGGATTGATACTCTATTTAAGGAACTTAACTCAACATCATAGGATCCTTTAGGTGCTGTTCTTAAGTTCAGTCAACAAATTAGAACAACCATATTAAATCCCATCCTATACAACTGGAAGACAAAATGCAAAACCTCTAAAAACAAGATAACCTGCTCAGTTCTATCAATGAATCAGTTACTACCTAGTTCTCAAATTTCCCCACTTTAGTAGCGTTCAGGTTCAGCCAACTGGACCAAGGCTGAATATAAAATCTAGGTTCATTAGACTGAACCAAGCTGATATATGCAATCTTGGGTTCAGTTAGTTGGATCAGGACATTACTTTGGGGTCCCATATACTTTTATACTGTCCAGTACAGTATACTGAGACATCCCCTGTTCAGTGTACCAAGAAGTTCTGATACAAGATGCTAAGCCAATATTTAAACAGCAGACAACCCCACCTATCCCGTAGATCAAAACCTGTCATTGAAATTCTAAACTACAGTTAGTTAGCTATAGCAAGGATAATAAAAAAAGGAACTGAATTAACAGTCCAAGTACAACTTATTTCGCCCTTTATGTGCCTACTAACAGTCTTAGAGACATATGCAGAACTCATGAAACATAAGGGTGGTATGAACTAATCAAATTAAGACAATTATAACCCAGTCCTTAAGTCTATTGCTCTGAATCCAGTTAACATCCCAAGCCTAAATTCACTTCATCAGTACTCGATTTCATCAAGCTACCAATCAATGAGATTTAATATTTTGACTAAATTCAGACATGATACATCAGTCTAATCCTAACACTTATACAACTACATGATAGTCCCCCTCATGTTCAATCTACCACTCATCCTTCCTAACCTATTAACCTAACCTATTCTTGAGAATAGGTCCTCATACAATCTCAAGACATCAATTTGTGCTCCCATGGTTGCGTTATTGAACTCAACTCATATTCCTTCTTAATATCAGTCAGTAAACTTATTCAGTTCAAAACACCTCATCTCATACACAATTTGTCCCATCAAAATGATAAAACCTTAAAATCATTCATCGAACTAACTAATTGATTCTATAACAATGTAAAGATCGAGAAATACCTGTTGCAAATCTGAGAAGTGAAGATTTGTTTCCCCTCCCCAAGGATTCACACAGTTTCCTTAACTGTCAACAAGAATCAAGAATCAAAATGGGCTAAGAAAATCCCAGGTCCAGATCTGAGTTTGAAAAGTTAAGACTTACCAATTCTTAACGATCCAAAAGTACTCGACCGATCAATCCTCAAAAACCATCAGGGAAGGAATTTATTCCTAGGAGATCAAATGGATTTGAATTTAGAAAAGGATTATTAAGAGAATCGATCAATTTTAAGGAATTTGCTCGGAATTACCTGAATTAAAGACAGGAACCAACGAGTAGATGATCGAAGGAGATCCATTACAGCTCAGGGATCATCATCAACTTCTCTCGATCGTCACTCCAAATTAGGGTTCAGGAACTCTTGATTTGAGAAGAAAGAGGAAAGAACAATTTGAGGAGAATGGATGGAAAGAGAAGAATGGGGAGAGAAGGGTCTTATATAAGCAGTAGATAGCGTGGGGATTAAGCACACAAGAGCGGGAATTTCAAATTCCTTCCCTGCCAATTTCGGTTAGAGAGAAGGAAATGGAAATGTTCATTCAGTTTGAATCTCGACTGAATTGAAAGGATTTTGCAGTAAAGCATAGGAATAGTCATACTAAATAAAAGGGAAAGCCCATGAATAAAGGCCCAGAAAAATAGCCCAAGGCTGAAATATAAATAAAGAAAAAAAAATATATTTATAATAGCTTCACATGTATTTAAAATATGTAACAAATTCTAAATTGTTTAATCAATATATATATATAGCTTAAAAATTCAATTATCAGGAAGGTGGAGTTACAATGATGTATGGAACGGTAAAATCCTTTGTCAAGAGAGAACTTGAGTGTTGTAGCCAATCTGGAAAATTCAGTTGGGCTATTGAAAGCCTTTGTAACCTCAGTTCATTTATTGAATAAAAAGAATTGTTTCGTAAATTTTGTTTTCTTCTGTTGCTAATATCAATTCAAAGATAACCATTTGAGAACTTATCATCTTGTCTTGTACGAGTTCAACTCCAGACTCGTACGGCATCACGCCCCAGCGAGGACGGTGATTCGGATAAATCGATGCGAGGACGAACAATTTTTGGGTCGGGGCGTGACAAATTGGAATCAGAGCTCTAGGCTCAATTTTCTCAGGACGCTTGCTTCGTTTCATTTCCAAAGAGTTGCCCACCACCAATCAAATCACTCTTGACTCTACTCGATGCCGCATTGGATGTTCCATATAATAAGTCTAATACAAATCGTGTAGTTTTGTCGCATGTATTTTGGAAATTACATGATGTTTGCTAAGGAAGTTGCGAAATATTTGTTGCATCGAGTACAACAAGCTGTAAAATAAATTGTTGTTGCAAGCACAACAAGTCACGAGATGTGAATTGAGATATTTGTTGCTGCAAGTGTAATAAGTTGAGAAAATATGAATCGAAATGTTTGTTGTTTCAATGCAACAGTCATATGAGAAATATTGGTTACATCGATAAAATGAAAGTCATGAAATGTTGTTGTATCAAATGCAATGAGTTGTGAATGATACGTTACAAGGAAAATAAAAGTTAAAAATTGAATGTGTTGAACAGATTTGAGTATTGGCTTTGAATATCAGAAATAAAATGTTGTGCGAGATGCAATGGAGGTAACTGAATTAAACGTTGTATGAGATGCAACGGAGAAGACTGACTTTAAAATGTTGTACGAGATGCAACAGTTGAAACTTAATAATACGTTGCACGAGATGCAACGGAAGGAACTAAAATCATAAATCGATAGAACGAATCATTCGGTTGTGCACCGAACTTGTGATAGCAAATGAATACATTAGCCGAGTTGTGTTGGATTTTGGTTTATCAAAAGTTACGGTTGTGATCGGCAAGATCACTGCGGAAATCGTAAGTTGGAATAAACAATTGTTTCATAATGAGTATGATGCAAGGGAAATAACGTAAATTCTGAGTGGTATATGCCATACCACGTATGCGATGAATAACTCGATTCTGAGTGGTATATGCTGTACCACTTGTGCGATGAATTTCATCGATGCGTTGAGAGAATTGCGGAAGGCTTGTCCGCAACGGACGGAAGAGTACCGAGACTCGATTGGAAATTTGTATAATGGTATGTTGATGCAAGTGTTCTTCGATCATTGGTTGGAACGATAAGGCGGAGACTCGTATCAATGAATGATACGTTAGACAAAAATTTGTATGTCGGTCGAACGACCGAGACTAACGAAACGATTATGCCTTGAAGCAATAATCGGATCGACGGAATAGGAAACTTGAACTTATAAACGAGTTGCATGACTTGCGATCTTGATAGAAATGTTGGACGAGACGAATCGTAATCGAATCGCATGACTTACGATCTCGATAGAAATGTTGGGCGATACGAATTATAATCGGATCGCATGATATGCGACTTCGGTAAAGAGTTCGTTGATGCGGGTAAATAGCGCCTAATAGATAGTTGGTTACGTTGCGACGAAACTCATTTGAGTACGACTAAAACACGCAAAACTTAGAGGGCATGATTGTATAACTCGAGGGTTCGATATTGGATAATCGGTAACTCGGTTACGCGATCAAAGCAAAGTAGGATGCGACGAATCGAAAAATGAGTTGATGCGTATGGAAAAGTTTGTATTGAACTTGGATGTATGCAATACGAACTAAAGTCAACGTTGATGCAGATTCAAAGTTGACCCACGTGTTATCGAAATTGATATGACCTATCAGAATCGATACGTAAGGAAACGTAAGCATGATGTGAAAGTACAAAATAGGGTAGGACTACGATATCAAAATTTTCGAAAATAGCAAAACAAAAGTATCGAACTGGTTGATCGTAAACTTTATGATTGATCAGGGTGAGACTATAAAGTCATCGACGATTGTTTCGATGCATATAACATCCCGGGTGTCGACCGTGGGTAGAAAGACTCGAACTCAATACGAGTAGATATTTCGTAAATTACGGAATTATCGACGGTAGTGCATGACTTTACTCGAAGGATAGTTGTGCATCAGTTGCGCCGATAGAAATGGTTTTGTCTGAAATTGGGTAGTCGCATAGAAATCGTCGAAATGTGATTTGGCTCCGAATATTATAAAATGGTTCGTAGTAAACTGTCCTTCGTTAATGATCCACAATTATCGAGCATAGCTTCGGGACAGCTGACCCTAAAAGACTTAACCGTAAAATCAAAGTGAATGTTGCAGACCCATAAGATGACCCATGCGATATCACATATGAAATTACATCGATAACAAATATAATGTGGTGCATGTTGATGATAAGTCTAGACAATTTTGAGAATCGTGCTATGCACGAGAGCGAGCGGTAAGAGAACGACTTATAAGTTATGTCGTTAGATTTAGATTTACCTTACAATTGAGTTGCGTGAATCGAACTTATATTCGATGTTGCGAGATGGACAAGTTAGGAATTTGGCTAGTGAATTCCTACTCGATAGGAATCGAAC
The DNA here is from genome assembly GCA_029216955.1 of Iris pallida. Taxonomy (NCBI): domain Eukaryota; kingdom Viridiplantae; phylum Streptophyta; class Magnoliopsida; order Asparagales; family Iridaceae; genus Iris; species Iris pallida. Next base: position 7,716,500 of record JANAVB010022397.1, on the reverse strand, counting down.
GTAAGATGCATCATAGAGACTTTGAGTCAAAGCGATTGTTGCCTTGAGCACCGTCGCCTCGATGTAAACTTCTGTGTCGGATAGATTGTGGCCTTTGTACAATATCAATTTAAAGTTGCATTGGGAGAATTTAAGTATGGTGTCTAGGTAAGTAACCTAGCGGGCGTAGTCCTGAATTTTGATGCATTTGCAAGTCAACAAAGAAAATCGTATCGAGATAAGTTGCACAGCCAAACTTTAAAAATAGTTGGGCGGCGACTTCGAACGCAAGGCATTGCGAAGGATCATTGTGATCGGATGTGCGACGGCTCGATGCAACGTATAGAATTGATAGTCCATACGAAACGAGAAATACGATTTTGAATCGCGTCGCATATAGTGACTTTATTGAATGAATCACGTATGTATCGAATTTATGTATGCGATAAAATTTTGAGAACAGTTGCTAAAGATAAGTCTGATAGGGAGTACGAGATGGCAAGCATAGGATTGAAATTACCTATCAGCTTTGTTCCAATTCTCTACCACTAGGCTTGGCTGAAGTACACATATTTTTGGGATGCCTTGAATAGGTATACGATCCAAATTAAGTTGTATACTGAATTCAAATTGAGCTACAGGAAAGACTGAAAGTTAATAAAAGCTTGCACAAGTGTTGGAAATAGAACAATAATAGTTCGGTGAGATCGTGAAACAATCTAGAGAAATACATGGAATTGAGTGTTGGTTTTGGTATGAGGACGAACCTTGTTTTGAGTGGTATATGTAATGCCCCAGTCCCAATATACGTAGGATTAGGAATACGTACATGCCAGTTGTATGTATACATATACTACTCCAATATATGGAATCTACGTATACACATAAGCTGTAATAAAGAGCTCCAGCTCATAACAATATAACATGGTCACAGGCAGAATCTATATCTCATCCACAATGACAAATAAGAGGAATGACTAATCAAATGTCGCACTGAATATAATGTAAAATGGAATATCCATCGGGTGGAGACAAAATCCACTGCCGATCTAATGAAAGAAATAAACTGAAATAAACAGAAGAAAGAGTAGCAACTACATAGTCCATCAACTAGTAAGAAAATTAAATAAGCTCTGCGGGTAAGCCCTACTCGGCTGCGAAGGAAGAGTCAAGTCCAGAACCATACTCCTCAGGATACTGCTCGTCGTCCATACCTGGAGAGATCACCAGGTCCTCAGAGGGACATAACAAGATACAAAAAAAATATGCTACAATAACTTAAATATAAACAACAACTGGGCTACCTAACCATCTATGTAAAAATGCAATTTGAAGACAACGTTCTACACAGGGGCCTTCCGAAGCTAGAAACACGACGCGTTAGCATTTCAACCGAGACACTAGTGGCATCTAGAGAAAAGTAAATAAGTGCACGGCACACTAGCTCTCAAGTGAGTCACTAACGGCAGCTAGAAAAAAATAAATGCACGGCCCATTAGCACTCGACCGAGTCACTAAGGCCATCTAGAGGAAAGTAAACGAGTGAAAGCCCCTACGCCTAATAGTTGTCTCCTCCCAACCCATGCACTACACGTGCTATATCCACATCACGACATTCCTAATAACTGCTAAGTCTTCTAGACATCCATAACTATTAGCAGTTATTGCCTATCGTATGGCATGTGCGCACCGATGGTCAGTCGATACATACGTCCGAGATCTATAGGAGACTTGTGACTCGTGGTACACAAGTGTCAGGGCCAATGAAGCATAGAAATGCTTCATACACATACGGTCGTCTCTTAACTCTAGGTTGTAAAACTCCTAAATTTCTACTTTTTTTTATTAATAAATATAGTACTGATTTAAAATTTTTGTAATATACGTCGCGTAGTCATATTATACGTCGCGTACGACCTTTTATTTTCTTTTCGAATTTGCTCGACGAGTGCGAATATGTGCGAGCGTACATATTTTAGAAAAATAATTTTTCTATTTTATTACACTTTCAAAATATTATATAGAATTATTATACTTGCTATAAAAGTCTTTTTATTTTTAGCAGTTATTAATCATAAATAATATTTCATTGTATACTAGGAAAAGCATAATCATGTATGCATTATTCGTGCATACATATATTTCGTAATTATTTATTAGTCTATTTTAAATAAAATTATAATTTTTGAGATTTATTAATAAATATTTTATTATTTATAAAAATATTTAAAAATATTTATTATTTTTGAAATTATTATTATTGGTATTTTGAAAAATATATTTGGAAGTTATGGTGGCCATTTAAATCTTGATTTAATTTTTGGATTTATTTAAATAGTTAAATATTCAAAATTTATTTATCCCATTTGATTTTGAGCTAAAACTTTAAATAGATTTAAATTGAGGATTTAATTGATTTGATTTTAAACTAAGAGAATTTGATTTGATTTAAATTAGATTTGGATTTGGATTTGGATTTGGATTTGATTGCTTTTAAATTAAATTAGGAAATATCAAAATTGGGTTTAAAGGAATCCTAATTCTTATCTAATTGGAAATTCCCACATCCTATAAATAGGCAGGTACTCCTCCATATTATTTTTATCACAAATTATCTTTCAAACCATCCTGTCAAAATTTTTCTCTTTTTTCGTCATAAATTCAGCCTCAATTTTCAAAGGTTGTAGCAACTTCGAATGACCATAACTCCCAACTCCGGACTCCGTTTGACCTCTAGTTTTTTTTGTTGGAATTGTATTGAGGTATATTTTCTGAAAATAAATTTTATTTTCATAAATTCGGAACTTAATTTTTTGGAAAATTTGTGGAGTGTCAGTGGTCCGAAATCTGACACGTTTTAGTGTTTTTGAGATTCTGGGAGAACCAGGAATCAGAATCATAATCCGTTTAAAGTTTCAGAATACTGACAGAAAAACACACATCATATATTTTTCCAATAAATTTTCCAAAATATTTTATATTTGGTTTTTATTTTAGAAGTTTGTCACATCGTCTGAGTTATCTTGTATAGCCCTGTGACTATTCTGTACCCAACGGGATTATCAATTTCACCAGCAAGGACCTCAGGCAAGACACCTTGTGATTTGCTATTTAAATTATTTTAGCTCATATTTCATGCATATTCATTATTTTCTTTATGCAAAATAAACTGTGATACATGGCATAACCTGTTAGAACTTACTGTTCATTTATATTCTGCTATGTATTATTTTTTTACATATTAAACCTAGATTTAAGGGACCAACTTTGTGTGTTGCATTCATGGCCTTGACACGTTGTACCACAAAGTTGTGTATCACATGTAGAACACGGAAGTGCGTGATTGGCTGGCCACCAATACGTACAAGTCGTGCGATAGGAAAAACCGCTAATAGAGGATTGCATGCTAGTTTGACTTAGCGGTTATAGAGTTAGCATTGGGCAGGAAGAACATGATTGGAAGTTGACTACCACCCTATCTATCGTAGACTCGCTCGCTACTGAGGAACGATAGGTAGACTATATGCTATAGACTCGCTCGATACTGAGGAATAGTATATGGTGTTGTGACTCGCTACTGAGGTACTGTACTACATTGGTATTTTCCTGACTTGACCCGGTAGTCATGCGACCATGAATTGTTCTTAAACTACATTCACTTAGAATGGTTAGGCTACCCTTATCCGTTAGGTATGAGTACCTTTGGTTTGGGTACTTGTATCTGACCGTGGCTTGGAACAATAACTTGTCGCGGATTAGTTCGTCATATCTTGTCCTTGTTTGGTTGTAGGTGTGACTTACTATTTCGACGAGAAGGTATTAAACCTTGTTGGGGTCCGGATACAATATTGGATTCATAGCATGGAAAGATACGTCACTGTGTATTAGTTTACCATCTCCTGTCTTTATTTGTTTGGGGGGATGGTACGCTAGTTCAATAGGTGTGTATTGAACCATGTTATAATTCAATTGACTTATTTATTTGAGCAATATTTATTCCGTTTATATGGCATGATATTATGTGTCTTGTTACGTCCCTCTGAGGACCTGGTTATCTCTCCAGGTGTGTGTTCTTGTCTTTCGTAGGTGCTCTAGCTCTAGCTGTGACCATCTCTATTTCTTCGAGGATGATTGCGCTTAGATCGTCTTTGCTTCGCTAGCCAAAATTATTCTTTGTATATCTTGTATTTCTTTTCATAGTTGGTAGTGGATTTGTCTCCGCCCAACTATATGTATCAATGACAATTCATTATCATTATATAACATCTTTTATTCTTATATTTCGTGGATGAGATTAGATTACTCTTGGTTTACTGTATTTTACAGCTTATGTATTCATACGAGGTTTCCATATATTGGAGTATACTTCGTATGTATACATCTGGCATGTCTATGTACCTAGTCCTACGTATTTTGGGACTGGGGCGTTACAAGGTCGATATACATAAATAAAGAAAAGAAACGAAAAGAACGACTAATATAGTCGCTTGCACCCAAGTGTAACTTAGACGCACAATTTTAAACAAATGAATAGAAAATAAATAAGTAAAAATACTGAAATAAATATGGATAATCATAAATCATAGCACGGTATACTTGCCTGGTGGTTGGAAGGTATTTTAACGACGTCCAGTAGATAAAATCGGCAAGTAAGGAGAAGCTACAAGAGTGGAACCTCCACAAACGTTCCCAGATGCAGAAACAAACATCAAAAACATTTTCGGTGTAAAAGATATACCTAAAAAATGCCTGTCTGAAAGTCAAATTCCAAAACAGGGGCAAAATCGTAATTTTGGGTCAAAACGATATCCGCCATTGGACCCACTTTGCACCGAAACGCATGCCAGAACATACTGTCTCTAAAGTCGTCAAACTATATGTCTACAAATCCAGTTTGCGGAGACGAACCAAATGGTATGTCCAGTTTTGGATTTCGATGAGCCGTGCACAAAATCGCCCGTTGGATCGGGTCGCGGCCCGCCAATTTTGGCATTCCGATCAACCTTCTCAGAATCGGACCAAACTTGGCATGCAGGACCAGAATTTTGATTCGGACCTATTGGTGTAAGTTTCATCTCGATTTGACAAACGTGCACAAAGTTATGGCCAAGTTTGCAAAGCATCAATACGGGAGTATCTTGACGGATACGCACTGATTTCGTCGCGCACACGCAACGAAATTGAGCCCCATCAACTCCCACACATCGGCAACATCCATACGCGCTTTTTGATGCATATAGTGTGTGACCACGTCGCCCGGTTTATTGGGGCGCATGCCGTATCGGTTGGTTTTTCTAAAATTAATGTTTTTGAAAACTAATTTTTGCTGAATTTTGAAATCAAATATCTTTGTTCCTGCTGAATGAAATCAGAACCCAAAAGATAGTCTTTTTAATCACCTATATTTTGCGTTTAAATCCATTCAATTAGATTTTTAATTTGATCGATGGCTTGGCTAGAAAGGGTCTTCCAAAACATCACTTTGGATAGGTTTACTCATTCTCTGTTTTTCAAGAAATCGAGTTCTCGACCTAATTTTGTTTCGATTTCTCAACGAATTTGAATCAGTTAATTACGAACTACTTGTTAGGGTATTTAGATGGTTATGTTCTTTATACGTAGGAATTTACGGAACCGAAAACGATTTAGCCTAGATGGAGAAAAATGGCGACGAACATGCATACCAGACTGTGCTTGCAGTATTGCAACAGCAGCCTCTTCTTACATGCATGGTGGCTACGACAGCTTCGGCCGGTAGCGTGCGACTGCAGATGGTCAGAGGTGCTTGCAGGGGGTCGGGGTATTGTCAAGTAGAGAGTTTCGAAATTTTTAAGGTTTGGTTTGATCGGATATCCTCGATATATTGGTATATATATCCGAACTACATTTCTTTAAAAGCCCATTTTAAATTCTCAATTTTGATCGATATAGCACACGAATTTGAGTAGGATTCAATCAGATTGGAAGAGAAAATAGATAAGATTCAATATGGAAAATATTTGATAGGATTCGATTAAGGATTTGATTGCATTCAAATCCGGATTATTCAAAAAAAATACGCTCGGTTTGCACAGGGGGGCTCGGGCTCGGGCTTGGGAGGATGATGAACAGTGTCGTAGGCACTGTTCACATATGCCTTTTTTTCCCACTATATATACATATTTTTTTTTCCCACTATATACATATATATCCTTATATATATATATATATATATATATATATATATATATATATATATTTTATATATATATATATATATATATATATAAATATAAATATAAAAAAATCCTAATACTATCTATCCATATGTTTAGTCTATTTAAAAAAAACATATGCATATAAATTCAATTAGCCATAAAATAAAATAATGATAATTTCTAATAATAATTATGATTATTTAATCATAAAAAATTACTTTAATAATAATAAAATAATAAAAATTACCCAATTTAGTGAACTTATACTACACCCTTTATTCGAGTCCAGAAAATTGTACAAATATTGACAAACACCTATTTAATAATAAAATACGAATTTTTGTACAATAATAAAATAATTAGAAAAATATACGTCAAGTTCTAAAATAGTTTAAGTAATATTTGTACATACATAAAATATGCCTACGTGGCCATCTTTGGTCAACTACATGCCTATATGAGCTTGGAATTGGGTTGGATCCAGTTCGGGCTGATTTGGTCCAACCGGGTAATCTAAAAATCAATATATTAAATAATAACTAATTAGATGATTTAAATGAGTCATTTCACAACTTGGCCTGGTTTTCCTAGTTCGGACATCACTATGGCTAGACCTCCCCTAGTATAACTAATACACTAGTCATGGCACACTACTACATCTTATGTGCCACGAATCCTAGCCGTCTTGTGCTCCAAAACTCAACAATGGCTAAGGTCATATTTAATAAAAAAAATTTAATTTAAAACTACTCAGAAATTCCAATAAATTATACTTAAGGCAATTAAATAATAAAAAAATTCAAAAATTCAGGGGTTTTACATCCTACCCAACTTATAAGAATTTTATCCTCGAAATTAGAAATAACGTACGATCGAGGGAAACGAAGTGCAAGATGGAGAAGGAATAGGACGCGAAGATCGTGTTACGATTTTCGTGCAAAAGAGATATACGGTTGTGTATGTCGTCATCGCACTTCCGTATTTTAGCAGGGCACTACGATGACATGCGAACCGAGGAAGTGGAACGATTTATGGGGCTTTCAAGGGTTACTAGTGTGATTTCTAACTATATAGGATACCCTCATGTTTCTATATCTAACAAGGTTTACATCATAAAATTTCTAAGTCATTCTATGATCATGGTCATGCAATTGTAAATTTAACTAAGACATCATACCTATCTTTATGGCTCCTTGGTTTGGTGGCCCTGTCGCTATCATGTTAAATGCCTGACCCATGTTTTGGTTGCCCCTTGGATATTTAATTGCTGCTGGCCTTGGTGTCTGTTGCGTTGCAGTGGTTCTCAGCTGTGGACAATCTTTGGCATGATGCTAACTAGAACCACAAGATAAGCAATGCCCAAGACGTCGTCGGCAATCTCTCTTAACATGACCCATCTTGCCACAGTAGTGGCATATGACCTTCTCCTGCACCTAATATGGTCCTGCCCTCTGTGGTCGATGTTGTTGGTGTGCTAGGGGTCGCTTTACTGGTCCTGCTTGAGCATCTTTAGCTGGTCCAACTGTGGTTGTTGATCGTCGACCTCGTGCCTTTTTTTCTTATTGCCTCCTGAGTCCTAGCCTCTGCCAAGACGGCTGCCTGTGAAACTCACGACTCCGAACTAGTGTATCTCTGCAGCTCTATGCTCAAGCCTCTATAAAACTTCTTGGCCTTCTCCAACTCTGTCGAAACTAATCCGGGAGCAAAATGACTCAACCGACTGAACTCGGCATCGTATTCATCAACTGTCATGCTTCCTTGCTCTAAGTGTAGGAACTGGTCATAAAGTGTGTCCTTGGCAGTGTCAAAGAATACTTCTTATTGAATAGCTCTTTGAACTCCTCCCATGTTTGATCAAGTCCTAGTCGTCTCTCCTCTGCGCCCCACCAATCATAAGCATTCCCTTCCAACTGTAACTTTACTGCCGTCATCCATAGGGTTGCAGATAACTCTGAAGCCTTTAAAAGATTTTCTGTCTTCACCAGCCAATTGGTAATTTCTATGATATTTTCAGTGCCCTTGAAGTGTGGAGGATTCATGTTGCGGAAACCCTCGATAGTGCTTACAGAGGCTTGGGGCGCTCGGGTCAGTGCGGTCTCTAAACTCCTCCTAATAGCTTCATTCTGCTGTATCTGGGCCTGCACTAAACCTTTGAGGATCGGGTCCATAGTAGTCCCACCAGCCTGAGGCATAGGCTGCTACGGAATGATGTATATCATCTAGGGCACAAACTGTGGTCCGTACTGCGGAGAATATGTAGGATATGGATAGGGGTAGTGTGGAGGGTATTGAGGCGGATACTGTAGAAGATACTGGGGTGGATATGATGGTGGATACTGTGGAGGATGCTGTGGTGGATATGATGGTGGATATGGAGGTGGATATTGAGGTGGATATGGGGTGGAATCTGTGGTGGAAAGTGAGGTGGATAGGGTGGCGGGGGTGGCAGGTACTCTTCTTGAGATGCAAGGTTTTCGGGGCCTATCTGTCCCACTTGGGGCGCCGGGGATTGCTGCTGAGTATTGGGTGGTGTCATCACAGGCTGCAGTCCGGATGGTGCTGGAGTGGTAGGGGTAATGGGTGGCTGACCCACAGGTCCTTCTTGAGCAGTGGTATTCCCATCAGTAATGGCGAGAGGAGTAGAGCGACCACTACGGAGATTCATCCTTGGCACGAAAACAGAGATTACGTTACAACGAGATCAAGCTAGATGCAAGACAAGCAGACAAACGAGAATCCGAAATTTTGAAATCAAGGAAGGTGATTAGGCATGTGGATGAGATTCCTAAACTCTATTCATATATGCAGGCTTACTTGGTACGGTAAAGTAACCAAACAATTTATCTAAACCTGCATGGACCACCACAAAAACATGTAACGCCCCAGTCCCAATATACGTAGGACTAAGAATACGTACGTGTCAGCGGCATGTATACATAGACTACTCCGATATATAAAATCTATGTATACATACATAAGTTGTAATGAAGATCTCCAGCTCATAACAATATAACATGGTCACAGGTAGAATCTATATCTCATCCATAATGACAAATAAAAGGAATGACTAATCAAATTAATGTCTCACTGAATATAATGTAAAACGGAATATCCATCGGGTGGAGACAAAATCCACTAACGATCTAATAAAAGAAATAAACTGAAATAAACAGAAGAAAGAGTAGCAACTACATAGTCCATCAACTAGTAAAAAAAATCAAATAAGCTCCGCGGGTAAGCCCTACTCGGCTGCGAAGGAAGAGTCAAGTCCGGAACCGTACTCCTCAGGATACTGCTCGTCGTCCATACCTGGAGAGATCACCAGGTCCTCAGAGGGACGTAACAAGATACAAAAAAAAACATGCTACAATAACTGAAATATAAACAATAACTGGACTACCTAACCATCTATGTGAAAATGCACTTTGAAGACAACGTTCCACACAGGGGCCTTCCGAAGCTAGAAACACGACGTGTTAGCATTTCAACCGAGACACTAGTGGCATCTAGAGAAAAGTAAATAAGTGCACGGCACACTAGCTCTCAACTGAGTCACTAACGGCAGCTAGAGAAAAATAAATGCACGGCCCATTAGCACTCGACCGAGTCACTAAGGGCATCTAGAGGAAAGTAAACGAGTGAAAGCCCCTATGCCTAATAGCTGTCTCCTCCCAACCCATGCACTACACGTGCTGTATCCACATCACGATATTCCTAATAACTGCTAAGTCTTCTAGACATCCATAACTATTAGCAGTTATTGCCTATCGTACGGCATGTGCGCACCGATGGTCAGTCGATACGTACGTCCGAGATCTATATGAGACTCGTGACTCGTAATACACAAGTGTCAGGGCCAATGAAGCATAGAAATGCTTCATACACATGAGGTCGTCTCTTAACTCTAGGTCGATATGCATAAATAAAGAAATGAAATGAAAAAGAACGACTAATATAGTCGCTTGCACCCAAGTATGACTTAGACGCACAGTTTTAAAACATGAATAGAAAATAAATAAGTAAGCGTACTAAAATAAATATGCATTATCAGAAATCATAGCAAGGTATACTTGCATGGTGGTTGGAAGGTGTTTTGACGACGTCCAGTAGATAAAATCGGCAAGTGAGAAGAAGCTACAAGAGTGGAACCTCCACAAACGTTCCCGGATGCTGAAACAAACATAAAAAACGTTCTCGTTGTAAAAGATATACCTAGTAAACGTCTGTCCGAAAGTCAAATTTTGGAACATGTGCAAAATTGTAATTTCGGGTCAAAACGATATTCGCCGTTGGACTCGTTTTGCACCGAAATACGTGCCAGAACCTACGGTCTCTAAAGTTGTCAAACTATATGTCTACGAATCCAGTTTGAGGAGATGAACCCAATGGTATGTCCAGTTTTGGATTCTGATGAGTCGAGCACAAAATCGCTGGTTAGATCGGGTCACGGCCCGCCAATTTTGGCGTTCCAATCAACCTTCTCAGAATCGGACCAAACTTGGCATGCAGGACCAAAATTTTGATTCGGACCTATTGGCGCAAGTTTTGTTTCAATTTGACAAACGTGCACAAAGTTATGGCCATGTTTGCAAAGCGTCGATACGGGGGTATCTTGACGGATGCGCACTGATTTCGTCGCGCACACGCAACGAAATCGAGCCCCATCAATTTCCACATGTCGGCAACATCTATACGCGTCTTTCAATACATATAGTGCGCGACCACGTTGTCCGGTTTGTTGGGGCGCATGCCGTATCGGTTGGTTTTTCTAAAATTAATATTTTTGAAAGCTAATTTTTGCTGAATTTTGAAATAAAATATCTTTGTTCCTGCTGAATGAAATCGAAACCCAAAAGATAGTATTTTAATCACCTATATGTTGCATTTAAATCCATTCAATTAGATTTTTAATTTGGTCGATGGCTTGGCTAGAAAGGGTCTTCCAAAACAGCACTTTGGATAGGTTTACTCATTCTCTATTTTTTCGAGAAATCGAGTTCTCGGCCTGATTTTGTTTCGATTTCTCAACAAATTTGAATCAGTTAATTACGAACTACTTGTCAGGGTATTTAAATGGTTATGTTCTCTATACGTAGGAATTTATGGAGTCGGAAATGATTTAGCCTAGATGGAGAAAAAGGGCGACGAACAGGCGTACCTGACTGTGCTTGCAGTATTGCGACATCAGCCTCTTCTTGCACGAGTGGTGGCCGCGACAGCTTCGGCCGGTGGTGCACGACTGCAGATGGTCAAAGGTGCTCACTGGGGGTCGGGGTATTGTCAAGTAGAGAGTTTCAAAATTTCTAAGGTTTGGTTTGATCGGATGTCCTCGATATATTGGTATATATATCTGAACTACATTTCTTTAAATGGCCATTTTAAATTCTCAATTTTGATCGATATAGCACACAAATTTGAGTAGGATTCAATCAGATTGGAAGAGAAAATAGATAAGATTCAATATAGAAAAGATTTGATAGGATTCGATTAAGGATTTGATTGCATTCAAATCCGGATTATTCAAAAAAATAGGCTCGGTTTGCACGGGGGGCTCGGGCTCGGGCTTGGGAGGATGATGAACATTGTCCTAGGCACTGTTCACATATGCCTTTTTTCCATTATATATACATATATCCTTATATATACATATATATCCTTATATATATATATATATATATATATATATATATATATATATATATATATATATATATATATATATATATATATATATATATATATATATATATATATGTGTGTATATCTAAATATACACAGATAAATCTAAAATATCCCAATACTATCTATCCATATATTTAGTCTATTTAAATATATGTACATATGCATATAAATTCAATTTGCCATAAAATCAAATAATGATAATATCTAATAATAATTATGATTATTTAATCACAAAAAATCACTTTAATAATAATAAAATAATAAAATTACCCAGTTTAGTGAACTTATACTACACCCTTTATTCGAGTCCAGAAAATTGTACAAATATTGACAAACACCTATTTAATAATAAAATACAAATTTTTTTACAATAATAAAATAATTAGAAAATTATACATCAAGTTCTAAAATAGTTTAAGCAATATTTGTACATACATAAAATATGCCTACATGGCCATCTTTGGTCAACTACATGCCTATATGAGCTTGGAATTGGGTTGGGTCCAATTCGGACTGATTTGGTCCAACTGGGTCATCTAAAAATTAATATATTAAATAATAACTAATTAGATGATTTAAATGAGTTATTTCACAACTTGGCCTGGTTTTTCTAGTTCGGACATCACTATGGCTAGACCTCCCCTAGTATAACTAATACACTAGTTATGGCATACTACTACATCTTCTGTGCCACGAATCCTAGCCGTCTTGTGCTCTAAAACTCAACAATGGCTAAGGTCATATTTAATAAAAACAAATTTAATTTAAAACTACTCATAAATTCCAATAAATCATATTTAAGGTAATTAAATAATAATAAAAAATTTCAAAAATTCAGGGGTTTTACAGTATATATTGTAATGTCCCACTTTGCACGGTGCATTATGCTGAGTCGTTGACTCGAAGAGTTGCGTTGACCCGATTAAGTATCAATGCGATTCGATACAAGAGTTACCTTGTCCCAAGAAACACATCGAGTCGAATCGATGCAAAGAGTTACGTTGATCTGAGGAACGCATCGAGTAAGTTCGATGCAAGTGTTAAGTTGGCCCGAGAGAAAGCATTGAGTCGGTTCGAAGATTCTAAGAAATCGAATCGACGCAAGGCATTAGTCCGATTCGGACAAGTATTGATTTTAGTTGGTTTCGTGTGCAGGCTATACGTTTATGCTAAAATATAAGAGGTCGACATTTTGCCTTATTTGTAATGGTGTCCGCAAAACCAAATTGTCGCCTGGCTATGGACTGAAGTATAGGCACGGTAGGCCAAATCACTTGGATAATTCTACGTAGCACAAAGTGTTTGAATGGCTAAGTTAGAAGAGTTGGCCGTGTAAGAAGTTATGAAATCGAGCCACATCGACTCGGCAAAATGACAAGGCGTATCGGCTTAAGGTGGGGAGACTTTGACTTCTCTTTCCTACTCCTTCATGTCTAAGTAAAATATATCGTTGTATGCTAAGTTAATCTATCGAGACCACGGGCATGGCTCGATCGAGAGATGAACATAGTGTGTGTCGAACACTAGATAGAACAATTGAAATAAAACGTACATCAAATGTACGAGTCGTTATGGAACATTGAATGTCACAAAGGCGAGCGCCTTGGTGCGCAAGCCATAAGAACATGGAATAATTGTATCGACAAGTGCCTCAACGCACGAGTCATTCCGTGCCCCCGTGCACGAGTTAGTATGCTAGAACATTGAAAGACTATATCATCACGAGTGTCTCAGTGCACGAGCTATAGAACATTGAATACCCTATCGAGGCGTGCCTCAGTTGCACGAATCGGAGGAAAGGAACATACATTGAACACTAAGGCATAAAACATAGTATTACGATATCGAGGCTTGTATCGCATGCATGACTCGAAGAGTAGTGAACAATTGTGTCAAAGTATGCATATGCGCACGAGAATTATAAAATATGGCTTCGTTGCGAAGAGAACAGTTGTGCATGAATGTGACGGAACTGTCAGATATGATATGATCCCTCAAAAATGTTCGGGACCTTCGGGTCATTCGGTTGAAGAACATTGAGTTGGGACATGATGCCATTGGACATTTAAACGAAGTATGGAATATGAGAACATGGTAAGTTAATATGAGAAATACGAGATGATATGAAGTTTGAGTCGCGGACTCAATACTATGTTTGGTTGTTTGAATAAGACACACGTTGCATGGTCGAATGGGCTTGAGAAATAGAGATAATATCATGTGCACAGAAGTTCCCTCGAATGGGTTTACGTCGGGGTGCCGGAACCGTTCGGCCTAGGAGGATGTTAATCTTTGATGGGCGCACATCTGTAAGACAACTAGCGACCGATTATCAATGTGAAAAGCTGTAAATGATGGTATGCAATGATAAGTCTTCGGTTGTTGGGATGGCAACCCACCCCGTTAAACGTTGGGCTACCCAAATTGAGAAAAGAAAAGAAAAGAAAAAGAAAAACACCTTTAGTCCATTCTGGCGCGGATACGCCAACCACCTTCATATAGTTAAGGAATGATGGGTAGAAAGTGCAGGCTCACATATATCCTGTACATATAGATCCTGCATTGAGAGCACACATAATATGATAGGAAAAGATGGTAGGCGTATTCACCTTGAGCCGGTGCAAGGGCGAGCGCTTCGAGTTGGTAAGAAGTCACGAAACAATACGAGATTGCTATTGGTTGCATGTTTGCTTATGCGAATCAAAATAACATGCTTGCCATGATAACATGTTTTTCTACTTTCGAATATGCCATGAAACAGATCCTAAGGAGAATATAGAAAGATTACTAAATTGTATGCTTGCATGAATCAATACATAACCAAATGTCAGTTTGTTAAGTGGGTCTTTGATCAGTACAGCGAGGACGAAAGTACTAATCCCCTACTAGTTTGCTAGAAGGTTCAGAGAATGGTCTGCTCGCGGCGGAGCTTCACTTGATCATGCTGAGGCATGGAATGCCGTAGCGTTTGAAGCGTGCGATCGCATTGATGCTCGATCTTGCAACATGATTGATGCAACCGAGATATAGAAGGCATGATATATGGAACAGTAAAATCTTTTGTAGGCAAGAGAGAACTTGAGTGTTGTAGCCAATTTGGCAAATTCAGTTGGCCTATTGAAAGCCTTTGTAACCATTTACTGAATAAAGAGAGTTGTTTCGTAAACTTTGTTTTCTTCTGTTGCTAATATCAATTCAAATATAACCATTTGAGAACTTGTCATCTTGTCTTGTACGAGTGCAGCTCCAGACTCGTACGACTTTACGTCCCAGCGAGGACGGTGATTTGGATAAATCGATGCGAGGACGAACAATTTTCTGGGTTGGGATGTGACACAGTCAGGCATCGAAATTTGTGGGTAGTTGTGTGCTAGTGTAGGCTTGTTTGTGAATGTCCAAATTTGGGTAGGTGGTGTATGTGTCTAGTGGTGAGTTCTAATGTGTGTGTGACTATATATATCAGTGAGGTGAGTGTTTTGGAGTAGGGAATTTCAGTATATGCTAATAGGCATGTAGAGTATATGTCTAAAGGTTAGGGTTCTACCTATAGGCAAATTATAAGGTAAGTAGAGTGGTATGGATTAAAGTCAGGGGTACTTGAATGTTTGGATATGTATTTAATATGGATGTATAGCGAAATGGGTTAAGGGTATATGATATATTGATACCTTCGATATGTAGACATATAAAAATATTGATACGGTATCATAATAGGTAAACTATCTTCATTATATTATATATATATATATATATATATATATATATATATATATATATATATATATATATATATATATATATATATATATATATATATATAACCCTAAAGTATGGCATATTAAAGTACCCTTGATAAATACATATATGCTTAAGGATATGGGTACATATGCATACATGGTATATGTATGGTATATTGATACATGTGTATAATTGGGTATAGGATAAATACATAGAGATATTAGCTAGTATTATCTAGTATTAGCTAGGATACCTTGGTATAATAAGGTATGGACCTATAAACCTAGATAATGACTAGTTTGGCCTAGTTTAGCTAGGTTTGACCTAGTTTGCCCATAGAAGCAAGGTAATGACTAGTTTGACTTCTATGATATAGGATTGACCTATTTCAATTTAGATATCAATGATTATCACTCCAAAATACCAATTGATAATTATATTCCATATTTAGGTCTTCGATGCATTGTTACAGATATGGTTGATACTTCACCCCGGATTCCAGAGTACATTCTCTGATAATTTTTCGTTTATGATATCTTTGATGTTTCTTGTATTTCGTGTAGATATTCTTGATTTTATGACACATGGTTACACGGATTGGTATTTTCGGATCCCGTCATGAGATGTTATTTCTTATATATCTTAGTGTACTATATACAAGTCTTGTTGTTGTTCTTGTACTTGTGTGGGAACTGATTCCTGAGCGAATTAGCTACCTTCTCAAAGAATCTCGTATCGTAACTTACCATGGTTGGATCCACTATACCAGTCGAAACGGGAGTATTAGTTTAGATATGTGATCATACCCTCCTTGTGCATGTCTTGTTCCTTGTGAATGTTGATCATACACCGCACGTATAATTAACCGGGCCATTTATCCTTGTGCAAGTTCCCAAGTCGTTCATATGTTGAAGCTAGTGCTCACTCACATAGATAGTTTATTCTTGATTCTTGTACATGATATTTCTTGCTCTTGTATTTACTTACAACATATCTCATATCTTGTTATGTTCTTGTACATATACTATTATATTGTATATTCCCTCAATTTACTGTTACATAGTCTTTATCATTTACTAGAACTGTTATTAGAGGTGTGCTTCGCTCCAATCCTGACTGGATATATTTTTCAAATGATGTAATAGGAGTAGACATGGAGACTTTGGATCAGGAGGGATTAGCTCCAGCTGAAGAGACACCACCAGTAGCTATCGAGTTAGTTTAGCTATTAGTACTGGATTTATCTCCAGCTTTTGATACATTGAGATGTTATTATTCATGAGACCTATATTTATGTTGAGATAGTTAGACTCATAGACTTCGGATGTGGACTCGATTTTTTTTTACTTTTTTTTTCTTTCTTTATTTTTATTTTTATTGATTTACATTTTCATTTTATGTTGTTTTCTTTAAAAAAAATTATATTACAAACTCAATTATATTACATGGTAGACCAAACATATAAATGCAATTGACATTACATTACATGGTTTGATTATGTGTTTTAACCAAACCTAGTAATGTAATTGTAATTCTATTACATTACAAACTCAATTGTATTACGAAGTCAATTCCATTACGATTACAAACACATTAATGATCCAAACACAACCTTAGTCGAGTCATTCAGTGAACACTTTCTAAACATTGTTAATAATTAACATATATAACATCGCAACAAAAAAAATCAACATATATAAATTACATGCAGTGACACATAATTAATATAATTCGAAATAAATTTTGAATTCTATAGTCGGACATATATCAGTGTCAGTGTCCCCTTCGAACTGTGTCACCTCTTTTCACGAAACTGCAAAAGAAAGCAGCACCAAGTGGTCAGCAGCATGGCACTTTTTGTCATGATCATAGAAAAATAATGCTATATGTATACATGGGCCTATTTGTAAGTTAGCTAAACTCAAAATGAGATTTTAATGTCAATGTCAGCTGAATTTTAAGATTTTAGGAAGAGGATATTTATATGAAGATTAGGTCCGTAGGTTAGAGTAAAAGATTGATGCTCTATGTGAGTGAATATTAAAGTCTACAACACTTTCTATTGTAACCCCTAATTTTATGGGAAGAAATAATAAAAAAGAGTTACGTCACTTATGTAAGTGATCAAGAGTCAAGGCTGTCACTAGTTGCTGCATAGAATTGAAAACTACCATCATAAATCAATTCCTCTAAGTGCTTAATATAAATTAGTGATGGTGATTGAGGAAACCATCACTAACTACCATCATAAATCAATTCCTCTAAGTGCTTAATATAAATTAGTGGTGGTGATTGAGGAAACCATCACTTAGCTAGGGGGAATTTGATTAATATTTTAATTGCAATTTGACAGTAAAATATTTAATCGAAATCATTTCTTAAGATGCCCATAATTCTGGGCCTTATATATATTATAAGTATACTTTATAAAAGGATGCGGGTTAGCATTATGGAAATACTATTTATCCCTCCAAAATATTCCTCCAAACTATTCATCCTTATGTGACAGCTGACGTGTCATCTGACATGACAGCTAATATGGCAGCCGACGAGGCAAAAAGGAAAAAAAAAAAAAAAAGGTAATTAATTTTTTTGGTTAGAATTTGTCATGTCAATTGACATATCAAATGTCACGCCAGCTGATGTCAGATGTCACGTTAGGAAGTATAGTTTGGAGGAAAATTTTGGAGAGAGAATAGCATCACTATAGCATTATACCCACAATTATACAAAATCTTCAGACATTGCAGTCTTGAGATTTCAAGTCCCAACATAATTTTCTCAAAAGAGTTCAAGATGAGCACATCCTAACGAGCAGGGTGAAGCATCAAATCTGAATGCCTAACCATACAACTGTTTCCAGTGAAAAACTAAACAGTACACCAAATCATGAATACTAGAACAACTACATTAGGCCTGAAAGCCCAGCTTTGCATGTACCAGAAATGAAGCCATATTTTCTTGAATAAGAAACTGATCGTTTCTACAAAGCTCACAATGTGAAAAACGATAGTCAAGATCTGAAAGAGAGAAAATCATACAGTTACATATTCTCCCCAAGACATTTGATCAAGTACCTCCCACGGAATTGCACACATCCAAGAATAATAGACATTAGAAGAAGAAAAAAAAACCTTTTATATGATACTGCTCTAATGGGAGGCAAGAGTAGAAAAAGAATACATGTAAATACAAGAATATTTGTACGATATCCGTTCCCATTATTTGATCTTTTGCCAGCAGAATCATGTGCTCTGTTTGGACCATCTGATCTCTGCTAGCTGACGGATCTTTCCGTCATGACCTCTGCCACAATCAGCACAAGAATTAATTTCAGGTTGTTACTTCCGATTCTAATCATCTGGTGTCATCAGTTCTGGTCCCGTCATCCGATTCTGAGCGATCTTTCAGTCAATTTGTGCTTGGGATGGTAGAGGTGCCCTCGAGTGGATTCAAGAAGTTCAGCAAGCCTGATCCTGGTGAGAAATCAGATGTAGTTGTTAAGGCAAAAGATACAAACAAATCCTAGTTAATTCAGAGATCCTAATGTTTCAAAACTGATGAGCATGCATCTTCCAAGTGTTTTCTGGAGTCCTGTTTCAGAAAGGAATGCTTCTTCTTCTGACATGCAATGAAGCAAGCCATTTTTTTTTCAAAATTTAAACAGAAAATCTCCGGTTTTAATGTGTTATCCACAAACCAACATGATTTCTGAACCCTCTAAATTCTAAATAATAAAGATCTCCATCATGATTTCTGAACCCTCTAAATTCTAAATAATAAAGATCTCAGGTTTTAATGTGTTATCCACAAACCGACATGATTTCTGAACCCTCTAAATTCTAAGTAATAAAGGAAACATGGTAAATATGTTGACTGAAAGTAAAGGTAGAACCAATTTTGGAAAGATTGAAAATGTTGTGATATAATATAGGTGGGTAAAGTATGACATTAAGGGGCGTTTGGTATGCGGTATTTTTTTTTGTTCCTGAAAAAATTTAAGATGGGAATCTATTAACACGTTTGTTTGGCTTATAAAAAAATTAATTCCGGAAATTATAAATACCCGGGTAATAGTTTACCCACAAAATATGGGAATTCTATCCCTTGAGAATAGGCGGGTATTTTTTTTTGCCCGGGCAAAAAAAAATTGTCTAAATTTTTTTTCTTCTTTTTTGATCAATTTTGATTAGTTTTCAACATTTTTTCTTTTTTTTGTCGTTTTTATCGCTTTTTTTGTCATTTTTTTTGTCGTTTTTACCAATTTTTTGTCGTTTTTAAACGATTTTTGTCATTTTACCCATTTTTTGTCTTTTTTTTGTCACTTTTTGATTATTTTTTGTCGTTTTTATCGGTTTTTTGACATTTTTTGTCGTTTTTACCCATTTTTGTCTTTTTTGTCACTTTTTGATTATTTTTGTCGTTTTACCCATTTTTTTTTCCTTTTTGTCGCTTTTTTTTTCAATTTTTGTCGGTTTAAGCGATTTTTTTTGTCGATTTTTAACTTTTTTGTTATTTTTACCGATTTTTTAGTCTTTTTTGTCTTTTACTGATTTTATGGCCTTTTTTTGTCATTTTGACTTTTTTGTCGCTTTTACCAATTTTTGTCGTTTTTGTCGCTTTTTGTTTATTTTTGTTGTTTTATCCGATTTTTTGTCCTTTTTGTCGTTTTTATCGATTATTTTTCATTTTTGTCGCTTTTTGGTTATTTTTTATCGTTTTAAGCGATTTTTTTTGTTGTTTTTTAACCGTTTTTATGTCGTTTTTAACCAATTTTTTGTCATTTTTTGTCGTTTTAACCGATTTTTGTCCCTTTTGTCGTTTTTTATCGATTATTTTTCGTTTTTGTCGCTTTTTGGT
This sequence comes from Iris pallida, assembly GCA_029216955.1. Lineage (NCBI taxonomy): Eukaryota > Viridiplantae > Streptophyta > Magnoliopsida > Asparagales > Iridaceae > Iris > Iris pallida. The sequence goes on along the minus strand of JANAVB010022397.1, from coordinate 7,696,044 downwards.
TATTTTTTGTCGTTTTTAACCGAATTTTTGTCATTTTTTGTCGTTTTAACCGATTTTTTTATTTTTTTCGTTTTTTGCCGCATTTTGGTTTTTGTCGTTTTTACCGATTTTATGTCGTTTTTGTCGTATTTTTATCAATTTTTTGTTGTTTTTACCGATTTATGTCGTTTTTCATCGTTTTTGTCGTTTTTTGTTATTTTGTCGTTTTAACCATTTTTTTTTCGTTTTTACCGATTTTTGTCGTTTTTACCGGTTTTTTTTTTATATTTGTTCATTTTTTTCGTTATTATTATTTTTATTTTTTTCCGGGAATATTTATATTGTCACCAAAAATGGAAATGTAATTTTTCAGGAAATTTAATTCCTTGAAATTTGATTCCCGGGAATATAGAATTTTCGGCTATATAGTATTAGTTGAAATGAGGGCTAAATCTCAGATAATTTTATTAATAGACTATTGCTACTACTTATTGTCACCCCCATTTCCTGTATTACGTACTTATGCTCGTATTTGATTTTGGCACGTATTTTAATTTTCTCGACTTGAGGATTTGGTTTCTCGTAAATGGGTTTTGGACCATGGCTTGGTTTTATTTTGTGGAAGTTGGTTTGGTTTGGTTCATCATGAGTGGAACACTTTAACCTACACTCTACCCTCAACACAACACAACCACCCTCATTATATCTCCACCAAACTTTCTCTCTCCTCTTTACTCTCCATTAATTTTCTTCTTCTCCTTCCTCCACACACAACTCCCCAACCCATTAGGCAAGTGCACCTTGCCATCAAATAAGCACCACTTTTTATTTGTCCATTAGCTAGATTAGGCCATGGAGAACAACTTTAGAACTTGACATTTTGTGATTTGGAGCTTTCATTTTTCTAGATCTAGGTTTTTACTATTTTCAGATTTACATGGTTTTGATCTATTTAACTTTGATTTTTGTATGTTTTGATACTTCCATGTGGAAGAGAATTCGATTTTACTCAAGTTAGAACTTTGAAAATCTAGATTTGGTTTTAATTTGGCTAAGTTATGAAGAATTGAAGTTCTTGGTGTTCTTGGACTTGCTCTCGGCCAGGAAGAACAGCCCTCTGCCTTGCGCTTTTTAGCGCATGGCCGATTGCGCACCCCCGGCCTGTGCTCCTTAGCGCATGGCCGATTGCGCAATCACTTAGCCAGTGCTTTGCGCTGCGCTGGCGCAAGCTAGCCATGCGGAAGCCAGCCATGCGCAAAGTAACCCCTGCGCAATCGACCATTGCGCAATCCACCCCTGCGCAATTCTCCTGTGCGCAATCCATCTGCTGCGCCATCCACTCCTGCACAGTTGGTACCCTGCGCAGCTCACTCCTGCGCAGTTGGTACCCTGCGCAGCTCACCCTGCGCAGTTGGCCTCCTGGCGCACTTGACTCCTGCGCAATCCAACCCCCTGACCCCTTGCGTAAACCATTGGCTCTTGGAGATTTGGTTTTATTTTCTTTAAGCCTGGCTCTTCTATAGTCCTATATATATTGATATTGTATTAGATATTTTACGCCCATTTATATCCTTACGCCTTTTGTCATGAACTTGATTTTACTTAATATGTTTGAAATGTCTATTGTACATGGCATGGTATGACAAGGACCTAGCATAACACGACAGTGACCCGTAGTGGTGCACTCCTGACATGACCAACCTGACATGACAGTGACCCGTAGTGGTGCACTCCTGACATGACCAACCTGACATGACAGTGACCCGTAGTGGTACACTCCTAACAAGCACCCTGACATGATTTATCTTGATAACTTGATAGTGGCCCGTGGTGGCGCACTCCTGACTTGACTTGACTTGTAACTTGTAACTTGTAACTTGACTCGTATAATCAACTTGACACCGTGGGTGTTCCTGCTTGCTTGCCTGTACAATCCACTTGTCTTGTCTTGCATCATGTCTAGGACGCGACTTCCTGGGTACCACGGCCAGGGACTCACGCTAAATTAGATTAGGCTAATTATTAGATCAAACTAGAACATGGAGAATTCCCAGTCACAGGCAATCTCGTTATCTGGGCGCTTTAATGGACTTGTAGCTTGCCAACGAGTAGAGCACATTTCCAGCACACTGTCATGTGTTGCACCCTCTAAGTCACCTAAGGGTACATTTGTCTCCCGGGCAATGTACCCACCTATAACTCTCAACCCGCGGAAGGATAACTGGATAGTCTGCAGGGCTTGGGACTGGAATTCTCACTTGCATCTTGTTAGTAATTAGGTTTGTGATAACCCTAGTTAGTTAAAGTAGTAAGCCGTAGTATTTGTTTGGCCGATTGCGAATGGATGGTGTCCAGCCTTGTCTAAGTCTTGTCTAGCTCCAGTACCTGCTATCTCCTGAGCATGTTTGTTTTACTTATCTTAACGATAAATGAGTAGAGACGGTGAGCTATTCAGGCGAAGGGTTACAACCTCGGTCCTTGTCTGGTTTAAGGATTGTAACCTGGCTCCCGGAATGGTTCTACGTCCCTAGTCGTTTATCGCCCTGTGTACTTTACTACTTGTACTTCTTTAATTCTCATGTTCTGATATGCTGGCTTTTGTTCTTATTTGTGGCCTCTTTTGTGGCACTTGCCCTTTCTGGGGTTTGACCCAGCTGGTTTTGTATGGCCAGATTTCGGAGCAGCTCTCGAGGATCTACCAAGCTTCCAGCCCAATGGTGACAACTAGACGGAACCCGGGCCAAGAGTGGGTTTTTCTTTTTGTTTCACCCACTATTATGTAAATTTATTCTTTTGAGGCGTTTAGCCGACGAGCACCTGTTAGCTCGATGCACATTTACTTACTGTCTGCCTACGGGCTGTAAACATGATTAACAAATCCTAGGGTTGATCATGTATGACTGAACTCTTGCTAGTCCTATCATTTGTACGACTAGCTTCATGATCATCCAATATGTAATATTTGGGACGCCTTATATATATATTTGATGCTCTAACATCTTGTAACTCTGTTAATTGCTTGAGATTGAGACAATAGGCTTGACCTTAAGAGACTGCTGGCTTGTAGTAAACCCTCATATCTAGACAGCCGTGACCGTATAGTTGAGATGTATTCTATTTCAATATACGTAGCTGGCTATGTCTGCCCCCGCTCTCCAGTATTCTGGTTCTGGGGCGTGACATGGTTTAAGTGGTGGCCCATGCAGGTCTTGTCAATCAAAAAATGTGAGGGTTTATCGAATAGATGTCTCAATCAATATTCGCCCTTGATCTCTGCTCGTATCTTCAAATCCTTGAGAATCTCGACCTGATCACATTGCTTGTATCATTGATCTGTCCTGGTCTTTTCCTTATTGTTCCCTATGTCGTCTTCTTCAGCGGCATTACTCCCGGACCTGCCAACCAGCCAGAGGAAGCTCGACAAGCACCCCAGCGCCAGGAAGATCAAGCTCAGCACTCTGGAGTAGCCTCCCGAGTTATGCTTCCCGGAGGCTCGGAACCTCCAGTTCAGGCAGCTCCGCCCGCTCAACCAGCTAGACAAGATGAGGGACCTTTGGTAGGGCTTATCAGAGAACTACTTGCATCCCAAGATCGTCGAGGCAACGCCTTGCACCAGGAAGTTCATGATGCACTAAACCGAGGAGGTCCCTAAGGGAATCAGGCGGCCAACAGTTTCAAGCGCTTGAACCCTCCCTTCTTTGACGGCAGTGAAGATGCGATTGCCGCAGACGCTTGGCTTCAGGATACCGAGGTGGTTCTAGAAGCAGCTAGGACACCTAAGAATGAGAAGGTGGCGGTGGTACGCCTACAGTTGTTAGACTTGGCTCGCGATTGGTGGGCGGCTCAGGCCATGGGGTTAGCGGCACCAGTCACTTGGGCGACGTTCAGAGAGAGGTTCCAGACAAAGTACTTCGATGCGGTGGCACGGTATGACCTGCAGACCCGGTTCACCAACTTGAAGCAAGGAGGCAGGACGGTCGATGGCTATGCGACCGAGTTTTCCAGGCTGAGTAGGTTCGCCCCCACCTTGGTGGCAACCGAGTTCGATAGGGCTCAGCGATTCCAGCAAAGGCTGCACTTAGAGATATTATTGGCTGTGGAGCAGTTCGAGCACCAGACGTTCGATGCAGTGTTGAAGGCAGCAAGGAGGCATGAGTATACCTCCCGGAGAATTGTGGACAGGACCGGAGACAGGAAGCGGTCCCACAACCAGATGCACCAATCTTCAGCTCCAGCCCCGGCAGCTAGGGGTATAACCATTGGAACTCCGAGGCGGGCGGCCTCAGTGACGTCGGTTCAGCATTCGACCCCGACGTACCCGCAGCAGCAGAAGCAGAAGCAGTCTTCCGCGGTGGGATGTTCTCATTGCGGGAAGCCGGGCCATGTATTGGCAGAATGTCGTAGGGCACAGGGGTTGTGCCTGGCTTGTGGAGGAGCAGACCACCAGATAGGGACCTGCCCGAATAGGGGAGGTCCATCATCATCCAACCTTTCTAGCTCTTCGGTGAGAGGACCAGCCCCAGTTCCAGTCCAGCAGCAGCAGCAACAGCAGTACCCGAGGCCATTGTTGCCTCAGGCCCAGGCCTTTCATCAGCAGAACCAGCAGCAGTTCACCCAGGCTCCAGCACAGAACCGACAGAGGGGTTTCCAGCAGAGGGGACCCGCAGCTAGAGGTCAGGCTATGATGATGACCATGAAAGAAGAAGTTGCACCAGGTGAGGTAGTGGCAGGTATTATTCTCGTCAACACCTTTCCAGCATCTGTATTATTTGATTCTGGTGCATCGCATTCATTCATGTCTGCACGATTCGCGACACGGATAGGATTGGAGCCCGAGTCATTATCAGTGAGGCTCAATATACTTACTGGTAATGGTCTTGTGGGAGTAGATCGAGTGTTTTCCTCGTGTCGGATCGTAGTTAGCGGTAGAGAGTTCTCCGCTAGACTCATAGAGTTCCCTATGGCATACTATGATGTAGTCCTAGGCATGGATTGGTTGAGGAACCATTATGCTAGGATAGACTGCCATATTGGCAGAGTTGTCTTTAGTATTCCCGGAGAGCCAGAGTTTTCATTTTTCAGAGGCACAGTAGAGCCATCTCCTCCAGTATTGTGGATGGCAGTAGCAGCAGTGCAGTTGCCCCGGATAGTTGAAGAGTTTCCAGATGTCTTCCCAGAGGAACTTCCAGGGATGCCACCAGAGCGGAAGATCGAGTTCACCATTAACTTGATTCCCGGGACAGCACCAGTATCAGAGCGAGTCTACAGAATGGCGCCTTCAGAGTTGGAGATTTTGTACAAGATGATTGAAGAACTCAGGACCAAGGGATTCATTCGTGCAAGTGGATCGCCTTGGGGAGCCCCGATGCTTCTTGTGAAAAAGAAGGATGGTATGTCTAGGCTATGTGTTGATTATCGTACCTTGAACTCAGTGACAATCAAGAACAGATACCCTCTCCCGAGGATAGATGACTTGTTTGATCAACTCAAAGGGGCTTCAGTTTTCTCGAAGATAGACTTGCGGTCAGGATACCACCAGATCAAAGTCAGAGAGCAGGACATCCCGAAGACGGCGTTCAGATCTAGGTACGGGCATTGGGAGTTTCTAGTTATGCCCTTTGGAGCGACCAATGCGCCGGCAGTGTTCATGGACCTCATGAACCGTATTTTCATGCCTTACTTGGATCAGTTCGTGATAGTGTTCCTTGATGACATCCTGGTCTACAGCAAGAGTGAAGCAGAGCACGAGCAGCATCTCAGAGTTGTCCTCCAGATTCTCAGAGAGCACCAGTTGTACGTCAAGTTTAGTAAATGCGAGTTCTGGCTCGATCGCATTTCTTACTTGGGTCACATCGTTACCAGAGGAGGAGTGGAAGTGGATCCCCAGAAGATTGTGGCTATCGAGGCATGGCCAGTACCCAGCTCAGTGGTAGAAGTTCGCAGCTTTCTTGGATTGGCCAGCTACTACCGGCGGTTCGTCTCTGATTTTGCAAGAATATCAGCGCCGATGACCCAGTTGACCCACAAGGATGTGCCGTTCGTTTGGACAACAGAATGTTAGGAATCATTTGAGAAGTTGAAGCGAGGTTTGATAACGGCTCCCATTCTTACCCTTCCAGATGGGACCGGAGGATTCACAGTTTATTGTGACGCTTCAGGCAGAGGATTGGGATGTGTTTTGATGCAGCATGGGAAGGTAATTGCTTATGCGTCACGTTAACTCCGTGATCATGAGAAGAATTACCCGACCCACGACTTGGAGCTAGCAGCAGTAGTGTTTGCACTTAAGTTATGGAGGCACTACTTGTACGAAGACAGAGTGGAGATATTTACTGATCATAAGAGCCTGAAGTATGTTTTCACCCAGAAGGACCTTAATATGTGGCAGAGAAGATGGCTCGAGCTACTGGTGGACTATGATGTGGATTTGCAGTATCATCCAGGGAAGGCCAACATTGTAGCAGATGCGTTGAGCCGGAGAGCCGGAGTTTATTTCCTGACGGCGCAACCAGAGTTATTGTCGGATCTTCAGAAGATGGGAATTGAAGTGGTTCTTCCTTCCAATGTGGCCTTGATGGCCAACCTACAGATTCAGTCCACCATAGTTGAGAGGATCCGAACAGCACAGTTAGCAGATTCCAAGATTCAGCGGCTCAGAGCAGAGTGCGAGGCAGGAAGAAGGCCAGAGTTATGTATTCATGAGGATGGTACACTTCGACACGGCACACATCTTTGTGTACCCAGTGGAGATATCAGACAGGAAGTCATGGCAGAGGCTCACAGTTCGCAGTATTCCATCCACCCAGGCAGCACGAAGATGTACAGAGATATTCGTCAACACTTTTGGTGGAATGGTATGAAGAGGGAGATAGCCCGGTATGTCTCTCGATGTTTGGTTTGCCAACAAGTCAAGGCTGAACATCAGAGGCCAGCTGGACTTCTTCAACCCTTGCCGATCCCAGAATGGAAATGGGAACGCATAACCATGGATTTCGTGACTGGGTTACCCAGATCTCCGACAGGCAGAGATGCTATTTGGGTCATTGTGGACAGGCTTACCAAGGTGGCACACTTTCTTCCATTTAGAGTTGGACAGTCGACGGCACAGCTAGCAGAGATATATCTCAGACAGATCGTCAGACTTCACGGAGTGCCAGTCAGCATAGTATCAGATAGGGATACGAGATTCACATCGCACTTCTGGCGCGGTCGTCATCAAAGTTTGGGGACTCGTCTCAAGTTCAGCTCAGCGTATCATCCGCAGACAGATGGGCAGTCAGAGCGTACTATACAAACTCTCGAAGATATATTGCGGTCGTGTACCCTTGACTTCGGTGGTTCGTGGGAGGATCACCTGTACCTGGTAGAATTCTCGTACAATAATAGTTTCCAGGCCAGTATCCAGATGGCACCCTTCGAGGCTCTATATGGCAGGAAGTACAGATCCCCGTTAGCATGGGACGATGTCGGAGAGAGGCAGATGCTCGGTCCAAAACTGATTTCACAGACGGTTGAAGTGGTCAGGAAAGTCAGAGATCACCTCCGAGTTGCTCAGGATCGCCAGCGCCATTGGGCCGATGCTCATCGGCGTCCCTTAGAATTTGTCGTCGGCGACCATGTATTCCTTAGGATCTCGCCTACCCGCGGTGTCATTCGTTTTGGCGTACGGGGAAAGCTTAGTCCTAGGTATATAGGGCCGTTCGATATTCTGGAGCGAGTAGGCGATGTGTCCTATCGTCTCGCTCTTCCGCCGTCGCTAAGTGAGGTACATGATGTATTCCATGTGTCCCAATTACGACGGTACATCCTGGACCCAAGCTATATCCTAGATCATTCGGAATTGGTTGTTGGTACCAACCTTTCGTATGAGGAGAGGCCCGTGTCTATTTTGGACCGGAGAGAAAAGATGCTCAAGAACAAGACTATTAACTTAGTCCGTGTTGCTTGGGGTTATCACTCTCTAGGTGAGTCAACGTGGGAGCGTGAGGACGACATCCGATCGCGATATCCCTACCTGTTTGGCTCGTGAGGTATAATATCTTTCTTATGCCTTACGCTTTCCCTTCCTTGCTTGCATTGTATGATTGTATGATTGAACTGCTTAACGTAGCTTGCCTGTGCTTAGTATAGCTTGTCGTGGCAATCTCTAGCTCCTTGATTAAATTCCGAGGACGGAATTCTTTGAAGGTGGGTAGAGTTGTCACCCCTATTTCCTGTATTACGTACTTATGCTCGTATTTGATTTTGGCACGTATTTTAATTTTCTTGACTTGAGGATTTTGGTTTCTCGTAAATGGGTTTTGGACCATGGCTTGGTTTTATTTTGTGGAAGTTAGTTTGGTTTGGTTCATCATGAGTGGAACACTTTAACCTACACTCTACCCTCAACACAACACAACCACCCTCATTATATCTCCACCAAACATTCTCTCTCCTCTTTACTCTCCATTAATTTTCTTCTTCTCCTTCCTCCACACACAACTCCCCAACCCATTAGGCAAGTGCACCTTGCCATCAAATAAGCACCACTTTTTATTTGTCCATTAGCTAGATTAGGCCATGGAGAACAACTTTAGAACTTGATATTTTGTGATTTGGAGCTTTCATTTTTCTAGATCTAGGTTTTTACTATTTTCAGATTTACATGGTTTTGATCTATTTAAATTTGATTTTTGTATGTTTTGATACTTCCATGTGGAATAGAATTCGATTTTACTCAAGTTAGAACTTTGAAAATCTAGATTTGGTTTTAATTTGGCTAAGTTATGAAGAATTGAAGTTCTTGGTGTTCTTGGACTTGCTCTCGGCCAGGAAGAACAGCCCTCTGCCTTGCGCTTTTTAGCGCATGGCCGATTGCGCACCCCCGGCCTGTGCTCCTTAGCGCATGGCCGATTGCGCAATCACTTAGGCAGTGCTTTGCGCTGCGCTGGATTGCGGTGGCGCAAGCTAGCTATGCGCAAGCCAGCCATGCGCAAAGTAACCCCTGCGCAATCGACCATTGCGTAATCCACCCCTACGCAATTCTCCTGTGCGCAATCCATCTGCTGCGCCATCCACTCCTGCACAGTTGGTACCCTGCGCAGCTCACTCCTGCGCAGTTGGTACCCTGTGCAGCTCACCCTGCGCAGTTGGCCTCCTAGCGCACTTGACTCCTGCGCAATCCAACCCCCTGACCCCTTTTGTCATGAACTTGATTTTACTTAATATGTTTGAAATGTCTATTGTACATGGCATGGTATGACAAGGGCCTAGCATAACACGACAGTGATCCGTAGTGGTGCACTCCTGACATGACCAACCTGACATGACAGTGACCCGTAGTGGTGCACTCCTAACAAGCACCCTGACATGATTTATCTTGATAACTTGATAGTGGCCCGTGGTGGCGCACTCCTGACTTGACTTGACTTGTAACTTGTAACTTGTAACTTGACTCGTATAATCAATTTGACACCGTGGGTGTTCCTGCTTGCTTGCCTGTACAATCCACTTGTCTTGTCTTGCATCATGTCTAGGACGCGACTTCCTGGGTACCACGGCCAGGGACTCGCGCTAAATTGGATTAGGCTAATTATTAGATCAAACTAGAACATGGAGAATTCCCAGTCACAGGCAATCTCGTTATCTGGGCGCTTTAATGGACTTGTAGCTTGCCGACGAGTAGAGCATATTTCCAGCACACTGTCATGTGTTGCACCCTCTAAGTCACCTAAGGGTACATTTGTCTCCCGGGCAATGTACCCACCTATAACTCTCAACCCGCGGAAGGATAACTGGATAGTCTGCAGGGCTTGGGACTGGAATTCTCACTTGCATCTTGTTAGTAATTAGGTTTGTAATAACCCTAGTTAGTTAAAGTAGTAAGCCGTAGTATTTGTTTGGCCGATTGCGAATGGATGGTGTCCAGCCTTGTCTAAGTCTTGTCTAGCTCTAGTACCTGCTATCTTCTGAGCATGTTTGTTTTACTTATCTTAACGATAAATGAGTAGAGACGGTGAGCTATTCAGGCGAAGGGTTACAACCCCGGTCCTTGTCTGGTTTAAGGATTGTAAACTGGCTCCCGGAATGGTTCCACGTCCCTAGTCGTTTATCGCCCTGTGTACTTTACTACTTGTACTTCTTTAATTCTTATGTTCTGATATGCTGGCTTTTGTTCTTATTTGTGGCCTCTTTTGTGGCACTTGCTCTTTCTGGGGTTTGACCCAGCTGGTTTTGTATGGCCAGATTTCGGAGCAGCTCCCGAGGATCTACCAAGCTTCCAGCCCAATGGTGACAACTAGACGGAACCCGGGCCAAGAGTGGGTTTTCCTTTTTGTTTCACCCACTTATATGTAAATTTATTCTTTTGAGGCGTTTAGCCGACGAGCACCTGTTAGCTCGATGCACATTTACTTACTGTCTGCCTACGGGCTGTAAACATGATTAACAAATCCTAGGGTTGATCATGTATGACTGAACTCTTGCTAGTCCTATCATTTTGTACGACTAGCTTCATGATCATCCAATATGTAATATTTGGGACGCCTTATATATATATATTTGATGCTCTAACATCTTGTAACTCTGTTAATTGCTTGAGATTGAGACAATAGGCTTGACCTTAAGAGACTGCTGGCTTGTAGTAAACCCTCATATCTAGACAGCCGTGACCGTATAGTTGAGATGTATTCTATTTCAATATACGTAGCTGGCTATGTCTGCCCCCGCTCTCCAGTATTCTGGTTCTGGGGCGTGACACTTATAGAGGGCCCAACCCCTCTTCATACTACAACTTCTGATGTAGGACTAAAGTCCCTTATTGCTTCTCAACACTCCCACTCAAGATGGGCGATAGATATTAATCATCCCCATCTTGTTACAAAGCTTTGACAGACTTAATAAACTAAGACCCTTAGTCAGACAGTCTGCTCTTGTTCTTCTGAGCGGACATGGCTAATCTTCAGTATCCCTTGCTCCAGCTTCTCCTTGATAAAGAATCGATCGATTTCGATGTGCTTCGTTCTGTCGTACTGAACCAGATTATTCGCTATACTTATTTCGGCTTGACTATCGCTCAGAAGATGCAACGGTGTCCCCTTATCCAACTTCAACTCTGTCAGCAGTGCTTTCACCCATAGCAGTTCTGACACCCCTAGAGCCATTGCTCTGTATTCTGCTTCAGCTGTCGACCGTGCTACCACTGACTGTTTCTTGCTTCTCCATGAAACCAGGTTTTCTCCTACAAAAACATAGTACCCCGTGGTAGACCTTCTGTCGTCTATGCAGCTTGCCCAGTCTTCTACATCACAGTATCCCTCAATATCTGTGCATCCATTCTTCTTGAACCACAGTCCTTTTCCCGACGTCCCTTTCAGATATCTTAGGATCTGAAATATTGCATCCATATGACCCATTCTTGGATCATGCATATAGCGGCTTACAACGCTTACTGCGAATGAGATATCAGGGCGAGTATGCCCTAGATAAATCAGTCTGCCTACTAGCCTTTGATACCTTTCGCGATCAACAGGCTCTCCTGCTTCTGCTCTCATCTTGTACTTCTGATCAATTGGAGTGACTGCTACTCGGCATCCCAGCATCCCTGTCTCCTTCAGCAGATCTAGTACATATTTCCTTTGTGAGAGAACAATTCCTTGTTCACCATCACACACCACGATACCTAAAAAGTATCTCATCTGTCCTAAGTCCTTCACCTCAAACTCCTTAGCGAGTTTCGACTTCAGCTTAGTGATCTTATCAGCATCATCACCTGTGATCACTATATCATCCACATATACAGCAAGTATAGTTATGTGGCCTCTTGCATGCTGGAGGAAGACCGTGTGATCTGCATTTGTCTGATAGTACCCCATGCCAGTGACAGCCTTTCTGAATCTGTCAAACCAAGCTCGAGGAGTTTGCTTCAGCCCGTACAACGACTTCTTCAGCTTGTATACCTTGCCATGTGACGTCCCTTTATCTGAATCTGACACAAAGTAGCACCCCGGAGGGGGTTCCATGTACACTTCTTCTTGTAGGTCTCCATGGAGAAATGCATTCTTTACATCCAACTGGTGTAGCTTGCACCCATAGTTTGCTGCAATGGAGACCAGGGTTCTTACGGTACTCATCTTCGCTACTGGAGTAAAAGTCTCATCGTAGTCGATGCCATATGTCTGGGTATAGCCTTTTGCAACCAGTCTCGCCTTGTACCGCTCAACTTTTCCTTCTGGTGTCTCCTTCACTGTGTACACCCATTTGCATCCCACAGCTTTCTTCCCTTCAGGTAATGGCACCAGCTCTCATGTCTTATTTTTCTCTAGTGCCCCAAGTTCTTCCATTATTGCAGCTTTCCATCTTGGGTCCTTCTTTGCTTCCTGCCAATTCTTAGGTAAAGAAGTGGAGTCTAAAGAAGTGAGGAAGGCTTGATAAGTCGGAGAGATATTAGAATAAAATAAGTAGTTGGCGATATCATGTTCATAATCTTGATAACGAATAGGAGCCTTTTCCGTATTAATGTGCGAAGACCTCCTTAAGGGAGCAATGGGTGGTGGGAAAAGCATACCATCCGAGTCGGAGAGACTCGCTTCCGAATCTGAGTGATCCGGTGCGGGGGTAATGTCTTCAGGAGTTGGAACAGGAGTAGACGAGGGACTTGGCACATTTGGCACAGGGCACGGCACAGTACTGGACCTCTGCTGTCGTCTTCTGTACACTTGGAGCTCTTTTTCCCTTGTCTGCTTCTCCTCTTGCGTAATATATGTATCGTCTTCTTCATCCTCCGTATCGGTATTACTGATGCTTTCTCCTCTTTTCTTCCAATTTGCAACAACAGGACAAGGTACCGATCCGACGACCACGCTTGGACGTATTATCTCCCCCTCACGGCTAACACCCGCTGTGTTAGGTGTGTTTCCAAATGCGGAGCTCTCATCTGAACCATAATATGGTTCCACCTCTCTGAATGTAACGTTCATGCTTACAAACAGCTTCCGTTCCACCGGGCTCCAGCATACATAACCCTTCTGTGTCCCGGTGTACCCAACAAAGACACACTTTACTGCTCTAGGATCCAGCTTACCAACTCCAGGTCTGTTATCATGGACAAAGCATACACATCCAAATACTTTCGGAGGAACGGTGTATGCAGTTGTCCCCGTGAACATTTCCAACGGCGTCTTCCAGTCCAGCAATTGAGAGGGCATCCTGTTGATGAGATAAGAGGCTGTCAAGACAGCCTGCCCCCACAAGTATTTAGGCACATTCATAGCTAGCATCATCGTCCGAGCTACTTCCAGCAGGTGCCTGTTCTTTCGTTCTGTAACACCATTTTGAGCCGGTGTATATGCACAAGAGGTTTGATGCAGTATGCCATGAGAGGATAAATATGCAGCAAACCTCTTATGGGTATATTCCGTCCCATTATCCGACCGGAAACACTTAATACGAGCATTATATGGTGCCTTCACGCTTTGATGGAAGCTTTGAAATGCTTCAAAAATATCACTTTTATTCGTCAGTAGGGAGACCCACGTTACACGGGTAGAGCAGTCAATAAAAGTGACAAACCATCTATAACCGTTAACACCGGTTGTAGGACAAGGACCCCACACATCTGAATGAATCATATCAAAAGCTGCAGTACATCGATGCCCAGAACTCACATAGGAGCTTCTGGTATGTTTTCCCAACTCACAAGCATCCTAAACTAACAACTCTTTATTTGCTTTTTGATATAAGGATGGAAACATGCGACTAATAACAGAAAAGGAAGAATGTCCTACACGCTGATGGTGTAGGAGTAGCTCGGCTTCGATACTTCGACTTCGAACTTCTGGTTGTGTGTCTGCAACCAATGATGCCAGTGCTCTGTCCAGACCGTTCCTGTCCAAGTACCATAGACCCTTATGCCATGTGCCAGTGCCCAGTCGTCTTTCCGTTCCCTTCTCCTGAAAGATTACCTTAGGAATATCAAAGGAAACAGTACAGTTTAGATCAAGGATAATGGCGCTAATGGATATAAGATTGACAGAAAAGGAAGGAGCATGTAAGACATTAGATAGAGTGATAGAAGGAGTACAATCAATAGTGCCTTTACCCATAACAGGCCTGGAGGTACCATCAGCAGTCTGAATGCTTTCTGGCGGTGTTAGGTTAGAGTATTCCCGGAACTCACCTCGGGACCCCGTGACATGGCGGGATGCCCCAGAGTCCATAATCCAGACTGGCTGAGAGACAGATGCAAGAGCACGCGGAGGTATACCGTCATTGGTTTGGGAAAAGTAAGTGCAGTAATCTTCTGAGGTGGGCGGCACCTCAGAATTGACTTGTCGTTCACCAGAACCAATCTTTGAGCCCCGCAGTTTCTCAAGAACTTCTCTCTCAAATGGAGTTATGTCCGCCAGCTGATTGTCCTGGCCTCTATCTGCCATATTCGCCGTGTTGCCTCCAGAGTAAGTGCCCCTTCCACCAGTGTAGCTGCCTCGACCACCTCGTCGTCCACCCCGACCACGGCCCCGACCACTCGAGGAACTCCGTGCTGGTTTTGGGCAAAAGCGGATGTAATGCCCTGTGTCACCACAGTTGTAGCAAACGCCTCCCGCAGAAGGAGGCTGTTTGAAAGCAGCAAGAGCAGATGTGGTAACTCCGGCTTGCTCCCCCTGGGAGATGCCCCTGATGGGCATCAGCTTCAATCGTGCTTCTTCTTGTGCCATGGCAGCTATGGCATCTTCTAAGGTCGGCAGCGTCGGTTGCGCAAGAAGTACATTCCTCCGTTGCTCAAATGCAGGGTTGAGCTCCTTCAAAAACTTCGTCATCCGTTGCCGCGAGATATAATCCAGAAATTTCTGGAAATGTTTTGCGAAGGCCGATTCAACCTGAGCATCCTCCATTCCAAAAGGATCATAATGGTCAAGATCAGACCAGTACTTCTTCAACAAGGCGGCGTACTCAGATATGGTACGATCGTCTTGGACTACCCGATCGAGTTCATCCTGCAGTTGGAAGACTCGTATTAGATTACCTGAACCGGAGTACATATCTTTCAATGTTCTCCAGATATCAGCAGCTCCCTCCATTGCTTCAATATTACCCGACACTTGGTCGGTTAAAGAGGCTGTCAACCAACCAGCCACGACATTGTTGACAATCTCCCATACAGCAAACTCCTTCGAGGAGTGATCGACCGGGGCCTTGGTGTGGCCATCTACATAGCCAACTAAGCCACGTCCCTTCAGCGTCCACATCGCCTGTCGCGACCATTTTAAGTAGTTGATCGTGCCTTCCAGCTTCATCTCCAGTTTGTCCAACTTCTCCATTTTATACGGTGACGGATCCACATCAGTATGGGTCACGCGTGAGGTTGCCTCCGGTAATCTCTTGGTCAGGAGATCCTCGACCAGGGCCTTCATCTCTTCTGCTGTCAACTTTCCATAGATGGAATCCATGGTTTCTGCAACTGTAATCAGTGAGGTTTTGTTGTTTCCTGAGTCGTCTTCATTTGCTTCGTCTTAGTCAGCAATCTGCTATGAATTCTGATCTCAGGTAGTGTCTTCGTCAACTGTATATTCTGACAGTTGAGATAGAGATCAGGGGGGAAACAACAAACTAGCTTCCTCACTGATATATTGGAGTGTATGCGACCAACTAGAACCGCGTCATTATGACGCATTCGGACAGCCCAAACTTAGTTGTGCCTCCTTGCATGGCGAAGTATGCAGCACTCCGCAACAGAAATCCTAGAAGGATTCTGAGTGTACGAAAATCTAAAGAGATTTCGTAACAGAAGCAAGACGAAAATCTAAAGAGATTTCGTATGCGTAGCAGTTGGTCTTCTAAAAAGAAGATACTGAGTCTCGAAGGCAACAACAGTAGAGCTTCTAAAAAGAAGGTACTGATTCTCGAAGGCAACTGCAGTAGATCTTCTAAAAAGAAGGTACTGATTTTTTTTTCTTTTTTTTCTTTTTTTTATCTGATTAGGGTTAGGGTTTCGAAAAAAAGGGTATGGCGGCTGCTACAGGGATGTGGCGGCTGCTAAGGGGAGAAGTAGGGGAGGCGCTCGTGGCGGCGGGCGAGGGGGTTGGCGGCATGGATGTCGGCGTCGCAGGAGACGCAGAGGACGGCGGCGTTGGCCTTGCAGGTGACGGCGGCGGGGGCCTGCTCGCAGACTTCGCAGAGCAAGACGCGGCCGTGGGGGGGGGGGACACGGCGTGGTGGGCGCGGGAGTCACAGGCGGAGCAGAGGTAGGCGGCGTCGGTAGTGGTAGTGGTGGTGGTTGGCAGTGGTGGTGGTGGTGGTCGGCCGGTGGGGAGGTCGGCAGTGGTGGTGTCTGGCGGCTAGGGTTTCGGCAGTGGTGAGGCAGCGAGGAGGAGGCAGCGGTCTGGCGGCTAGGGTTTCGGATTCGGAAGCGGCTAGGGTTTGTGGTGGAGAGGGGATGGAGTGGCTTTGATACCAAGTTGAAATGAGGGCTAAATCTCAGATAATTTTATTAATAGACTATTGCTACTACTTATAGAGGGTCCAACCCCTCTTCATACTACAACTTCTGATGTGGGACTAAAGTCCCTTATTGCTTCTCAACAGTATTCCGCATACCAAACGCCCCATAGAGAGGAAAAAAAACTTCCCAACCAATCCATACACATCATTCCTGTGGCTTAAAGAACACACTCAAATCCATTAGAGAAAAAAAAATTACCAAGCCATTTCCAAACTACTTCATTCTAGCTATATATTAAATTATCACATTCCTCCTCAAGCTTGTTCCCCTTTTTACCCGATCACTCACCCAGCATAGCAACCTCAAGTACATTTATATACACACATGCTTCCACATGCATACACACCCATGTGAGTTATGGTTTGCTAAGCCAATACCAAGCATCCTCCTGAACACAATGTATCCAAAATTTGTAGTTGTTTAGTTACATTAGTTCTTCACCTAGGCTGACGTATTCAGTATATAAGAAAGCAAAAAATATGAAGTGCCTATGCTCCCCGTCTAATACCCATGGTTCTTCTCTTCAAATGACACAAATTTTCTTTCCTCTTCATCACATATTATAACATGAAAATAGCACAATATCTCACCCCACATATATAGATTATCCCTTCATATAAATCTCAGTTTAACCACACACACAATATATGTAATGCAACATATATCAGCTAAAGGTCCAACACAAGTGATTTTTTTTAATTTATCTATACAACACTGCTCATACACCCAAATTTCTCATAACCACAACATATTTTACACCGTGGACAAATTCTCTCTCTCAAATGTTTAATTACACAGGCACAATATTTTCTTTTTCTTTAAACACCCACACAAACATAATACGCATCCTACTTTATTGTTAGCCACACCAATTTCTCATTTTTATCTTCTCTGCTGCCGATTCATGCACACTTGTTGCTTCGAACAATTGTCCATTCCCATTTGTCTCCTTCCTACTGCCAAGTCCTTCCTTTCTTGAATCTTTCTTTTGTCTTTTTTAATACACAAGACTATGAGATACTTAAACTATAAGTATCACCTACCATTCTAACGGGAAGAAGACACTCACCCACACAAATATTTTCATACTTCTGACCTTCTCATTTTCTCTTCCAAAATCACACACGCACACACATAGGTGAAATAGCAGTGAAATAATTTCTCTGACTACACCCAAATATCTATCACTAATATAACAGAAAGAGAACCACACACACACACACACACATATATATATAGCAGATGACCTTTAGCCTAGTGGTTAAGAGAGATGCATGCGACCCGAGTGGTCAGGAGTTCGAATCCCGGTGGGAGCGATTCCAGAAATAATTTACCTGGTTCAAAAAAAAAAAAAAAGAAAAAAAAAGAAAAAAAAAAAAAAAAAAAAAAAATATATATATATATATATATATATATATATATATATATTGTTAGAAAAAAAAATATATATATATATATATTGTTAGAATTTCTTTTCTTTTCTTTTTTCTTTAAAAATCTGCAAACAAAATAAAATAAAGTAAATGTTACCGGCCTCCGGAGAAGTCGCGCACGTAGCACTGCCCTAAGAGTTGATTCGGGTCTATGTGCAAACTTTGTCCGAATGCTCCTAGGGGTAAAACCTCCGCTTTATCGATATCCTGTCGTTGCACACAACTATGGAAGACTGTCCCGAACTTAGCTTTGCCTAGAGAATAAAATAAGAACTTAATAGAAAATAATTTGTTCAAAGAAAGAGGTATGAGAAATGAAATGAATAAACACTTTCTTTCTTTTTCTTTTTTTCTATCTCCTTTCAAAGAGCAACCAATATATATATATATATATATATATATATATATATATATATATATATATATATATATATATTTACCCAAGGCCAACTAATAAAGACCATTTAGAATTATTTAATAGGCTAATAAATTAGCCATTACGATCACTAAAGAGGCTAGAGGTTAATAGGATTTTAATAGGATAATAAATCTCACCCTATTCAACACAGAAATAATAGCCATTTAATATGAATATAATGACTAGTTAAGTAGCAATCAAATTGAGTAATCAAAGGCAAATAAGGTTAGAAATTTGATTTTTTTCAAATATCATACAATATATATATATATATATATATATATATATATATATATATATATATATATATATATATATATATATATATAATAAGGAAGGTGAGGTGCCACCTTATGGGTGGTGGCTATGTGTCACCCCCCAACTGTCACGTCTCGTGTCCCGAAATCAACGGTGACGTTACGAACACATCCTCAGGCCACGCGTCGAATTCGCGATTGTCGCCCGTAATAAACCAGAATAAAAAATACAAGGAATTACTAAATACATTTCATTTCTTTAATTATACATACAATTTGTTTCAAGGAGTACAATTACTTAAGCTATTACATCAAAATCTTTTACTACATTATTACAGCTACAAAATACTAGTTGCCATCTTGAAGCTTTCCTGATAGCTTACTCCTCTATCTCATTCTCATTATAAAGGGGCAACATCTCAGCTGAGTCTTTGTCTTCCCCTAGTGAACAATACTAGGTCGTCAGAACGACATCAAGTACTCGGTCAAGGATGATAAAGAAAACATAAAAATATGAATAGATTGCAAGATTATTAAAAAAATTTAAGAATAAAAAATGAAATCGACCTAGAATTCTATCTAAGTCCAAATATAGTGAGTACAATCTTAGCTGTCTATAAACCTATTTCACTATCAAAACCACAGGCATATGTCCTATACGATACAAATGCAATTCTTTTGGAGAAAAACCTTTGAATATTCTTCTAAATAGTTTTTCGACAACAATTCCGTGTATCAGGGATCAGGCTGTGACTTGGTGGCACGGTGCTTAGAATTCGGCCATGCTTCTCTTGGGCTTAAATAGGCTAAGTCTCTCTAGGACTTAAAAAATTTACCTATTCGATGTTGCTGTCGAGATAGGTGTAAAGATCTTATAGCACGGGATTTAATCTGGTCCTGCCTCTCATGGGCTAAAATAGATGGCACGGTTGGTTAAAATCCGGCCCTGCCTTTCATGGGCTAAGTGAGCTAAGCATCATATACTCAATTCGTAAGGTCCTACGAATGAGCTTAAGTACTGATAAGCTTTTGGTTAAAATTATGTTGCGAAACTTTTTAGGTGATATTCGGGTTGTTCTCCTCCGCCCAATGCTTTCTATTCTATACTTTAGTTAGACTAATTTCAGTTGTCAATCCTTTCAACTTTACATACTGGATAATATTGAAAATATGTTGCTAATTAAGACAACAACGAAATTCTAGGGTTTAGGGATATCGGTAATATTTCTGAATCCTTTAATTTAACTAACTCCCAAAATTATTAAAAAATTTGGCAGTCTCCTTTGTATTTGTTAACTCCAAAAATTTTACAAGATATAAAATATGAAAATTAAAATCCCAGGTTCGCCGACCCCTTCGGTGGAGCAACTCTCAACACCGGAACACACACAAGCAATATAATATAAATGTAATTAATATATAGGCTGCCTTACCTTAACAAGCAATTTAGCAAGTAAGCAATTTCTTGGATTTTTGCAATTTGCTTCATCTAAATATTAATCCAAGTTCAAAACAAGTTAGTAGTAGCATAATGATATAAAAAAAATCTCACTTCCAAATATCATCCCATACAAATGATTTTATAAATTTGTGATATTGGTTTAATATTAAGTATATAAGAAATTAAACCTAAATATTCAACTTAGCTAACCATACTTGTCACATATCACATTTTTAGCTTCTAGAGGATGCAAAAAGGAAGTTTATAGTTGAAAATTTATAGGTGTAGGGTTACCTTGATGAGTAGGTACCTATAAACATCAATATTAACTAAATAATCATGCCATAATATGTTAATTTGACAAATTTTAATTATGGACAGAATTGGTATTTGTGATAAAACACGAGGTTATTGATCCTACACATTGAAAATTAACCGAACTTGTATATATATATACCAAGGATATATTCATATGTAAAATTTTAAACTTAAAACAAGTAAAGGGGCTATGCCCATAACTTGTACCCAAAATTTTTATTTAAAAACTCATGCTAATATGATTCATGTGTTGTGTCCAAAATATGTAGGTGTCCAAGTATGTAGGAAACTTATAGGTTGTGTCCACGTATTGTGTGTTTGTGTGTGTGTGTGTGTGCACCTTTTGTATCCATAAAGGTGTTTGCCATTGATTATAAAAGAACAGAACAGTTATGGGAGGACTGTACTTTTACTTCATAATATAAACTCGTTTGTACAAAAGAGAGCCTAGGAACAAAACCTAGGGAAAGCAATCTAAAGTACAATTGTTTATTTTTGATTCTGGGAGGTGACGGTAGAGGCTCGGGAGAGTGATGACAACTCTGCCTTACTCCTTGGACGATCGGACATCGCTTCGGCTCCGGGGAAGAAATGCTCTTTGTGTGGGCGGGGGTTGCTGATATCTCTGCTCAAGCTCTGTGCGTATCACTCTGTCCCGGCTTTTGCAAAGGAATGGCACCTTGCTATTTATAGGGCTTTGTGATAAGTAGGGTGTACAGTAATTGCTCCTTAAAAAGCGGGTGGTTAGGGATTCGTTAAGATTTGTCTTGATCCTGTTTGTTGAAAATCAATCCGGGCTATTAATGTTGATTGTAACAAATCTGGGCAGTTAATGTTGATTGCACCAAATCTGTATAATTTATTGGAAATCGATCTAGATAGTTAATATTGATTGCAATAAATCTGTATTGTGATGATTTGTTGATATCAACAAATCCAAGTGAATAAATTTTGGTCAATCTCTTGCCACATGTCCCAACTGCCTGTTATGTCAATTGCCATAAATCTAAATTGTTGAGATTTTATCAACTCTTGCCACGTGTCCCAACGGCTGCGAGACGTATGGAGGACTGTTATAGTTGAGCCGCATGAGTGCGGCCTCGTGTCAGAGCCGCATAAGGGTGGCCTTATCTGAACCGCATGGAAGTCCTTTAATCTGAACCACATGGAGGTCCTTACAACTGAGCCGCATGGACGTCCTTACAACTGAGCCGCATGGAAGTCCTTACAACTGAGCCGCATGGACGTCCTTACAACTGAGCGCATGGACGTGTAAACCCCCAATATTTTCTAATTATTTTAGTGCTTTAAAAAAAATTATTTTTCCATATTATTTAGAATTAATGAGGTAGTTGGTATATATGTGTGTATTTATAGATATATATATATATATATTTTAATAAAAGCATTTTATTGAGAATAAAGAGGAGGTGGCTCATAAAGAGCATTACAGGTGCCATTGACCTAAAACGCAAAATGGTCCTGGAAAATGAAGTAGGAAATACAAGGAAATATTGCAAAATATGTAAAATTCGAAAACGAAATTTTGAATTTTGAACAGAGGTTTGCGGGTGTAAAACCCAGGAACGCAGATCCGAAATTAACGGAAGACCGTACGCCAACCGGGGAGGTGGCCTACTGCACAAAGCGGTGGGGGGTGGGTAGGTGGGGGCACGCAGCCCGAAGCTGCGCGCTGAACGAGGGGGGGCGCTCTGTCCAAGGAGGGTGGGCGGGGAGCGCAGCTCGAGGAGCCTCAGGCCCCCTGGCGCGACGAGCGATGGCGGAAGCTCCGGCGGAGCCAGCGCCGACGAGGTCCAGAGGAGGAGGCACAGCCGGAAGGGAGGGGAAGGCGGGTGCACGACCTCCGGGGGGAGGGAAAGGCGGACGGCCGCCGGGCGGAGAGAAGGGAACGGGGACGCGGCCGGAAAGGGGAGGGGGGGACGACACGCGCGAGAGGGGCACGGCAGCGCCGGCAAGGGGGGAGGAGGAGGGGGGCGACCACCGGAAGGTCACTGGCTGAGCACCTTAGCGTTCAGCCGACGGGCGACTGCTAGAGCTCCTGAGCTCTTACCGGAGACGGGTGACGGCGGTGGCGCCACCGCCGGAAAAGGACCGCCGAAAGACGTCGGGAAAGCCTGAGCAGAGGCTGAGCACGCCGATGTCCTTCTCGTGGGTGCCGGAGAGGGGGAGAAGGCTGGAGGACGCAACGCTGCCACAGTGGCCCACGGGGTGTGGGCTACCGACGTCGGAGAGAGCGTCGACGAGGAGGAGGCGGAGGCGGGGGCCAGGCCGGAGGGGGCTGGGGGACGAATCACGGCCACCATGGCCCACGGGTTGGGGGCTACCGACGCCGAAGCGAACGCCGAAGAGGAAGAGGCGGAGGTGGGGGCCGGGCTAGGGCGACTGAGGGCCGGGGAACTAGCCGGAGACGGCCACGGAAGGGAGAGGAAAGCGTTGGGCACTGCTACGATGGGCGGTGCCGGCCACGTAAGGGGGGTGGCGGGAGGAGGAAACCCCGAGAAGGGGGACGCCGGCGACGCAACGGTGGCGGCAAGGGGGGGAAGCGCCGGAGGCACTTCAGGTCTGGGACCGCCGGAGGGGACGGGGACCGTCGCGCGCGCGGAAGGCCACAGGAAGGAAGGTGCTGCCGAGGAGGGAGGCGACGGAGCAGCGGGGGGGACGACGGGGGGCGCTGGCGAAGTAGGGTGGCGGCGGAGCAACGGAGGGGGACGACGGGGGGCGCCGGCCAAGCAGGAGGACGGCGGGCGGAGGGCCGTGCCTAGCCCGGGAGCGCCTGCGTCGCCCAGTGCGTCGAAGGGGTTGGGGGGAGGGGAGGGGATGAGGGAATCCCCTCTGTAGGACGCCGGCGGTGGGGAAACCCCACGACGGGGAGGGCCTGGCCTGGTCCGGCCAAACAGGGGATGGGGGAGGTCCTCCGAGGGGGGACGAAGAGGTGGAAAGGCGCCGTCGGCCTATATATATATATATATATATATATATATATATATATATATATATATATATATATATATATATATATATATATGTATATATAATGTGTAAGATTGTGTGCTTGATATTTTAAGTGCTACTAAATATAGTCTACAATTATTAAAAAAAATTTTTGATACTTATTTACAAATTTATAGGATTTTTATGCGATTTTTACATATATATATGTGTGTGTGTATATATATGTATATATATATATATATATATATATATATATATATATATATATATATATATATATATATATATATATATATATATATTTTAAATATATATATATATATATATATATTTAAATGTATATATATATATATATATACATTTTAATATATATATATATATATATATATATTTAAAATATATATATATATATATATATATATATATATATATATATATATATATATCTGGCGGATTTGGCGGAGCCCTGTCCCTGGCGATTCTGGGCGATCTCTATGCGAACGACGGATGGATGCAATGGCGGGGGCTCCGCACCCCTTGGCCCCCGAGCGCTGTCGAGGGTGGATCATGCGCCCGTCCGAGGGGGAGGTCGGGTTGCGGGGGGGGGAGGGGGGGCGGCTCCGCCCCTCTTTGTGGGCCCTCCTCCGGTATTGACGAGGAGGTGAGACCGTCGATGGCTTCTTCGGTTGTGCCGGCTCAAGCGACGGGGGCAGGCGGTGGAAAGAATGGCCCAGTGAGTTATTCTGCAACAGTGGTGGGGCATTCATCGACGGGTTTGGCGGGTGGTTCGTTGAGGGTATCCTTTCGACCGGACATTGATGTTGACGGTCGGAAGGTGGTCGTCTTCTCCCCGTCGAACATGGAGGCCCTCATAGCACCTTGTGGGCTGGACCTTATCGAAAAGTTTGCTCGACGGAGACTTCCGACTGAGGTTATTAAGAAAGATTTTGCTTCGAGAGGATTTAGGGGTTTGATTGAAGTTACGGCCATTGACGATCGTCACGTCCTCATTCGACCTCATGAGGAGAGCGATTTTCTTCGCCTTAGATCCAAGGACTGTTGGTTCGTTGGACGGGTTCTGATGGTGTTATTCAGGTCTTCGGTGGATTTTTCGCCGATAAGAGAGGATCCGCGAGTTCCAATCTGGGTTGCCTTCCCCGGCTTCTACATTGCATATTTGATACTAATACGGTTCTCTCCATCGCTTCTGGTCTCGGTACTCCACTCTATACGGACCGAGCAACGGCTTCATTTTACAGGCTGGGTGTTGCTAGGGTTTTGGTTGATGTGGACGTCAGTAAACCATTACAACATGAGGTATTCTTCCAACTTCCTGATGGCGTCCGTTTGTAGTCGGTCGTGTATGAGCGGACTCCACAATACTGTGTTGCATGCGGCTTACATGGCCACATAGAGAGTGATTGTGGTCGACCCCAGGTGTTAACGTCGGCGGTAGACGTGGCAGTAAGGCCGCCCGTCATTGACGCTACTTCTTCTGGCGTTATGCTAGTGGGAAATGGCACGGTGGGAGGACGTGGCGCCAGCAGGGGCCGTCGGCGATGTCAATCAAGGCATGAGAAGGGGAAGGGAATACGGCAGGTTTGGAGGCACGTCCAGGGGCGTGATGCTAGCAGTGGGTCCTCGCATCCCGGTTTGCGGAGGAGTGAAGGCATTCGCGCGTGTTCCGTTCTGCCATCCTGGCACATGGGGGAGTCATCTTCGGGCCAGCTGGATTTATGGACGGATGTCGGGCGCCCCATGCAGGAAGCATGCAGCATTCCGGGTTCATGTCTGGACGGGCAGACGGGGCCAGAGCGGGGTATTTGCCCCATCGCTTTACCGGACATTCCTATTATTATCTATTGTCAGCTGGGACAAGGTGTCATAGCGGATGGTTTTGACACAGAAGAACGCAGCTTAGTGGTGTGGGAGGAGCCCGTCCTTGGCCCCATCTGTGTTTGGGGTAATGATCCCTCTCCGAGGGATGATATGGTTTCGTTGCCTGAAGATAGAACTTCTATTATCCTTCCGGAGGGTCGTGAAGAGGGCTGGCAGATGGTACCTTTTAAAAAGGCGGCGGGTAAGCGAAGGAAGTCGATGGAGCCTCAGTCGGATCGTCTTCTTCGATCACATGCATCCCGGGATAGGCGGGACCCCCAGAGGGTCCATGGTTAATTTCCTTATTTGGAATGTTCGGGGGACGGCGAACAGTTCTACTTTATGCCGTCTCAGGTCCTTATGTCGGACCAACTCTATCTAGGTTCTTGCTATTATTGAGCCCAAGGTGATATCCTCTAAGCTCCTTTCTTATCAATTGAGGTTGGGTTTTGATAATAGTTGTTGCAATGAAAAGGGTAATATATGGTGTTTTAGCAAGTCGGGTACTGGGCTCAACTGTATTGATTCCTGTGATCAGGCTATCACGATACAGCTTTCTCTGAGCTGTTTCTCGGATCCGGTACGGTTGTCTGTTGTTCATGGCACAGGAACACGTCAGGAGAGGAGGCATCTATGGCGGCACCTCCTGGACGTCCAAGCCAGGGACTTTGTCTTGCCTTGGGCTGTGGGCGGGGACTTCAATATCATCGCTTCTCCGGACGAAAAATTTGGAGGCCGGCCACCTGACACGCTGGCCATTGCGGACTTCCTCGACTTCCAGTTGGCGGCCGGGCTCTCTGATGTTGGCTTCAGAGGGAGCACTTTTTTATGGGTGAATGGTCAATCTGGGGTTGACCGGCAGGGATCCCGTCTTGATCGTTTGTTGGCGACGGGTTCCTGGCTGGATAGAGTCCAGGTCTTCTGCGAGCATCTCAACCGGGTAGAATCTGATCACGCACCTCTCTTGATATCCTGCCTGCCAGTTACTTTCTTACAGCGTCGAGGTTTCCGTTTCCTCGACTTTTGGACATCTCACCCTAATTTCCTTACGGTGGTTGCCCGGGCTTGGGAATCCTGTTGGCATTATGATGCGTTAGAGCGTCTGGGCATGCGCTTGCGGACGACGGGATAGGTCCTGGCCGGCTGGAGCAGATCTACTTTTGGAGATGTTTTTTAGGAGGTCCGTCAGGCAGAGGACGTTGCCTTGGCGGCGGAAGAGGAATACGAACTTCATCCTTCGGAGAGGGGTAGGGTTTCCTGGATGGAGGCTGTAGCCAGACTGAAGCAAAAGGTCCAGGTTGAGGAGTCTTTCTGGAAACAGAAGGCCAGACTGAAATGGGACCTGGAAGGAGATAAGAATACTCGATTTTTCCATGCGTGCACCCAGAGTAGGCAGAGGAAGGCTGCTATCCAAAAGATTATTCGTGCTGATGGTACGAAAATAGGCTCTGATACGGAGGTGGCGACGAAGGCCTCCTTATTCTACTCTAAGTTGTTCCGAGCTGAGTCTATTACCTATGATGATGACTTCCTCGATGTCATTCCCAGCATTATCTCTGGGGAGGACAATTCTGATCTTGTCCGGTGTCCGGATAGATCGAAATTGCTGGAGATTGTTCGTGGGATGGCCCCGTCTAGCGGCGCCGGGCCTGATGGTTTTTCTGGGAGATTTTTCTCTTCTTGTTGGGATATTATTGCTGCTGATGTGGAGGAAGCCATTGGCTCTTTTTTCTTGGGTGGTCGCCTTCCGGCTTCTATATCCGATACTTTCTTATTCCTCATCCCCAAAGTCGAGCATCCCATGAATCTTTTAGATTTTCGTCCTATTATTCTTTGTAATTTTTGTAACAAGATTATTTCCAAGATTCTTGCTTGCAGGTTACAGGAATTTCTTCCAAAAATTATTTCTCCGGAGCAAAGTGCTTTTGTTAAAGGGCGTGAGATTGTTGACAATATAATTATTGCCCAGGACATGGTGGCATCTATGAGGGAACCCAATCATGGTGGCAACGTGGCAATCAAGCTTGACATGCAGAAGGCTTATGACAGAGTTAATTGGCATTTCCTCTTGCGGGTTCTTCGAAGATTTGGCTTTAATGAAGCCTTCTGTGATATCATTTATCGTCTCCTGGTGGACATCAGGTATGGGGTTCTTCTCAATGGAGCCCCTACAGATTTCTTTCCGGCGACTAGAGGGATCCGTCAGGGGGATCCTCTTTCCCCCGCTCTTTTCATTATTGTCGCGGAGGTGCTTTCTCGGAACCTTAAGCTGCTTCAAGACACAAATCGGAGATCTTCTTTTCATACTCCGATAGGGGGACCGCGTATCTCGCACCTGGCCTACGCAGATAATGTTCTTATATTCACTTCGGGGGACATTTCAGGCTTGAGAACTCTTCAGCAGGTGTTGCATCATTATGAGGCTGTATCTGGTCAGAAGATTAATTATTCCAAGTCTGCCTTCTATACTGCGACTCCATTGGCCGAGGCTCGTGCACGGACTATCTCGTCTTTATTTGGTTTTTGCACTGGTACTTTGCCTCTTACTTATTTGGGCTGTCCTTTAACGTGCGAGAGAAGGAATGCGGGGTTGTTTAGGGATCTGCTTGATAAAATAAGATCGAAGCTTACGGGATGGCAAAACAACATTCTATCTCCTGGGGGTAAGCTGATTCTTATTAAGAATGTTCTCATTTCTATCCCTATGTATACTTTGGCAGCATGCTGCCCACCCAAAGCCGTTATCAGGGCGATTGAGAGGATGTTTGTGGCATTCTTTTGGGGTAGCAAGGATGGTGTCGCTAAGAGGAGTTGGTTGGCGTGGCGGTTTGCTACTTGGATGAAATCTGAGGGAGGTCTTTAGATCAAGTGTCTGAAGGATATTATGGATGCCTTCTCTATAAAATTATGGTGGAAGTTGCGGCATGGGAGGGGACTTTGGGTGGAGTTCCCTAAATCGAAATATTTTCGTAAGCGTCATCCTTGCGAAGCTTTCGTGACGTCCAAGAGTTCTTCCATTTGGCGACGGATTTTGCGGGGAAAGAAATTGGCGAAACCTCATATATTTTTTAGACTTGGCCGTAGTGAGGGCTCAGCAAGGTACGAAGCATGGATTCTGGGAGGCCCTCGGCTGGGTCGTGATGCTGATCCGAGGGTCGATGGTGTGGATACAGGGGCCAGGCATGGAGCGGGGAGACGGCCGCGGGGGCGGGTGAGGGCCCAGGAATTGACGTCTGGGATTCCTAGGCTGGCGGGCTATTCCTCGGCTTTCGGGGGGGCGGGCGCTGATGTGGCGGCTACTTCCCAGCGTCGAACGCATCCTTCGGGGCAGGTAGCGGCGGGTGGTGGCACTGGAGAGCTTCGACGGTCGGCCAGACTGGCCGGGAGGGTGGTGTTTCATCCTCATCGACCGGTGATTGTGAGGACACTTTCGGACAGGGGAAGGAAGATCCGAGATTCTAGGGCGAGAAACTCGAACAATGGAGGTCCTGCAATCGGATTGTTCTGGTCCGTCGAGGGTTGGAATTTGCCTCTGATTTCGGAGCATTTTGGGGAAGAGGCTATGCGGCGTCTCATTGCGGTAAACCTGACTTGCACTTCGGTGCCTGATTCCTTTGTCTGGGGTGATCGGCATGGATCTTTCTCTCTGGCAGTGGCATGGAGGTTGTATCGGATTCATCATCCAACCTCTTCCTTATTTTCTCATATCTGGGGCCAATGTATTCCAGCGAAGTAGAGCATTCTGATGTGGCGGGTCTGCCACAACCGACTTTCCACTGATGACAACATTCAAAAGATCGGCTTTCATATGGAATCCAGGTGTCATTGCTGTCAGGACGGGCATGTGGAGACACTTCAGCATACTTTCTTCCACGGAGGTCTTGCCTTGGAGGTTTGGTCTGTCTTCCGGGGTTTCTTCAAGGCTCGGATGCACCGTGATTTTTTGGTCTTTCTCCAAAGGTGGTGGCGTGGCCCGGACAGTCATCATCGGAGATCCTTGGCCGGTACGATTATTTGGGTGCTTTGGAAAAACCGGAACAAGCATTGCTATGAGGGGCATAGTGCTGGTGCTGCTTTCTTGGTCCAGGAGGTGAAACGGCAGTTTCGGAAGTCGCTTTCGGGTTGTCGTCATCTTCCGCCTATCCCGCAGTGGGCATTGGAGTAGTGTTTTGTTTGCTTTATTTTCTTTGTTACCATTTGAGGTTGGATGTACTCATTACTCTCTTTTCTAATAAAGGTAACGGTTTCCTTATAAAAAAAACTCAGGTGGTCGGCCCAAGGGGGACCGACCACAACACATCATGAATAATAGTGAATAAAAAGAAAAGGAAAAGAAAAAAAAAGAAAAGAATATATAAAACCACCCACCCACCTAAAGTGGGCGGGCCCCACCCTTTATTGCTTGCTGCTGAAAGCAGCAAGTTCACGTAATAGTCCACGAACCGTGGGGTTCACAATATTAAACCTATTTGTATTAGGTTTTTGCTCCAACATGTTATATATATAACTTTTTCCATAAATCTCAAAACCTGAGGCTTCCAAAATAAAAGTTGCGGCTGATCATACCCTCTTTCCCTACGAGTTTATTTCACCAGTGATGGAGCTTTGTGCACGACAAACGGAGCATCGAAAGTCAGCCCCTCGTCACCCACGGAGCAGTTTTCCCACTCAAGGTACCCTAATTCCCTACGACGTAACTTTTTACTCTTAGCACCGATTTTCGATCCGTAAAATTTTATGGAAAGTAGACTTGACCCTCTTCGAGATCCTCTACGTGGATTTCAAAACAACCCATCGACTTGCTCGAAAAATCAAGACGAATTTGAAGAAAAACCTATTTGCTGTAATACTAAAAACTGTTTTAAAACGACAACTTGTCGGCCAATTTTCTTGCTGTGCATTAAAGATTCGTAGAAACTAATTAAAAACAGTAAAAGACAACATAACCAAGATCGCAACGCATCTTGTGGAACATCATTTCGATTAACGTGTAAAAAGTAAATTGATGTTGAAGTTGGAGAAAAACCTGTGTTAATTTATATAAATTTCTCGAATTTTTCTCGATACGGCGTGCGCCCTGACAAACCGGGCGACGTGATCGTACGCTATATGCATCGAAAGGCACGTATGGACGTTGCCGACGTGCGAGAACTGACGAAACTCAGTTTCGTCGTGTGTGCACGACGAAATCAGTCTGTATCCGTCAAGATACCCCCGTATCGCCAATTTGCAAACTTCGTCCTAACTTCGTGTACAGTCGTCGATTTGAGACGAAACTTACGCTAATAGGTCTGAATTGAAATTCTGGTCCTGTGTGCCAAGTTTGGTTCGATTCTGAGAAGGTCGAATCGGAACCCCTTTTTGGCGGGCCCGCGACCCACTCAAACGGGCGAATTTGTACACGGCTCATCGGAATCCAAAACTGGACATACCGTTGAGTTCCTCTCCTCAAACAGAATTCGTAGACATGTAGTTTGACAACTTTAGAGACCATAGACTTTGACACGTGTTTCGGTGCAACGCGGGTCCAACGACGGACATCGTTTTGACCCAAAATTATGATTTTGCCCCTGTTCCAGAATTGGACTTTTGGACAGGCATTTCCTAAGTATATTTTCTTTAGCGAGATCATTTTTGATGTTTGTTTCAGCGTCTGGAGTCATCTGTAATTTGTGAGTTTTGGTGCTGACACTTGCTACTCTTGGATTGTCCTTCTCGTACTGCAGGCAAGTATACCTTGCCATAGATTCTGATTGCCCTCATTTATTTTCAGTATATTTTATTATTGCATATTTATTTCTCTTATTTGTTATTTTGTTTCTATTGGGCGTCCAAGTCACACTTGGGTACAAGCGGCTAAATTTAGTCGTTATATTTATTTATGTCTTTACTTGCATATCAACCTCGTGTCAGTTGCCTACCCTATGAGTATGTGGGATATTTTCATATCCCCTATGGCCTTGACACATGTGTATCACGTAATGAGTGAGTTTATATAGGACACGGACCTGCGTACTCGACTGGCCATCGACACGTACGGGACATACGACGGTTAGGAGGTAACTGCTATTAGTGAGTCGAGTTAGAAGCCGTAGCAGTTGCCAACTGGACAGGCTGTGGATACATCTTAGACAGGAGCAATTGGAGGGAGGGGACAGCTACTAGCGTAGGGGCTATATTTATTTTTACACACTTTGGGGCAGAGAGTGACTTGTATGAGTACTACTTTATGCCCTGACCGATAGTGTCTTGGATGAGCGCTACTTGACGGCCACTCTTTATTACTTGCTTGCGTGAATCCGTTACAGCCCCTGCGTAGAACGTTGTCATCTAAAGTGCATCTCACATAGATGGTTAGGAGATCCTGTAGAGTCATAGTTGCATATTTTACACATTCAGTTACTTGGCATGTTTTCTGTATCTTGTTACGTCCCTCTGAGGATCTGGTGATCTCTCCAGGATTAGACGAGCAGGACTATCCCGAGGAGTATGGTACCGCATTGGATCCATCATACATCGGTGACGAGGCATCTTCCGCTCATACTTAGTCTTATTCTTTATTATCTGAGACCATGTATTGGACATCTTTTTATCATCTTTCTTGCTGTTTGAGGAGGTTGGACTCCATTTTATTGAGACTATTTTTCATAGCTGTTTGGGTGGGAATGTCTACCCGGCTATATTTTGATATCATCATTTATCTTATTTAGTGGACTTATTATATTCTCTGTGTTGAGCTATGGATGAGATTTAGTTATATTATTATGGCTTATCATATATCATTATTACAGCTTATGTACCAATACGGGGATACCACATATTGGTGTATTTCTTGTATACGTGCAGCTGGCATGCTAACATACTTAGTCCTACGTATTATGGGACTGGGGCATTACATGTTTTTGTGGTGGCCCATGCAGGTCAAGTAATATTGTTCGGTTACATGACTGTGCCCAATAAGCCTGCAAACTAGGAATAGGATATAGGATCTCATCCACTTACTACTACCTTCTTTGATCTCCACTTCATCTTCTTTTCCTATAAACTTATTAAATTCCCTTCAGCTTGAAATTGTTCTAACCAACTCTAAATTTTCGTGCCAATATAAGATGAATCTTCGTAGCGGTCTCACTACTCCCCTTGCCATTACTGACGGGAACCCTACTGCTCACGAGGAACCAGTGAATCTGCAGCAGCCAGCTATGTCACCGACCACTCCAGCACCATCCGGGCCATCCCTCCAGCCAATGATGACCCCAGCTATAACTCAGCAGACTGGTCCCGAGGATCCTGTACCCCAGGGAGAGTACCTACAACCACCCCCACCTTATCCACCTTCGTTCCCACCACAGATTCTAACCCAATATCAACCATCAACATATCCACCGCAACAGCCACCACAGTATCCACCATTTTATCCGCCCCAACAGCCCCTACCATATCCATCACCATATCCACCATCATATCCACCCCCAGTATCCTCCACAGAATCCACCTCAGTATCCACCCACATACCCCCCACCATATCCCTTTCCATATCCTTCATATCCTCCACAGTATGGGCCACAGGGTGCCCCACAGATCATGCCATAGGTGCCATACCTGCCCTACAGCATCCCATGCCTCAGACTGTTGGGGCTACCATAGAACAGATTCTCCAGAGCCTGGTAAAGGCTCAGATGCAGCAGAGCGAGACCATCAGGAGGAGTTTAGAGAGCATTGGCCCGAGCACCACAAGCCTCTGTGGGTTCCATCTAAGGATTCCGCAACATGAATCCTCCACACTTCAAGGGTACTGAAGACGTCATTGGGATCACCAATGGGCTGGTTAAGACAGAAAATCTCCGGAAGGCTTCAGAGTTATCCGTAGATCTATGGATGATGGCAGTGAAGTTACTGCTGGAAGAAAATGCTTATGATTGGTGGGCCGCAGAGGAGAGGCGGCTAGGAGTTGATCAGACATGGAAGGAATTCAAAGAACTGTACAATAAGAAGTTTTCTCCGACACTGCCAAGGATGCTCTATATGACCAGTTTCTACACTTGGAGCAGGGAAATATGACAGTTGATGAGTACGACGCCGAGTTTAGCCGACTGAGTCGTTTCGTACCAGGGTTGGTTACGACAGAGCTGGAGAAAGCCAAACGATTTCATAGAGGCTTGAGTATAGAGTTGCAGAGGTACACTAGCTCCGAGTCGAGGGTCTCCCAAGCAGCTGTTCTGGCAGAGGCTAGAACTCAGGAGGCCATAAGCAAAAAGGCGAATCGACGAGTTACATCGACTATGGGATCAGCTAAGACCACTACAGGAGGGCCAGTGAGACGTCCTTCCATACCTCAGCATCAGCAGAGGACAGGGCCATACCAGACATAGGAGAAGGTCACTTGCCATTACTGTGGTAAAGTTGGTCATGTTTTACGAGATTGTAGACGATGATTGGGGCATTGTTTGATTTACGGATCGAATCAGCACCAGGCTAAGGATTTCTTATTTCAGAGGGTCACTCCACATAATCAGCAGCAGAGGCCAGCTATTACAGGACCAGGAGCACCACGACCACCCTTAGCCACTCAGACAGCCCAATTCCAGCAGACTAGAGCACAGACGGGTAATCAGCAAATTGGGAAGGCCTTTGCTCTAGCTGTCGAGGAGGCAGAACCAGAGGTGGACGTCATAGCAGGTATGGTTCTAGTTGCATCTATTCCTGCCATTATATTATTTGACACTGGAGCCACCCATTCATTCATAGCCACTAGCTTTGCCACTAGACACAGTATACCCATGACATATCTATCTAAAACCTTAGAATCCTCACTGGGGAAGGAGTTGTACCTGTTAGTGGTATCTGTAGAGATTGCTCTGTAGTGTTATGTGGTAGAGAGATGAGTGCACGACTACTTGTATTTCCCATGTCTACCTTCGACGTCGTTTTCGGATGGACTGGTTGAGCCAGCAATTCGCTCTTATCAACTGCCATAGAGGCAGTATCATACTTAGACCCCCGACTGATTCAGAGTTCAAGTTCATAAAGAAGAAGCATTGAGGAGTGAAAATGTTAAATCTTGGAAATTTTAGTGGTAACGGGATGAAAGTTCACTCCGAGATTATGGAAGGGATTAAAACTTGTAATCATGATCAAATTAGACAACTTGGAGTGAATACAAAAGTTTGGTTGTTCCTTTTGGAAAACTTGTTTAGAAACTTTTGTAGGAAACTTGAGTTTTAAAATTTTAATGATAGACCACCATGAAACCCTAATGGTTTGGAAGGAATCCACACTAATTGCCATATCCCTCATGGCAATGTTAATAACATATACATAAGTGTTGATAGTCATCTATAAAATTATGTGGTTATATTTAAAACTTGACACACTCGGCATCCCCTCAATTCTAGATTTTATTGTGACTTTCTAACCATTTGAAACTGGAGAAATGATTAGATTGTTTCTTGATCATACTCTATCTAAGTGGCTATCATATCTCTAAAAACTGTATACCTAACTCATTTTACCTTGAATTGCTGGAACCTAAATCATCTTTATTTCATGCTTTAACTCGGCCATTATTTTGTGCGTTAAACATTATCTCATAGACTCCCACTTTGTATTTTAAATTCTTTTGTGTCCTTACCGTGACTTGAATAATTGGAGCATAACACTAGACTTTTCCATCCGACAAATTCCATATGTAAGACCTAGACGAGCCTACCTTCATGTGGGAAAATTATGTCCCACTAAAACACGTCCCTTATGCTCTATTTGCCTGATACGACTCTCGAGTCGAAAGGACTAAACTCAATTCCTTACCATAAAACTAATATATTTTCTAGCTGCAGATAAGACTCAACCTTGACTAATTCTTTCCACCGATGTGTGATTGTGTTCTGCTTGACGCCTTAAAATGCTGGACTTGTGCTTTACCTTGATTGCTTGACCTATTGAACCCTACACCACTAGTTCAATTTTTAAGTTGGGTAGAATACCTCACTACCTAACAAACATTTTTTGGGTGAACCATATAGATGAGTTCATTTATAATACTAATTTGAGGACCTTGGAATGATCGATTTCCTTCATCACTACCTTCCTTACTTACATATTTCCCTACCTTGTGCTGCTAATTTAGTCTTAGTTTTACAAGCCTATTCCTTTATCGAGCTTGTTCATGACATATTTTATTGGGTGCGCCCACTAACATATTGTCTAATCAGAACCGATGCATGATGGTCTGATCAACCGAGTGCATTTTGGTTCGCTTACATCCATCATTCTACACGGATGGAGACGTAGCTAAAATTGCCATTTAGAGTCTCCCTCACGACTACCTTGGTAATTCTTTTAGAATTATACAACCGCCCTTGAAGCACGTATTGGCATTCAAAAACATATTCCTTGAACTCTTGTGGAATTTCATCTTTTACCTATACTAGACGAGGCTTGTACTTGATAGATAGGCCAAACTATTTTTTCTGTGACCATGGAGTTTGAGTATACATCGAGATAGCTAGCCACTGTCCTATCAACGTGACTTTGTCCCTATCTTGAAGTTCTTCGTCCTTTTTTTTGACCCTAGATTCAACTTTTGCGACCTACTTGAAACGTGAGAATGATTCAACTCTAAACATAGACGACGACATTCTCTAAATTGCTTGCCCTTAATCTAGTCGATTCCTTATTGCCTCATTCATGTCTTATCATGAATTAATTTAACCCTTAACTCTTCCTTACTTCATCGTGTTAACTAGCAACCCTCTTTCAAAAACCATATCCTTGAGTTATTTTCATAACTAACAAAAATCAAGACTTCTAATTGCATTAATGTTTGATCATCGTCGCCTTGTCCGCTATTTAATCGTGTTTTGATGAACCCTTTCTAACTTAACCCTTTCTACCCTACCTATTACTAAATTTCGAGGACGAAATTCTTTTAAGTTGGGTAGGATGTAAACCCCCAATATTTTCTAATTATTTTAGTGCTTTAAAAAAATTATTTTTCTATATTATTTAGAATTAATGAGGTAGTTGGTATATATATATATATATATATATATATATATATATATATATATATATATATATATATATATATATTTGTTATATATATATATATATATATATATATATATATATATATATATATATATATATATATAATGTGTAAGATTGTGTGCTTGATATTTTAAGTGCTACTAAATATAGTCTACAATTATTAAAAAAAATTGATACTTATTTACAAATTTATAGGATTTTTATGCGATTTTTACATATATATTTGTGTGTGTGTGTATATATATATATATATATATATATATATATATATATATATATATATATATGTATATATGTATATATTAAAAAAAATTAACTCAGGTGGTCGGCCCAAGGGGGACCGACCACAGCACATCATGAATAATAGTGAATGAAAAGAAAAGGAAAATAAAAGAAAAGAAAAAAATATAAAACCACCCACCCACCTAAAGTGGGCGAGCCCCACCCATTATTGCTTGCTGCTGAAAGCAGCAAGCTCACGTAATAGTCCACGAACCGTGGGGTTCACAATATTAAACCTATTTGTATTAGGTTTTTGCTCCAACATATATATAACTTTTTCCACAAATCTCAAAATCCTACGCTTCCAAAACGAAAGTTGCGGCTGATCATACCCTCTTCACCTACGAGTTCGTTTTACCAGCGACGGAGCTTTGTGCGCGACGAACGGAGCATCGGAAGTCAGCCCCTCGTCACCCACGGAGCAGTTTTCCCACTCAGGGTATCCTACTTCCCTACGACGTAACTTTTTACTCGTAGCACCGATTTTCGATCCGTAAATTTGTTTGGAAAGTAGACTTGACCCTCTTCGAGATCCTCCAGGTGGATTTTGAAACAACCCATCGACTTGCTCAAAAAATTGAGACGAAGTTGAAGAAAAACCTATTTGTTGTAATACTAAAAACTGTTTTAAAACGACAACTTGTCGGCCAATTTTCTTGCTGTGTATTAAAGATTCGTAGAAACTAATTATAACAGTAAAAGACAACATAACCAAGATCGCAACGCAACTTTTGGATCGTCGTTTCGATTAACGTATAAAAAGTAAATTGATGTTGAAGTTGGAGAAAAACCTGTGTTAATTTATATAAATTTCTGAATTTTTCTCGATACGGCGTGCGTCCCAAAAAATCGAGCGACGTGGTCGTGCGCAATACGCATTGAAAGGCGCGTATGAACATTGCCAACGTGTGGGAACTGACGGAACTCAGTTTCGTCGTGTGTGCGCGACGAAATCAGTCCGTATCCGTCAAGATACCCCCGTATCGCCAATTTACAAACTTCGTCCTAACTTTGTGTACAGTCGTCGATTCGAGACGAAACTTGTGCCAGCAGGTCCGAATTGAAATTCTGGTCATGTGTGCCAAGTTTGGTTCGATTCTGAGAAGGTCGAATCGGAACCCCTTTTTGGCGGGCCCGCGACCCACTCAAACGGGCGAATTTGTACACGGCTTATCGGAATCCAAAACTGGACATACCGTTGAGTTCCTCTCCTCAAACTGAATTCGTAGACATATAGTTTGACGACTTTAGAGACCATAGACTTTGGCACGCGTTTCGGTGTAAAGCGGGTCTAACGGCGGACATCGTTTTGACCCAAAATTACGATTTTGCCCCTGTTCCAGAATTGGACTTTTGGACAGGCATTTCCTAGGTATATCTCCTTCACCGAGATTATTTTTGATGTTTGTTTCAGCGTCTGGAGTCGTCTGTGATTTGTGAGTTTTGGTGCTGACACTTGCTACTCTTGGATTGTCCTTCTCGCACCGCAGACAAGTATACCATGCCATAGATTCTGATTGTGCTCATTTATTTTTAGTATATTTTATTATTGAATATTTATTTCTCTTATTTTTCATTTTGTTTCTATTGGGCGTCCAAGTCACACTTGGGTACAAGCGGCTAAATTTAGTCGTTATATTTATTTATGTCTTTATTTGCATATCGACCTCGTGTCAGTTGACTACCCTATGAGTATATGGGGTATTTTCATATCCCCTATGGCCTTGACACATGTGTATCACGTGATGAGTGAATTTATATAGGACACGGACCTGCGTACTCGACTGGCCATCGATACGTACGGGACGTGCGACGGTTAGGAGGTAACTGCTATTAGTGAGTCGAGTTAGAAGCCGTAGCAGTTGCCAACTGGACAGGCTGTGGATACATCTTGGACAGGAGCAATTGGGGGGAGGGGATAGCTACTAGCGTAGGGGCTACATTTATTTTTACACACTTTGGGGCCGATAGTGACTTGTATGAGTACTACTTTCTGTCCTGGCCGATAGTGTTTCGGATGAGCGCTACTTGACGGCCACTCTTTATTACTTGCTTGCGTGAATCCGTTACAGCCCCTGCGTAGAACATTGTTCTCTAAAGTGCATCTCACATAGATGGTTAGGAGATCCTGTAGAGTCATAGTTGCATATTTTACACATTCAGTTACTTGGCATATTTTTTGTATCTTGTTACGTCCCTCTGAGGACCTGGTGATCTCTCCAGGATTAGACGAGCAGGACTATCCCGAGGAGTACGGTACCGCATTGGATCCATCATACATCGGTGACGAGGCATCTTCCGCTCATACTTAGTTTTATTTTTTATTATCTGAGACCATGTATTGGACATCTTTTTATCATCTTTCTTGCTGTTTGAGGAGGTTGGACTCCATTTAGTTGAGACTATTTTTTATAGCTGTTTGGGTGGAAATGTCTAACTGGCTATATTTTGATATCATTATTTATCTTATTTAGTGGATTTATTATATTCTCTGTGTTGAGCTGTGGATGAGATTTAGTTATATTATTGTGGCTTATCATATATCATTATTACAACTTATGTACCAATACGGAGATACCATATATCGGTGTATTCCTTGTATACGTGTAGCTGGCATGCTGACGTACTTAGTCCTACGTATTACGGGACTGGGGCGTTACTGGACGTCCTTACGACTGAGCCGCATAAAGAGCTTTGGAAATGGGTGGATCGTGCCAGCTATAAAGATTTTCCTCGTCTCTCTAGGAGCATGTCAAGAGTCATTATTTCACCTTTATGTCAGAGCTGTCAATCCGTTGTGTTAGGACTGCTGCATTGCGTCAGAGCTTTTAATGAGCTAGCTACACAGAGTAATGATGGCCAGCTGTGGATGCCTACTTTGAACTGCATAGAGCCATGTGGCCTGTTCCGAGCCGCATGGAGCTATTGTGTACTTTCCAGCCGCATGAAGCCTTAAGAGACTTTTGAGCCGCATGAAGCCTTAAGAGACTTTTGAACCGCATGAAGCTCTAAAGGACTTTTGAGCCGCATGAAGCTTTTTTGTTCCTTTTACATGCTTCTACAAGACCCCCTTCAAAGTTTTCAATTTGTAAAATTGAAATACTTTGAATAAGAAGCATGGCTATGTCCGCATAAGCTCCTCGTGCCGCATAAACTCTTCTGGTCGCATAGGGTATTCTGGCCGCATGGAATATCTGGCCGCATGGATGTTCTGGCCGCATAGACTGTTCTGTGCCACGTAGGCATCTCATTTATTTGCCTTTGATTTGCTCTTATTTGAAGCCGTCTTTTGGGATATGATCCCAAGAGTCAGCTTTAAATATTTAGATTTTGCTTTAATGATTAGGATTAATCTTTTCGCATGCAGGGGTTAGAAATCCAAGAGTCGGCCTTGTTTCTAGGCGGCGGATCATGCGAAGCGTCCCTTGATCCGCATGCCCCCCATCAGCCTATAAATATGGGTTCTTTGGGAGAGAGAGAGACTCTTTACTTTCTTTTCTCTTCAACTTTTCCTGCCCTAGTTGCCGTCGTCTTCTCTCTCGATCACCGATCAACAATGGCCCCCAAAGCTTCCTCTAGTGCTGCGGCGAAGGGTAAGAGAGCGGCTTCTTCATCGACTGAGACGCCCACAGTTCATCCTGATGTCCACCCTGCCATTGATGGTAAGGATTATGTGGAAGACCGTATGCTTCAAACCCTAACAAAAATGGCTCTGTTGCATGTTTTATGCACGAGCCTTTTCTCCTTGGCATTTAATGCATCCTTCGTCTTTATTGAACTGCCCAAGTTCAGTACGATGAAGCCACATATGTTGTATGGGCCGCATAAACTTCTCATGTTCGAGTCGCATGGGGTATGCCCCATGTTTGAGCCACATGAGAAATGACTGAGCTGCATAAGCACCTTTAAAACTGATCCGCATGAAATCCCACTGAACAGAACCGCATGAGCTCCTGATGAATTGGGCCGCATAAGCACCTTTAAAACTGAACCGCATGAAGTCCAACTGAACAGAACCGTATGAGCTTCTCATGAACTGGGCCGCATAAGCTCCAACAGATCAAAGCCGCATAAGCTTATCTGAACTGGGCCGCATAAGCCCCATTGAACAGAGCCGCTTGAGCTCTTTTAGAACTGAGCCGCATAAAGTCCCCTTTAAAACCTGGACCGCATAAGCTCATCTGAACTCGACCGCGTGGGACCCTGCTAAACAAAGCCACATGAACTCCCGATGAACTGGACCGCATGAAGTCCCTTGAACAGAACCGCATATGAACCCATCAAAGTAGAGCCGCATGAACTCTGTTAAAACCGAGCCGCATAAGGACCCATCAAAATAGAGTCGTATGAACTCCGTTAAAATTGAACCGCATAAGGACCCGTCGAAACAGAGCTGCATGAACTCTGTTAAAACTGAGCCGCATAAGGACCCATCTTAAACAGAGCCGCATGAACTCTTTTTAAGTGTTTTCTGGTCATCTCCTGACTTTGTTTCTTTTGTCCTCCTTTTTAGTGAATTTGCCAGTTAATGTTGCGGGAGAACCTCTGGTGGGTCGTGCCCAAT
The DNA here is from genome assembly GCA_029216955.1 of Iris pallida. Taxonomy (NCBI): domain Eukaryota; kingdom Viridiplantae; phylum Streptophyta; class Magnoliopsida; order Asparagales; family Iridaceae; genus Iris; species Iris pallida. The sequence continues at coordinate 7,654,975 of JANAVB010022397.1, read as the reverse complement.
CTGCTGTGGGCTATAGGTATGACCACATAGTCGAGTATGTGGTGAACCAGTTTCCAAAAGACGAACCTTTGGAGAGGCTGGATGACATTAAAAAGTAGTCCTTCTTCTTTATTTCGAGGATGATGAACTCAGGGCTGCTGGGGGGCAAACACTTGAAGCCTGCGTTCCTCTTCGGGGATGCCCTGACTGTGAAGAATTCTTAAGTTCTGGATGTATCTGAGAGCTGGAGTTTTACTTCTGACGGAATGGCAATCCATATTCCTCTGATGGAGCGTCACTTCCCAATGTCATGGTTCAACATGTTGCCCATGACCAGGAAGGTGGAGGATTCCTTGACTCCGACCCGGAGCGGAATGATTGTGGGCAAAATTTACTACAATAATAACATGCGGTCAGTGTACGCGAGCAGGATACCAGTCAGCCGATACGTGATGGGGTTGGCCCCGGGCAGTTTCTTGAATGTGCAGGGTCCCAATTTCACGTTCTCTGAAGCTGACACTTTCATAAACCAACTTACTCGGAAGGGGTCCTATCCTGTTGGCCGATTGTTGCTGCCAAATTGGATACACCCTCTCCCTTTGTGGACCAACCTGTCTACGTGGATTGTGCGGAAGTACGAGACTCTCCTGCACGAGATTGGACTCTACCATGCCATCCGGGGCACCAGCTATGGCTTTTCCATAAACAAAAAATTGTGCATGGCTTTGCTTGAAATGTACAACTGCCGCACGAGGACTTTCTTTACACCCGTGGGGTAGATGGGGCTTGCTCTGCACAAGATGCATGCAGTCTCCAAGCTACCTTGGGGAGATAAAGTTTTTGAAGTGTATACTCCGAAGAACGAAGAGTTCGAGGATCTGGAGCGACGGTTCCCGGGCTTCGTAGCTGTCTACCAGGAACTACTGTGTCATCATAGTACATGCCACTAGGTATCCATCAAGAAGGACGACAGCTCGGAAGGGAACCTTCCCTATACTAAGTCCTGGCTCACCTACCTTTTTATGCTAGGTGCCTCAGGCCGGGTTTTTCCCCGCTGTCCTCAAACCCACGAAGAAATACATAGCCGAGTGTCGACGCAGATTTGGGAGTAAAACTGACTCCTTTAGCTATTTTTACCAGGATACCCAGCCGATGTCTGAGAAGGCTCTCCTGGCGGGATTCCTGATGGTATGGCTGCAAAATTGCGTGGTCTCAGGAGGGGCTGGTTCTATTGAGAGAATCAGCCGTAATTTCATCCTCTCTGCTGTAAAGCTGGTCTACAGAGTCAGGCTAGCTCTCCTCCCGGCCATGGTGTGCAGTATACACCGTGACCTTCACACTTTTACGTCCAAGGTCATCGCCCGTGACGCGACGAAGGACTTTGAACGTGTTGAACTGCCATACCACTATCTGATAGGGTGGTTGCTGATGCATTGTCGGTCTTTAATGAGGCCTGGCCCCGAAGATGGCGTAACAGCAGATGACGCCTTCATCTTCCAATATCGCCGCATGCCTTGGGATTGCGACACTATGCGCGCTTGTAGGATGGCACTGTCAAGAGTAGACAGATATAATTTTTTTGTATCTGTTCCTCGATTTACTGCTAAGGAAATAAGGGCTGTACATCTGGATGGTATTGGGCCTCCCCACTTCTTAGACGGCAAAATGCTCCTTTGGTTGCACAAAATTCTCCCTTCCCACCTAGTATACCGCAACCGCAATGCTGTCTACTTGGAGCCTTACTTGCCCAGTAGGTTCGCCCGACAGTTTGGGTATAGCCAGCTTTTCTTGGACAGTCCCAGCTCTTGCCTGGGTTTTGAAGGCAGCATCCTTGATGGCATCAGGGCCTGGCATTATTATAATACGGTTCACACCAGTACTAGCTTCTCGGTTCCTGATAATGGAGATTCAGGAGAGATGTTGTATTTAGCGGCTCTCTACCACGTCATGGCGAACAAGCCTCATGTTGGCTTTGACCCGAGTACCAGCTTCATTGTTGGTACCGGCTTGGAGGAGTAATCCAAGGGGTCTAAGGCGAGGAAGAGGAGGGAGAACATGGTCGATGTGCCGGACTCGGAGTCCAGCAACGCGGACGAAGAGGATGACGAGCACGCTCCCGATAACACTCTCCCTCCTACAGATGTGGTGGTGGTGGATCAACCGCCTGTTGAGCCGAGCTCTTCCCGAAAGCGAAGCAGGCCTGAGTCTATTGGTGGCGGCCGAACCTACTTCGTGAAACGGGCTACGGTTAAGCCTCGCCGGCTGCTTATTAAGGAGAGAGGCGAGGATATGGGCGCCATTTCGGAGGTGAATTGAATTAAAACCATCTCCTTCTTTAGCTCTTCCTTTTCCTGAACTGTGATCTAATTATTTTTTTTCTCTGTAGGCATCAGAAGAGTCGGACTCTCGAGAATCGGCCGCTATTTCTGAAGTCAATCCGGCCCTGACCACTTTGATTAGTGACATGTGTGCCGAGATTATTTCTGCCGGGGTTCTCTCGGTGGCGGCTGAGGGGTCTCACGTTGTTGAGGTCTCGACCCAGGGTGACGTGGGCTCTGCTGAACCCGTCCCCGAGACTGTTGAACTTCAGCAGGGTGACGCTGATCCAGTTGTATCTCCTTCCGGGGCGGCTAGGGCAGAGGAACCAGCTGAATTCGGCTTGGGTGTCGCTGGCGAAGAGATTACGGGGGCTGTGAGCGAACCTCAGCCTCCACAATTCTCTCCTGGTAAGGTAAGCCAAGTCTTGACTAGTGAGGAGGCTCATTCGCTCTATCATCACATCCTTTGGATTAAGCTGATTGATGGTTGCTCTGGACATATAGGTCCTGCTCTTTCACTGCCAATGACGGACATCGTCAGGGTAGAGTTCGCTAGAGGGGACCCGGTGGAAGAGAGTGCACCTCCTCTCCCTCCGACTTATATTGAGGGACCTCCCGCTAAATCAAGTTCGGGAGGACAAGCGGCAAAATGTCGGAGCAGAAAGAACTTGTCCCTGCACCCTCATCTGTTCATGTGGCTCCAGAGGTCGACCTCTCTGCCCTGCCGAGCCTCCGGATTCTTCGGGCTGCGGAAGAAGAATTGGCCGCTATTCATGCGTCCTTTTGCTCGGAATTTGTTTCCCTCGTGGCAGGGGCATCAAGTTCCGTTGCATCTTCTTCGACTCTGCCAGTCACTCTCCCTTTGACGTCGTCTTCTTCGGAAGTTCTGGATGAATCGTCAAGGGATGTGGTTGACAGTTTCTACCGTCACCTGAGGCGAGGAGTCGAAGCTGCTGTGGAGTGGGGGATCTCTTTTTCCCTGGCCCGTCAATGCGCTCGTGGCCAGATTGAAATTCTTAGAACCCTTCCCGGTGGGGCGGGGATAGTGGAGATGCTGGAACCCAAATTGCTGGAAGCTGATCAGCTGGTGGCTCAGTATCGGGGACTGCGGCAAGTTGATCCATCTTCAGTAATAGATCATGAGCGTGCCTTCCTTATCACTGTCGTGGAGAAGGTACGGACCGCACGAGATATGTCTAAGCCGGTTATCATAAAGGACCTCGATAATTTATCTATTCAGTACGATCAGCTGAGCCACATGAGCGAGGATTGCATTGCTCGAAAGGCGGCCGCCTCTTGCGGAATAATCGATACGAGGGAGCAGATCCTCGAGCTCCAGAGGAAGCTGGCTTTCTTGGAATCTGAGCTAGAGGCCTCCCGCACGGATAAAGAGCTAATCGTTCAGGAGGCCGAAAAGGTCACCCGAGCTTCTGCTAGCCTGGGGCGTGCTCTGAAGAGACTCGAAGATGGCTGGCAGGCCCACGCGCATCTGGAGGATACAGAGCGGCTGACTTAGGAGGCTGAGCGCCGGGCTAAGCTGCAATTTGAGCGATCAACCGCCGTGCTGAGGAACCGCCTCAGAGAATTATGTATAGCCGAACCATAGTCGGCCTTCTTTTTCTTTCTTTGTCATTTTCCTTTCTTTTGATAGGGACGTGGTCCTCGAATATGTAGTACTTTTGCTTTTTAATAAATGACTATGTTTTCATCATCCATCATCTATTGTGCTTGTACTGTATCTTTGGCATTTGTGATGTTTGCCCCAATGGGGGACTATTTGTGGACCTATTATCCTTGGCATACCTTGGTTTTAGGTACGGATAATAAGTTTGATTAGGGATACCTAGAACGATTCCACAGTAAGGTGACCATGGAAGTTCTTGGTATAGAGCGAAAGAGTGCCATGGGGCAACTGGGCCCCAGAGACATGATAAGAAAGGAGCTGCATGTACTAGAGGACTTAGTACAAGATTTGTGGTCATAAGGGACATTTGTGGTCAACTGAGGACATTTGTGGTCAACAGAGGACATTTGTGGGCCTATTATCCTTAGCGTACCCTGGTTTTGGGTACGGATAATAAGTCGAGAGAGAACCAACATACTTACTCAGAGGTAATGAGGACGTAGTAAATATGAGGGTTTCTTCGATGGAATCTTCCTACTCAGAGGTAATGAGGACGTGGCAGGAGTGGACACCATGAAGGGTACATAGAACTACTCAGAGGTAATATGGACGTGGAAGTTCTACGTGAGGGGCGGTTTGTTTTTGATGGAAGTGAAACAACTCAGAGGTGACATCGACGTGGTTGTTTCGGGCAATTTGTGGATCTGTCACCCTTTTTATGTACTGAAAGTATGGGTAATAGATCATGAGGAGATGCTCTTTTAGGGAGGAAGTTCAGAGGTATGATCATATGTGACTTACTACCCAAAAGATGCGATATAGATTCATCTGGAGTGGCCAGAGTGTAAGTTCAGCGGTACTTGCGGGTACATAATCCAATAATATAGGACATTTGGAGTCAGAGTATAAGTTCAGCGGTATCAGAGGGTACATAACTCAATAATCTGGGAGATTTGGAGTTAGAATGTAAGTTCAGCGGTACCAGAGGGTACATATCTCAACAATCTGAGAAATTTGAAGTCAGAGTGTAAGTTCAGCGATACCTGCAGGTATATGACTCACAATCTGAGAGATAGTTGGAGTCAGAGTGTAAGTTCAGCGGTACCAGAGGGTACATAACTCAACAATCTGGGGGATTTGGAGGATGTCGTTTTAGACATAATACTTTTTCAGGAACTTGCCGTTGATGGGCAACATAAGCAAGTCTCCATTTTGTTTTGCGAGGCGGTAAGCACCATTGGAGAATACAGCCTCGATGACAAATAGGCCTTCCTACTTTGGCTGGAATTTGCCGACGGTTTTGTGAGTCATAACCATCGACCTCCGAACTGCCAGAACAAGATCGCCCACTTGGAATGTTCTGATTTTAACCTTCTTGTTAAAAGCTCCCGAGATACGTGCTTGGTACAGCTCGATTCATTGTTGAGCTAACAGGTGCTTCTCATCTAGGGCCTCCAACTCTTGTAGCCGACGACGATAATTATCATCCGTCGTCAATCGATAGGTGAGGGCGACACGGAGTGAGGGAATTTGAGTTTCCAGTGGGAGAACTGTCTCACTCCCATATACCAGGGAGAATGGTGTGTTCCCGTTGGCCGTCCGGACTATAGTACGGTACGTCCATAAGCATTCGCCAAGCTTCTCATTCTAGTCACGTTTGTTGGAAGACACAAACTTTTTGAGCAGCTTGATTATAGTTTTATTGAGTGCTTCTGCCAACCCATTCGCTGCCAGATTGTACGGCGTTGAAGCAATCTTCTGGATTCGGTATTTGTCGCAGAACCGATAGAAGGCGTGGCTTGCGAACTGCGGACCATTGTCGTGGATGATCCTTCGGGACAGTCCAAAGCGATAGATGACGTGATACTTGAGGAAGCTGATCACGTTTGAAGTTTTTACTTCTGCCAGCAGAATAGCCTCCTCCCATTTGAAGAAGTAATCTATGATTGCGAGTATGAAGCGATGTCCTCGGGACGAAGGTGGAGTGATCGGACCAATGATGTCCATTCCCCATGCTTCGAATGGCCAGGATGCCACCGTCGAATCTAGAAACTCGGATGGTTGGTGGATAAAATCTGCATGGACTTGACAGTCTTTGCACTTTCTTGCATAGTCTATCACATCTACAACCATCGTGGGCCAGTAATAGCCCATTCAGCGAAGGCGGTCTTGCAATTTCGGGCCAGGCTGATGGGCCCTGCAGATACCGTCGTGAGCTTCGCGTACAGCTTCTTTGGCTTCTATATTTGACAGACACCGAAGCAGTAATCTATCGTATGATCGCCGATATAGCATTTTCGTCTCTGTATCGTAGAAGAATCTGAGGGAACACCTTCTGATGGAAGTGGCCTCTTTGGGATTTTTCGGCAAGATGTTGTAGACTACGAAGTTAATGAATGGCTGTCTCCAGTCTGGTGCTTTGTCGACTGTCAGAGCGGAGTAACTCTCAATACATTGAACACTGTTCTTGGGACAGACCAATTCACGGCCTATTACGTCAACCAAGTGGTGAGCATGGTTCGAAACTGCTAAGGAAGCGGCAAGGCCTGCGAGGGCATCGGCTTTGATATTCTAGAGCCTGGGAACATGTTCTATGAAGAACCCTTCAAATAACGAAATGATGTTAATCGCTATTTGGTGATAGGGGATCATATCTTCATGGCGAACTTCATATGAACTCCAGATCTGATTGACGATTAACTGCGAATCGCCGTATGCTTCAAGATACTCTACCCCCTGCTCCTTCGCAAGTCGGAGGCTAATGACCAAAGCGTTGTACTCGACCACGTTGTTTGAACAGGGCTCCGTGAGGGAGTAAGCCCGATTGATCACCAGTCCGAAGGAAGAAATTAGCACCACTCCGACTCCAGCGACGATGTTGCCCTTGGGCCCAGTTCTGGAAGCGCTGTCGAAGAACATTCGCCATACGACATCATGAGAGGCTACATTTGAATTGGCGACCTCATCTGGAATCTCTTCGTCTATTCTGGTTGACTCCGAACCAGGATGAGCTGCTAAAAAGTCTGTCAGAGCTTGACCTTTAACAGCCTTCTGCGGAACGAAGATCATGTGGTAGGGAGACAATAATATCGCCCAGGTAGCGAGGCGAGAGCTGAGCGCACCTGGCTTGGTCATGAGGACCCTGAGGGGGTTAACTCTTGATACGACATGGATGGTTTGTCTCGTGACGTAATGTCGTATCTTCTGAATAGCGAACACCAGAACAAGGTACTCCTTCTCCACGGCAGTGTATCGATGCTCAGGCCCCATCATCATTCGGCTGAGATAATATATAGCTTGCTCATGGCCTGCGTTATTATTTTGTGCTAGTAAAGCACCGAGAGAATGCTCCATTGCTCGCACATAGAGCAGGAATGGTTTTCCAGCAACGGGGCCACCAGGACTGGACGGTTCGACAGATATTCTTTGATGCTGTCGAAGGAGTGCTGGCATTCTTCATCCCATACGAATGAAATGCCTTTCTTCATGAGGTGGGAGAATGGCTGACATCGCCCAGAGAGGTTAGAGATGAACCTCCTGATGTAAGCTAGCCTCCCTTGAAGGCCTCGGAGTTCACAGAGATTTCTCGGGGGATACATCTCCATGATTGCCTTTGTTTTCTCAGGGTCTATGTGGATTCCCTGGGCAGTAATGATAAAACCCAGGAATATTTTACTAGATACGCCCAAGAAGGATTTGGTAGGATTCATCTTCAAGTTGTGCGCTCGCATCAGGTCGAATACCGTCCTCAGATCCTGCAGATGGTCTCTTTTAGAGCAGCTTTTGACAGCTATGTCGTCGACGTAACACTCCACGGTCTTACGCAGGTGATCTCTGAAGATGACACTCATGGCTCTTTGATATGTAGCGTCGACATTCTTTAAGCCGAAGGGCATGACGGTGTAACAGTATACGCCAATCGGTATTCGGAATGATGTATGCTTCTCGTCGTCAGAAAACATCTTGATTTGATTATATCCTGAAAAGCCATCCATGAATGACATGTGCTCAAAGCCATATGTGCATTACGTCCGTGATGGGAAGAGGAAACTCATCTTTAGGACAAGCCTCGTTTAGATTTCGGAAGTCGATACAAATTCGGATCTTTCCATTCTTCTTGAGGACTGGCACTATATTGGCGACCCAGTCTGGATGTCGCTCCTTCCAGATGAAGTCGCTGGCTATCAGTTTGTTGACCTCAGCTTCGATAGAATTTATGATGTCCGGGCGAAAACGTCTTTACTGTTGTTTGATCGGCTTTGCGTCCGGACGAATATTGAGTTTATAAAGTGCGACCTCGGGGTCTAGCCCTGGCATGTCTTTATACCTCCAGGCAAACACGTCAATGTACTCTCTGACGAGTTGCAAAAGCGCCTCCTGCTCGTCTGTCAGGCTTTTGCTGACAAAGATTGGCTTTATAGAGGATTCGTCGTCGAGGTCAACTTGCATAACCTCATCTTCAGTGGGAGGTTCACGAAGTTCGAAGCGTTTCTTCCATAGTGCGTCTAGTTGCTGGACCCAAGGTTCTAACTCAAAAAGTTTGGGTACATCTTCATCTTCTTCGTAGGCATCAGTAAATGCCATATTGACAGACAGAGCTTGCCTGAATACGTCCCATATGCTGACATCCGAATCGGAAGTAGGTGATTCGGTTGAATGCGAATGTCAGTCTCAATTCTCATCTGAGCTTTCGGGAGTTGTTGTAGGTGTAACATAACCTAGCCCACATCTGGTCTTGTTGTAGTAATCCCATAGTTTTCCAGTCGGGACCGGCAACTGTAAGGGTAGCCGCCGTCCAGTACTGTAGTTCAAGCCTGGCGTAGTTTCCAGATTATATCCCTTTTTTTATATGAGGTACTTGGATCGGGAACTATATAGATAAAGGGGCAGTCTCCCGGTGTCGGGTTCGAGATCAACTTCTTTTATCCTGAAGGGCTGTGGATTATTCTTCCGACCGAAGTTGATTGGATGATCCTCTCCCTCAACTATGCGGTAAACGTCTTCTACTGGAGTAAGTTGATTTGCGATGTAGACATTTGTCACCTGTGTGTGTAGGTGGGTGCCTATACCGTGTTCCATGGCATACAATATACAAAGCTTATTAAGCTGGAGGTAGTTCAAAGATAGCCCTTTATTGATGAAGTAAGGTATCTTTTCCAGTGGAATTACATCATCTACGGATGGAACATCAGTGTGAGCGGCCACATACTTGGTCAGCTCTGACTCTTCTTCGGCCACCCCCTGTGTCAATGAAGACTTGGGCAGCTTAATCATCAGGGACTCCACTGGTAGAGCAGAACGTGGAGTCGTTGGCATACTAGCGACCCCCAGTTTGGTACTCGGTGTCGGGCGGGGAGTTATTGGCTGGCTAGCAGTCCCTGGCTTAGCGCTCGACTGCTGATTCATTCTGGGAAGACGAATCATCATCGACTTGACAGAGGGATTGAGCTCCTCTATTTTTTGCTGGCTAGCTCTAGGCAGCATGATTGTCAGTGGCTCTGTCGTGGGCCTTGGCACTTGGCAAGACCTTGGCAATCGGATTATCATCTGCTCCTCATGTGCAGAGAGGCTGATTGCATCCTTATGCAGAGTGGCTATAAGGGGTGCAGTTCTGCCAGGTTTACGGGCTTGGAGGTGGATCGTCAGAGGTTCTTCCGATTGAATTGCCGTCTCAGTTTGAGCTTGAGTATCTCCTTCGACAAGATGCCTTTTCGACTTCTCGTACAAGCATGAGTCTGAGTAGTAGGATTTAACCCCTTTAAAGGGATCGATGTCGGCAAATTCTGTCCTCACGAAGCCGTGCTTGTCGACGTACTTGAAGCAATGGTGCAATATGGAAGGCACGATCATGTAATCGTGTATCCAAGGATGCCCCAGGAGAATATTATAGGAAGTGTCCGCATCTATGACATAACAGGTCACTTCTGACTGAAGGTCACCGATTTGGCACTTCAGGTGAATCTTCCCAATCGAATAGCTTCTGCCTGAATTAAAACTGCTGATGGCAGTGCTTGTCGGCGTCAGGCGATGCATTGGGATGCGTAGATGGTGCAGCAAGCTCTTCGGGATGATGCTTATGGAAGAATCGGGATCAATATGCATCCGATCCACCTTGATATTTCCAACGTATCCAGTATAATACAGAGGGCGATCGTGTACGTTGGTCTTGATAAGCATATCCTGCAGAGTAAAGACAATATTAGGCATTGCACCTGCGCAAGCGCTATCTTGAAGATCTGCAGGAGAGCTCTCCCAGTAAGATTGGACTGAGCCAGATATACATCGACATTCTGGAGTGCCTCGTTCAGTGCTATGTGAACATCTTTGGAGAGTCTCAGAAGCTCGTATAGCGACAATTTGGCCGGTGTGTTGGCCAATTGTGCCAAAATGTCAAAGTTGTAGGGCCTCTCCAGCCCATGAGGTGCCTCTTTTCGGAGTGGTTTGTCGAAGCGAGTCTTCTTTGGCCCAGACTTGTCGGTCGTCGGAGGATAAGAAGGTCCTGGGGCATCAGCCGTAGCCGGCTGATGATCTTTACCTGAGTTACCCGGTATAGGTTGGGATTGTGCACCCGACCGGATGACGACAGCTGTAGCTTCTTCGACTTCTGTCGAGATTGTGCGACAGGATTTGACTTTCCCACTCTTCTTCTTGTTGGTGGAGGGTGGTGTGGATTGAGTCACTTCAGGTACCAGATCTGGATGGACCCACAAGACCTCCCCTCGTAATGAGGTGAGAAGCACTAGACCAGCGGCCTGGTCTCGGGGAGGTGGAAGGTTATCGACCTCCATCTTTGCCCTGGGGATGGGTACTACTCCATCTTGAGTCTTTGTCGGAGGAAAGCTACCGAACTGTACTGACACCATGTTGGCTGCCACGGTCACCTCTTCGAAATCAATGGCCAGGGCCTTAGAATCGATGAGATGCTGGATGTATCGCTTCAGTTGGAAGCAGTCTTGCGTAGCATGGTGGACATAGCGATGGTAGTGGACAGTACTTAGGGCTCTCCATTTCTGCCGGCCGAGGTTCCCGTCTTGGTGGAGGGAGTTGAACTCTACCCCCTTGTATGGGCATGTCCAAGATGGGCTTGACATGGCTGTTCTCGAAGGAGTAGGTCATCTGAGGCCACTGCTTTTCTATCGGTTTTGGTTCAGGCTTCTGGGCTGTGTCGGCCACCATAGCCTGCTTGTCCTTGTTGTCTCGGTTGTTTGAGGAATTACCGCCATTGTTGTTGTTGGCATTAGGGCGTTTACCTTTGTCCTCTCCCTCCGAGATATGCAGTCCCAGTTGGCGAGCTTTCTTCAACTTGTCTTCCGCGCTAGTGGCACTGATGATGAACATCTTCCAGTCCTTAAACTTACTTTCGCCCATCCAGAGGCTGATTGTGGAGAGCAGCCTCTTTTGGCAAATTTCAATTAAGGAGGAATCAGGGTTACCGGAAGGCAACTCATCGTGGTTTGGCAAAACCGCTCAATATAGTTCCTTGTCAGCTCCTTTTCTCCTTGAACAACGTCCATGAGGGTGGACATCGTCACGTTTTGTCCTACTTCGTCGAACCTCTCCAGAAACATACGTTTGAAACCGGCGAAGGAATGGATGCAATTGTCCGGCAAGTTGCGGTACCAGTCGAAGGCGACCCCTTCCAATGCCCCGATGAACAATCGCGTAAGGATGGCGTCGTCATGGGGCAGATGGTCGGTTATGACCTCAAAGTAAGTAATGTACCAGCTTGCAGAGGTCTTGCCATCATAGGGATTGATGTTGAACGGCTTATATCTTGGCAGAAATGGAACATCTCTCCATGCAGCAGGATACGGTTGTCGTATTCTGAGGTCTTGGAAAGTTTTTTGGGCGTGAAACATGGCCCGGAGCTCCTGGACCTCTCTTCTCGCCTCCCTGGCCTCATCTGCAGCGATGGGAGCCATCATCATAGGAGGATTGTTGTCCGGGTTTGGCGCAGTTGAGTTTGAGTCCGCATTGACCGCGGGACCCAAGCTTGTTTTGCCAGGCATCCTTCCTTGCAGAGTCGGTAGGGCCGCTTTGATCTCGTCTACGAATTTGACCAAGGTATGAAGTATGACCTCCAGAGTGTCGATGCATTGGCGATCACTGGGACCGTCTTGGTTGTTGTCTATCATGAACACCGTCCTCACATGAGGAGAGATGGAAGAAACGGTGGAGGACGTGCCTTCTGAGTCATACCCTTGTATAGAGAAGTCGTCAGGGTATGTGGGAATGTTCTCCTCGGGTTCGGACTCAGAAGGAGTGGTACCTCCAGCTTTAGAGCTTGCCTCGTCTTGAGAGTTCGGGACGTCGGAACCTGCTGCATCTGTTGGGGGAACCGTTTTCCCTGGATTATCTTCTTGGAACACCGAATTGTCGTGGATGTTTGGAGGAGTGCTACCCCCGGCTCCAACACCTCCTAGAGATGTGGACGATGAATCTCCAAGTGTGGCAGATTTCATCTTTGAGCGGGTGCCTTGGTAAACTCCTCCTGTAATGGTGGTAGACAACCGCTTAGAAGAGAGTTTCTTGGTTACACTGGTTGAGATTTTTGGACTGGAGACGTTTGTTTTCTTCCCTCTCCCACTGCCAGGGATCTTCAGAGCAGAATTGCAGGAGGCGACAAGAAGCGCCTCGTCTTTTGAGCTTGGGTGTTGCAGTCGTTGGAAGATGGACCGCCGGTCTTCTTGTACTGCCGCGTTGTTGCAGCAGCAGTTGACAATAACTTGGGTGCAGTGATGTCCATGGAAGGACTCTCTGCACACCGAAGCTTCTTCTCTTTTTTTGCGCTTGTGAAAGATCACGTCACGCAAGTCAGGTGCGTCCCGAGCAACCTTTACACCCGTTTTGTGGGCCCAAAAATCTCGAGCATCTGAGTGTGTTGGCACCATGTTTGCTTCCTGATTGTTGTGAGACTCTTGGGAACCACTCTGTCCATTTGCCGTCGGGGGCTGGACTCGAGTGGTTCGGTACAACTTTCCATCGGAGGCCCGCATAACAGTAAGCGTAGCGCTCGGATGGTCAGAGGTTGGGACAGCTGACTGAGCTCGCCTAGCCCGCGCTGTTCTAGACTTCTTCACTCTAGCACCCGAGGGTGCATAGTAGGAAGAGTCCAAATGGTGCCGCACAGAGTCTGGCATATTTTTTTGGGAGCATCTGGAGTTAGGACCGCATGAGAGGCGGTCAAAGATTGAACCTGAGCCGCATGGAGCATTCATGCGGATGGCATTTGTGGCCGCATAGGAATTTATGTGGCTGGATCTGTTGGCCACATCAGCATTCATGCGACTGGATCTGTTGACCACATCAGCATTCATGCGGTTGAATCTGTTGACCACATCAGCATTCATGCGGCTGGATCTATTGGCCACATCAGCATTCATGCGGCTGGATCTATTGGCCACATCAGCATTCATGAGGCTGGATCCGTTGGCCACATCAGCATTCATGCGGTTGGATTTATTGGCCGCATGAGCCTTCTTCATGCGGCTGGCACCCTTACGCGGCTTCTTCCTGGACTGCATAGAGTCCCCATTTGCTTCCTCAAGGCCGGCATCGTAGTGTTTTCCTCTGCCAGCAGGGTCCTCTGTGGCCTGAAGTGGGACCGCATGCGAATCTCCGCCGTCCTGGACAGCAGAGAACACTTTGTCCAGAGCTTGGGGAGGAGAAAATGATTTGGGCTTCCACTCCCTGCGGACCTTCTTCGTGCGGGCTCACTTCTGGACCGGGCCAGCACTTCCGCCGGAGAGCATTTCTTCAAACGCCTGTTGGTCGAAGCGGACGACCAGCATCTGTTCTGTGGAGCCAAATTTGGCTGCATCCGATTGCGTCACCAACTTCTCAGTCGTAGAGAAGTTAGTCCCCAGCATAGTCACCATCGTGTTTGTCATTGATTATAAAAGAACAGAATAGTTTTATGGGAGGACTGGACTTTTACTTCACAATACAAACTCGCTTGTACAAAAGAGAGCCTAGGAACAAAACCTAGGAAAAGCAATCTAAAGTATAATTGTTTATTTTTGATTCTGGGGGGTGACGGTAGAGGCTCGGGAGAGTGACGGCAACTCTGCCTTACTCCTTAGACGATCGGACGTTGCTTCGGCTCCGGGGAAGAAATGCTCTTTGTGTGGGCGGGAGTTGCTGATATCTGTGCGTATCACTCTGTCCCGGCTTTTGCAAGGGAATGGCACCTTGCCATTTATAGGGATTTGTGATAAGTAGGGTGTGCAGTTATTGCTCCTTAAAAAGCGGGTGGTTAGGGATTCGTTAAGATTTGTCTTGATCCTGTTTGTTGAAAATCAATTCTGGCTATTAATGTTGATTGTAACAAATCTGGGCAGTTAATGTTGATTGTACCAAATCTGCATGATTTGTTGGAAATCGATCTGGGCAGTTAATGTTGATTGCAATAAATCTGTATTGTGATGATTTGTTGATATCAGCAAATCCAAGTGAATAGATCTTGGTCAATATCTTGTCACGTGTCCCAACTGCCTGTTATGTCAATTGCCATAAATCTAAATTATTGAGATTTGATCAACTCCTGCCACATGTCCCAACTGCTGCGAGCCACATGGAGAACTGTCATAGTTGAGCCGCATGCGTGCAGCCTCGTGTCAGAGCCGCATAAGGGTGGCCTTATCTGAACCGTATGGAAGTCCTTTAATCGGAACCGCATGGAGGTCCTTACAACTGAGCCGCATGGGCGTCCTTACAACTGTGCCGCATGAAAGTCCTTACAACTGAGCCGCATGGACGTCCTTACAACTGAGCCGCATGGACGTCCTTACAACTGAGCCGCATGGACGTCCTTACGACTGAGCCGCATAAAGAGCTTTGGAAATGGGTGGATAGTGCCAGCTATAAAGATTTTCCTCGTCTCTCTAGGAGCACGTCAAGAGTCATTATTTCACCTTTATGTCAGAGCTGTTAATCTGTTGTGTCAGGGCTGTTGCATTGCGTCAGAGATTTTAATGAGCTAGCTGCACAGAGTAATGATGGCCAGCTGTGGATGCCTACTTTGAACTGCATAGAGCAACGTAGCCTGTTCTGAGCCGCATGGAGCTATTGTGTACTTTCCAGCCGCATGAAGCCTTAAGAGACTTTTGAGCCGCATGAAGCCTTAAGAGACTTTTGAACCGCATGAAGCTCTAAAGGACTTTTGAGCCGCATGAAGCTTTCATGTTCCTTTTCCATGCTTCTACAAAAGGGGTTTATCCAAAACTTAATGTCTATATTAATACTATGTCTTCATAAGGTTGGAATTTATCATGAATTTCCATAACTTTCAGAATGTATACTATATTAATTCAAGATAATTAGAAAGTCAATTTGAGAAAATTTTAAGAGGAGGAAGGAAAGAGGACTTGCCTTGATTCCTTTGATTAGATATAGGTTTTGTTCTTCAATAGATCCCTAATTTGAATCCAATCAATGGTTCGAAAATAAATTTGTTAGTAAAAAATTTTTAACCTAGGTTTGAAATCGAAAAAGGAAGGAGGAGGAAAAGAGGGGTTTTTACCTAGGTTTTGGAAGTGGAAGGGAAGAAGAAGAAGTAGGAGGTGCTGCAGGTGGTGGTGGCCGACGACGGGGTGGCCGGCGGCGGTCGGCGGCAGCGGAAGCCCGGCAACAGCAGCAGCAGCAGTAACGACAGTAGCAGCTGTAATAGCAACAGTAGCAGTAGTATGAGCAAGAGGGAGGAGGGAAGAGAAGGTGTGGTGGTGGTGAAATGAAGAGGGAATGGTGAGAAAGAAGTAGAAATAGAAGAAGGATGAAGGGAAGGTTTGAGGTGTCATGTGGAGGTTTTTTTTTTCTTTTTTTTCTTTCCTTTTTCATGCACATTGCCATTTGACAAGTCAAGTGCCACTTACTCCTAGAACTTGACACCTAGTCCTCTCCATGGTTTGCCACATACCCCCACATGATGACACATCATTGATTGAGTTGGTAATTCAAAATTTGAAATTGCAAAAATCTTCCTAAGGTTCAAATGTAAAATTATATATTTTATATAAAAAAAACATTATGATTATTATTTGTTAATTATTCTTTAAGAATTTATTACAGCATAACATGTCTACCCTCCTTAGAGAAATTTTGTCCTCGAAATTTGAAATAATTAATATAACAATACGATTACTAACCTGGCTCCGTGAATAGATACGGATATTGCCTCCACATATCTTCTTTCTTTTTCCAAGTTGAATCTCCAGGAGAGTCCTTGCTCCACGCCACTCTAACTAACAGAATGATCCGATTTTAAAGAATCTTGTCCCTCCGATCTAAGATCCCAACAGGTTTTTGCTCTATCCGTTGGGTTGGTCCGACGATGATCTCTGAATGGTCTAATATATGACTCAGATCTGGTACATATTTTCAGAGTTGAGACACATGAAATACGTTATGTAGTCCTTCAAGGATTGGTGGGAGAGCTAGTTTGTAGAATATACTTCCAATCCTTTCTAGCACATCAAATGGCCCAATATATCTCAGACTCAACTTCTCTCGAGTCCTAAATCTGATTGTTCCTCTAGTTGGTGAAATTTTCAAGAATACACGATCACCAGGTTAAAATTCCAACATTCTTCGATGCTTGTCCGCCCACATCTTCTGTCTATCCTGAGCGGCTTGCAGATGACTTCTTATTGCTTTGACCTTCTCTACTGTCTGCGTTACCAGTTCTGGACCTAGCAATTGTCTTTCTCCTACATCCGTCCAATATACTGGTGATCTTTATTTTCTTCCATACAAGGCTTCGAAAGGTGCCATTTCGATACTATCATGATAACTGTTGTTATAAGAAAATTTCACCAAATGTAGATGGTCGTCCCATGATCCTCTAAAATCTAATGTGCAGGCCCTTAGCATGTCTTCTAAAGTTTGGATTGTCCTTTCGGACTGACCATCCGTTTAGGATGGTATACGGAGCTGAACTTCAACCGAGTACCAAGATTTTCCTACAAACTTTTCCAAAAATGTGAAGTAAACCTGGTGTCTCTATCTGATACTATACTTACTGGTACTCTATGTTGACTGACAGTTTGTTTCATATACATTTTTACCAGTGTTTCTGTTGACTGTCCAACTCGAAAGGGTAAAAATTGAGCCGGTTTGGTAAGTCCATCTACGATAACCGAGATAGCATTATTACCCTTTTGGGTCTTAGGCAGTCCTGTCACAAAATCTATTATGAGATGCTTCCATTTCCATTCAGGTATGGGCAAGGGCTGAAGAAGTCCTATTGTCCTCTGGTGTTCTGCTTTCACTTGTTGACATGCGAGACATTTAGACACAAACCTAGCAATTTCTTTTTTTATCCCATGCCACCAAAAATTTTGTTTCAAATCCTTGTACATTTTAGTACTGCCCAGATGGATAGAATATTGCAAGTTATAAGCTTCTGACATAACCTCTGTCCGTAATTCTCCATCGGGTACGCACAATCTATCTCCGAATCTTAGTGATCCGTCTGGATGCTTCCTCATCCCTGTCTGGAGTCCTTCTTCTATTTGTTTCCAAATTTTTTGGAGTTTAGAATCTCATTGTTGAGCTTCCTTAATTATGTCTATTAGGGAGGATTGTACTTGTAAATTTTCCCATACACCTTCTGTTGTCGGGCATATCACTTCAATTCCTATTTTTCTTAAATTCTCTAGGATTTTTCTTGAGGTATTCATAAAGAATGTTGTTGGTTTCCTGGTCAATGCATCTGCGACTCTATTAGCTTTACCTGTTCCATATCAAAATCTTTGAGTAATTCTAGCCATATTTTTTGTTGCATATTAATTTCCTTCTGGATGAACAAATATTTTAAACTTTTATGGTCTGTATATATTTTAATCCTTTCTTCATACCGGTAGTGTCTCCATAACTTAACTGCAAATACGACAGCTGCAAGTTCCAAATCATGATTTGGGTAATTCCTTTGATGTTGTTTCAATTGTCGAGAGGTATAGGCTATAACTCTTCCGTGCTACATTAGCACACAACCTAGCCCCTTGCTTGAGGCATCGCTGTATATCTCATATCCTCCTGATCCTGACAGTAATGCTAATACAGGTGCTGAAACTAGCATTTCCTTTAATTCATCAAAAGCTGCTTGGCATTTCTCCGTCCAACTAAATTTTTTTCTTTTCGGGTCAGCCCAGTTAAAGGTTCTGCGATTGTAATGTCCCAGTCCCAAAATACTTAGGACCAAATACGTAGACATGCCAGCTGTATACATACGAAATATACTCTAATGTATAGAATTCCCGTATGTACACATAAGCTATAAAATATAGTAAACCATGATAACTAAATCTCATCCACAGAAATAAAGAATAATAATATAATCACTATGAATTTATCATTTATACATGTAGTTGGGCGGAGACAAATCCACTACCAACTAATTTAAATGAGAAAAATATAAAAAAATTGATCGAAAAAGATGGCAAGATGAACCAGGAGCAATCATCTTCGAAGGAATAGAGAGGATTAATGCCTTGGCTAGAACACCTGCGAAAAGTCAAAAAGCACACACCTGGAGAGATCACCAGGTCCTCAAAGGGACGAACAAGATACAGGAAGAACATGCCATATAAAATGTGATATATAACAGAAAATAAAGGGATGCATGCAATAGGGTGCCTACCAGTTCTACAGTGATAATGCAGTTAAGAACAAACCTTCAACGCATGGGCATTCTAGCTACAGAAAACTCGGTATCTTCCCACCAAGATACCAGGGACCTCAAAGCATAACATTCACCGAATGTCAAAGGCCAGCAAGATCAGGAATAGGAAAGTGCATACATGGCCCATACGTTAAGGAACTATTCTCCCCATCCAATGCCTAGTAGGGTCACATCCATGACTCACATGAACCTCTAGCAACTGCCAAGTCCACTAGCATGCAAATCTATTGGTAGTTACTTCTAACCGTCGCACGCCTCATACGTATCAGTGGCCAGCTAACTATGCAAGTACGTGTCCTACATGTGACTCACACCACGTGGTAAAGCATGTGTCAAGGCCTATGAGATATACCAATATATCATCATCATTGGGTGGTCCCTAAGATAAGTCAATGCAAGAAAATAGAACAAAACCAATAACACGACAGATACAGTCGGTTGCACCCAAGTGTGACTTGGACGCACATGTGATATAAAAACATATAACTAATATATGAAACTGAAAATAAATGACTAAAAAAATAAAGTAAAGTAATCACAGAGTAAGGTGGCAAGGTATCTTGCCTGTGGTACGAGGATGGCAAGTCCAACAGTCATAAGCGTCAGAAAAAGAAAGTCACAATCTACGAACGGCTCCGGAACGAAATGATGGAGGGAATGGTCATGGACCGGGGAAGGTTACACTTGGTGAAATGGGATGCTTAAAAACAAATATCAAGAATGTTACCGGTGTAAAAGATATATCTAAGAAATGCCTATCCAAAAATTCAATTCTGGACACAGGGGCAAAATCGTAATTTTGGGTCAAAATGATGTCCGTCGTTGGACCCCTTTTGTACCGAAATGCGTGCCAGTATCTATGATCTCTAAAGTCATCAAACTATATGTCTACGGGTTCGCTTTGAGGAGACGAACCAAACCGTATGTCCAAAGTTGAATTTCGGTGGGTCATACACAATTTTGCCCGTTGGAGTGGGTCACAGGCCCGCCAAATAGGCGTTCCGATTGACCTTCTCAGAATTGGACCAAACTTGACACACATGACCAAAAAAATAATACGGTCCTGCTGGCGCAAGTTTCATCTCGATTTGACGAACGTGCACAAAGTTATGGCCAAATTTGTAAAGGGTCGATATGGGGGTATCTTGACGGATACGCACCGATTTCGTCGCACACACGCAACGAAATCGAGTTCCGTTGGTTCCCACATGTTTGCGAAGTCGATACACACCTTTTATTACTTTCGGTTCACGATCACGTTGCCCGAATTGTCGGGACGAACTCCGTATCGGGGTTTTTCTATGTTTTTGAAAACAGAATATTATGGTTTTTCTTGATTTTGGGGATTCGATTTCTCGACGCACAGTCAATGAAATTAAAATATACAAAAAGGGTTGTGAATTCCTATAAGTAGTCTAAAATCTCCTTCAATTAGTTTTTCAACTCAATCGTTGGTTTGACAGAAATCTGGCTGCCAACATGTGGTCAGTAATTATGAAACTGTTCAATTTCGAACAGATTTTCTGTTAAGTTTGGGTTCGATCTACGATCCGTATACTACGATCTAACTAAATGTATTTGAAGAAAATTGTAGAGTTTAGGTTTATGTACATACCGATGTGATCGGTTTGGATATTGGTCGAGCGATGGAGACGCACGCATGCCTCAAAGTTGGCTCGGAGAGCAGCTGTGCTGCTGCTTTGCTCTGTTCTGTACGCGCGTTCCTGAGCATGCAATCAGGCCAGCGATCACCGACGGTGGCACGCGGCAGAGTGGGGTCGCCGAAGGTGCGCACACGGTGTCACGATGCAAAGGTAGCGGCGCCTAGGGTTTGCTTGAGTCTTCCGTTTCCTCCTTCCTTAGTCATGTATTTATATACACGTACCCATTGTTTATTTTGGTTTAGAAGAGGGAAAAGGGTCGCAGTTTGGTATGTTTGGCCGCTTGTGAAAAAATTGAGGATGGGCTCTGTGTTGGCTCGGTTAGTGAATTTGGGTTTCTTTATATTTTTTTATTAACCTATGGTTATACAAGGAATGGCTAATGCAATAGGCCCAGTAGCTTTGTTTATTGAAAAAAAACCACATACATATACCTTTATATTTGTAACCATATATTCATTTGCATAAATGTATATATGTACATATACATATAATAAATACATGAATATTATATAATTTGAAATAAGCTAACTTTCTTAATACTAACAATCAATTTTTTTTCTAAGTATATATGTAGATATACATGTACTAAACACATGATACTTATACACATATTTATTTAGTTATTTATATTTAAAACTTCAATTATAATACTAAGGGTAACTAATAAATTCTATATAATAGTAATTCTTATTGTAGAAAATTTCACCAACATCCCTCATAAATATTTACTATTTAAAATTTTAATGTAAATAATAAAAATATTTATTAACCATCTCAGTTTCTCAAAAAAATAGTAATTCAAAAAAAAAAGATTAAAATGAGGGGGTTTACAGCGATCCTTGAAATTTTTTCCACAAAGCGTCTGTAGTATCCGGCTAAACCCAAGAAACTTCGAACCTCTGCTATAGACTTTGGTGTTGGCCAGGATTTAACAGCCTCTACCTTCTTTGGATCCACTGAAATACCTTCACCACTAATGATATGGCCTAGGAATGATATATGGTCCAGCCAAAATTCACACTTGCTAAATTTGGCATATAACCGTTCTTCACTCAGAGTCTGTAGTACTATCATCATATGCTCTTTATGGTCTTCTTCATTCTTCGAATATATGAGGATATCATCAATGAATACAATCACAAATTTATCCAAGTATTGATAGAATATTCGATTCATCATATCCATGAATATAACATGAGCATTTGTTAACCCGAATGGCATAACTAAAAATTTGTAATGCCCATAACTAGTTCTAAATGTTGTCTTCTGAATATCCTCTTTTTTAACTTTTACTTGATGATATCCAGATCTCAAATCAATTTTTAAAAATACCTTATCCTCTCCTAATTGATCAAATAGTTCGTCAATACGGGGTAAGGGATATTTATTTTTAATTGTAACTTCATTTAGTGCCCTATAGTCAATTACCAATCGTAGGGTTCCATCCTTCTTCTTTACAAATAAGACTGGTGCACCCCATGGTGAGGCACTTCGTTGAATAAATCCCTTTGACAATAGTTCCTTGATTTATTTGTTCAGTTCCGCCAATTCTTCTTTGTTCATTGGGTATAATTTCTTAGCTATAGGTGCTGTCCCAGGTACTAACTTGATAGAGAATTCTACTGTTCAATCTGGGGGTAACCCTGGCAATTCTTCTGGAAATACATCCTTGAATTCTTCCACAACCTTTGGAAATGATTGATCTTCTAATTCATGCAACATTACTTGGGTTGGTAATTCAAAATTTTTCTAATTCCTCAACATCGAACTCCTTTTGGTCTCGAACAAATTCATAAAATTCTCCGTCAGGTAGTTGAAATGAAACTCTTTCTTGACTGCAATCTATATTGGCTAACGTTTTGTCTAGCCAATCCATTCCTAATATTACATCCTACCTTACGCCCCTTTTTTAACCTGAACCTATATCTTATCCTAGATTTTCCATTCTTTGCGGACCTGCATGGGCCACCAATAAAAGACGTGTCACTCCCCGTGTCCCAAAATCAACGGTAACGTTACCCGAATTCGCAATTGTCGCCCGTAATAAAAAGAATAGAAAATACAAGAAATTACTAAATACATTTTATTTCTTTAATTATACATACAATCTATTTCAAGGAGTACAATTACTTAAGTTATTACATCAAACTATTCTTTTACAACATTATGACAGCTACAAAATACTACTCTTGAAGCTTTCCTGATAGCTTACTCCTCTATCTCGTTTCTATTATAAAGGGGCAACATCTCAGCTGAGTCTTCATCTTCTCCTAGTGAACAATACTAGGTCGTCAGAACGATAGCAAGTCCTCGGTCAAGGGCGATAAAGAAAACATGAAAATATGAATAGATTACAAGATTATTAAGAAATTTAAGAATAAAAAATGAAATCGACCTAGAATTCTATCTAAGTCCAAATATAGTGAGTACAATCTTAGGTGAAACCTATTTCACTATCACAACCACAGGCATATGTCCTATATGATGCAGATGCAATTCTTTTGGAGAACAACCTTTGAATATTCTTCTAAATAGTTTTTCGACAACTATCCCATGTACCAGGGATCAGGCTGTGACTTGGTGGCACGGTTCTTAGAATCTGGCCCTGCCTCTCTTGGCCTTAAATAGATTGTCTCTCTAGGCCTTAGAAAATTCACCTATTCGTTGTTGCTGTCGAGATAGGAGTAAAGATCTGATGGCACAGGGTTTAATCCGACCCTGCCTCTTATGGGCTAAAATATATGGCACGGTTTGTTAAAATCCGGCCCTGCCTCTCATGGGCCAAGTGAGCTAAGCCTCACATACTCAATTCGTAAGGTCCTACGAATGAGCTTAAATATTGATCAACTTTTGGTTAAAATTATGTTGTAGAACTTTTTAGGTAATATTCGGGTTGTTCTCTCCGCCCAATGCTTTCTATTCTATATTTAATTAGACTAATTTTAGTTGTCAATCCTTTTAACTTTACATAGTAGATAATATTGAAAATCTGTTGCTAATTAAGATAACAACGAAATTCTAGGGTTTACGGATATCGGTAATATTTTGAATCCTTTAATTTAACTAACTCCCAAAATTATTGAAAATTTTGGCAGAGTCTCCTTTGTATTTGTTAACTCCAGAATTTTTACAAGATATAAAATATGAAAAATTAAAATCTCGGGTTCGCCGACCCCTTTGGTGGAGCAACTCTCAACATCGGAACCACGCAATATAATATCCCAAGTTCGTCGATCCCTTCGGTGGAGCAACTCTCAACACTGGAACACACGCAAGCAATATAATATAAATGCAATTAATATATAGGCCTCCTTACCTTAACAAGCAATTTAGCAAGTAAGCAATTGCTTGGATCTTTGCAATTTGCTTTATCTAAATACTATTCCAAGTTCAAAACAAGTTAGTAGTAGCATAATGATATCAAAAAATCTCACTTCCAAATATCATCACATACAAATGATTTTATAAATTTGTGTTATTGGTTTAATATTAAGTATATTCGAAATTAAACCTAAATATTCAACTTAGCTAATCATACTTGTCACATATCACATTTTTAGCTTCTAGAGGATGCAAAAAGGAAGTTTATAGTTGAAAATTTATAGGTGTAGGGTTACCTTGATGAGTAGGTACCTATAAACATCCATATTAACTAAATAATCTTGCTATAATATGTGCATTTGATAAATTTTAATTATGGACAGAATTGGTATTTGTGATAAAAACACGAGGTTATTGATCCTACACATTGAACTTAAAACAAGTAAAGGGGCTATGCCCATAACTTGTACCCAAATTTTTTATTTGAAAACTCATGCTAATATGACTCATGTGTTGTGTACAAAATATGTAGGTGTCCAAGTATGTAGGGAACTTATAGGTTGTGTCCACGTATCTTTATATATATATATATATATATATATATATATATATATATATATATATATATATATATATATATATATATAATCTCATAAAAACTTGAGTTGAAGTGTCCATTTGTTTATACATTGTTTCCCAATTTTGTGTGTGTACACCTTTTGTGTCCATAAAGGGGTTTATCCAAAACTTAATGTCTATATTAATACTATGTCTTCATAAGGTTGGAATTTATCATGAATTTCCATAAATTTCAGAATGTATACTATATTTATTCAATATAATTAGAAAGTCAATTTGAGAAAATTTCAAAAGAAGGAAGGAAAGAGGACTTGCCTTGATTCCTTGGATTAGACCTAGGTTTTGTTCTTCAATAGATCCATAATTTGAATCAAACAATGGTTCCAAAGTAAATTTGTTAGTAAAAAAATTTTAACCTAGGTTTGAAATCAAAAAAGAAGGGAGGAGGAAAAGAGGATTTTTTTACCTAGGTTTTGGGAGTGGAAGGGGAGGAGAAGAAGTAGGAGGTGCTGTAGGTGGTGGTGGCCAGCGGCGGTCGGCGGTAGCGAAAGCCCGGCAGCAGCAGCAACAGTAACGGTAGTAGCAACAGTAATAGCAATAGCAGTAGTAGTATGAAATAGAGGGAGGAGGGAAGAAAAGGTGTGGTGGTGGTGAAATGAAGAGGGAATGGAGTGAAAGAAGTAGAAATGGAAGAAGGATGAAGGGAAGGTTTGAGGTGTCATGTGGAGGGTTTTTTTTCTTTCCTTTTTCATGCACATTGCCATTTGGCAAGTCAAGTGTCACTTACTCCTAGAACTTGACACCTAGTCCTCTCTATGGTTTGCCACATACCCCCACATGATGACACATCATCAATTGAGTTGGTAATTCAAAATTTAAAATTGTAAAAACCTTCCTAGGGGTAAAATGTAAAATTATATATTTTATATAAAAAAATTATTTTAATTATTATTTGTTAAATATTCTTTAAGAATTTATTAGAGCATAACACCCACGCTGTCATTATGTTTCGAAAAGTGTTCAAGTGCATGATAATAGCGTGGAGGGGTGACACATAGCCACCTTACCATAAGGTGGCACCTCACCTCCCTTATTTTATATATATATATATATATATATATATATATATATATATATATATATATATATTCACGTTATATGAATGAATGAAGGAGAGGAGCTCGAGCTCAACACCAGAGGGGAGGATGGTGCCGCTCTCGAGCAGCCGAAGGCGCCTCGGTAGTCATCGTGCTTGAGGTTCGACCGGGACGTCAATTTGAACTGGAGCTCTGATACCGCAATGAGGGGAGTCATTAGTGTGACCCAGGCTCTACATGCGACCGAAAAATGTCACTGGTCCTGCCACTACAAGGCTGCATTGGCCAGGAGTCACCAGTCCTAGTCGAGCCGTTGACGACCGGATAATACTCCCCGATAGTTGGCAACGAGACGTCGGCAGAAAGGCAAGATTTATGGTTATGGAGAAAATGTGGAGGTGGCTAGGTTTCTTATGGGGGAAAAGAGGATGGGAGGTGTGGTATATGTAGAAGAAAAATGCTAACTTTACTACCAAATATTTATAACTTTCTTATAACCCATACCCATCTCCTACTAACATGGTCCTACCCATTTCCACCCGGTCCCACTCGGTCCCCCACTCCCTAATCATTGGATGCCATGTAGGCGGTTGTAAAGCCTAGAACCAAAATTGGTTATAAGCATAGCATATGTAGAAAGGGACATGTTGGATGAACGGCTCTGATATGGGGGGTTGGTTACCGTACGGCATATTGCTACTTTGCAGAGGTATGGTAGCATGTAATTGCCAACATCAAGAAATTGATGGGCTCTATACATTTTTTCAATCGAGTAAAGAGTTTAGAACATTAGGTTAGGGAATAAAAAGGTTTTAAGAGTTTAGGATAAATCTAGGAATTAAATCTAAACGATTACTAAAGGAAATATCTTTAATAGAATTAGTCTATAATATATATATATATAAGAAAATATCTGAATTCTAAACCTAATATTAATAAAAAAGGTTGAATTTGGGGACAGGGTTCATATTCGGCCATCTCGGGGTTTACATCCGGCCATCTCGCCAAAATCTTGGCGGCCACCGACCACCACCACTGCCACAACAATCAACACCACAACAGCCCTACCTCCGGTTTCGGCCAGCGTCCTCCCTGCCAACCACCAGCACCGAACCCCAACCTATCATTGCCTCTGCCCGAACCACCCATAGGACCATCATCTTTATCACCCTGACCCACCACATCATCTTACCCAGCCACCATTCCGCTACCCGCACCTACTCCTCTACCACCGGCCAAACCCCCACGACCACCACCTCCATCACCAAACCCACCACCAGAACCACCACTCTTACCCACCGAGCCTCCCCGTCACCCCCATCCAACTGGAACGTCGCCACCTCTCTGATCCTTGAGGCTAGCACCAGCGCACAGCGGCTATCCTCCGTTCCGCTCTTCCCCACCTGGCCAGCCACGTCCATTGCAGCAGATCTCGTCGGCGGCTTCGCACGCTGCCACCGAACGAGCAGTCGTCAGATCTGTCCTCCGTCGCACATCACGTGCCGGTGACCGCTTCCTTCCGTACTGCCTACGCCAAGCAACCAAATCCGATGAGTCTGCCACTCTTCTTCTCCTCCTTCTTCACCCTCTTTTTTTGTGCGCATAAGCTCTATTTTTTCTTTTCCTTCTCACTTTTTTTCTCTCTTTAAAAATCTTCACAGATAAGAAGTAAAGAGAACAACTATTCTCGATTTTGGTGTTTATTTAATTATTTTTTTATTGTTTTTATTTCTATTTTTGGGTTTCATTACAGTATTATATATTGATTAGGATTTTGTATATACATTATTTATTAAGTATTATTATTATTATTATTATTATTATTATTATGGATACAAATATTTATTAAATTTTCTGTTGTTATTTATTTTTAAATAGTAAATATCCCTAAAAATATATTTATAACAAAAATATAGTATTAGGTTTTGTGCCTACATGTAATTTCAAACTTTGGATTGGAACTTTAAAAATTACTATTATAATATTACTAGCCATTTTTTAATAATATAGTTTTTACCTAGAAATCATATTTTCACAAACTTAGAAGTTTTAGCCGAAAAATGATTTCTGATTTTCCAAGTATATATTTATCTAAAATACTTTGACTAATAAAATATATTTTTCAAATATTATAAATATTTTCTAATATAGTATAAGTATTTTCTCTGCGAATTCCCATTGATTATCACGGCTGATCATGGCTAATCATATTTTCTATTCTCTTACGAAACTGGACTTTCGTATGTCAACCCTAACTAATTTGACTGTTCTGGACTCGATGGAACAGTTTGTCCCATCATCGGAAGCCATCTTGTAAACTTTTAACACTAAAGTCAATTATGTGCCATAATGATCATCGTACCACACCAATTCACCACACCAGAAAAGTATACATTGCCAAATTGTACAGTACTTTTATGTATTTCTATATTGTTATTTTTTTCAATCATACTTGATTACTTGCTGCTTATGTTCATATTATTGCTATTTTTCTTATTTTATGTGTACGTTCCTTATTTGTTCTTCATGTATCACTATTTGTTTCATGTGTGTATTATGATGATATTGATTTGTCACGACCCGCATCCATTTTTTGGGATGCGAATGCGTGTCCAAGTTCAGCCTACGCCACAATGTCGATAATAGTACGTTGTCTAGCCCGTAATAAACAAAATGTTCATAAAATACTATCTTTATTGCTCATTCACAATAACTAAATCAATTTATAATATTCACAAGTTTTACAGTTAATCAAAATACAATATATTACAAATATTAAAAACTACCAACATATCTAACTAGTCTAGGGGTTGACCTTCGCATATACCCATGTCACTCCCGTATAGTCCATAGCACAAAAGTAGAAAGTACGGTAAGTCACCTGCAACGATCTAGTCAGAAAAGAAGCAAAGTACAACCCTATTGTATTTAATGTAACTTAATACAAAATAAGCTAGACAATAGAGATGCAGTAGAGAATAAAGAAAATAGTCATATGAACTAGAAGCAATAAATAGGCACAAGAAACCACTAGCAAGACATGTATGAACAAGACAACTAGCAATAAACATGTACAAATAAATAGATAATGTGTTTGAAATACATTTCGACATATGAACAATTGGGCTAATACGGCACGTATTAGATGGCTATCATTCAATTTTGATACGGCTAACCCATATGTAAGGTGTATGACTTAGCTATCATTCAATAACAATATTGGTTTGTTCACGCGTCAATTTAGCATTTTCCCTTCCGACTCACTAAATAGTCAATAAACGAGCAGTGATACAATCAAGCCTATTATGTCATAATCGTGTCACAATCTAGATACTCAATGAAACACAATAAAGAATAGTATTATAATGTAAGAAGCACATAAAACAATAGGGTACTTACCTGAGTTAAGTTGCAGTTGATGTGTGACTTGATCATGTTAGCATAGAATAGTCGTGGTTGGCATAACTATGCAAGATGGTCTCTAATAATGGAACAGACCATGTCATTGGATCCGGGACAGTCCAATTAGCCTAGGGTCGATATGAAGTAGTCAGAATCACAAAAAATAGGAACGTATGACTAGTCATGATCAATATTTGATAATCGAAGAAATTCGTATAAATAAATATATATAACAATTTTAAGAAATATTTACAATATTCAGAAATTACATATAAGCTTTAAAAAATCTATATTCTTATTATTCAAAATATTTTAAATAAATACTTTAAAATCTAGAAAATCATTTTTAGGCTAAAACCCAATTTTGAATTTAAATATAGGCTCAAGTCCAATATAATATTTTGTTATAATATAGTTTTTAGGTTAAAGCTATATATCATAAATAATATAATAATATATATTTAAAAAATATTAATAATAAGTAACATTGTTGGTATATATTAGGGATCAATAAGATTAATAACAGAATAATAATACTTAATAATAACAAAATATTATTAATAATACTTGTAATTTTTATTTTTTTACTAGTAATATAATATCATATATACGTACATATGTATATATATACTAACTTATATATACATGTCATCACAACTATATACTATACACATACTGATATTTAAGTATAGGTTAATAAAATAATAATAAAACAAAAATAAAGTCCTTTTGTTCCTAGCCATAGAGAGAGTGTGAAAAAAATCGAGAGAGGAGAGATACAAGAGAAAGAAGGAAGAGGGTCAGAGAACCGGTGGCTCACCTGAGTCGCAGCGGAGGCGGTTCGAGGCTTGCCGGCCATGGCATCGAGTAGCGGGGAGAAGACCGGAAGCAATATAGGGAGGAAGGACGGAGACTGCGATGACGCACGTGGGCTTGGATCTACGGAGGGTGGCTCGTCGGCCTTCGACGAAGCTCGCACGGAGGTACAGGCGGATGGGTGCAGTCGAGGCTCGACAGATCTGGCCTCGGTATAAGTGGTAGGGGTTTTGATTGCTATTTTTGAGTGGTGATGTGGCCGAAGTTGGCCAATCTCGGTCTGTGATTTGACGGAGGACATGGGACGAATAGTGGTGGTGAGTTTGCTGGCGGCGTTTGGGAGTTTAGGTTTTAGGAGGATGGCGGTCGATTTGTGGTGAATGACCTGGCTTGGCCGACGGTTCGTCGAAGGAACAGAGAGGGTTTTGTGGAGTGTGGCCGACTCCAAGAAGGAGAGGTCGACTATGGTCGTCAGAGCGATGGCGAGGAGGGATGATGGTATGGATGGTGGTGGCAGGTGTAATGCCCCGCTCCGCATCGGTGCATTACGATGAGTCGTTGACTCGAAGAGTTGCGTTGACCCGATGAGGTATCGATGCGAATCGATGCAAGAGTTACGTTGGCCAAAGGTGAGCTTTGAGTCGGTTGGAGTATATGAATCGAATCGATGCAAAGGATAAGTTTCGTTTGAGCAAGTGCTAATATTAGTTGATCTGGTGTGCAGGCTATGCTTTTACGCTGGACGATAAGAGGTCAACATTTTGCCTTATGCAATAAAGTGTCCGTAAAACCAAATCGAGGCCTTGCAACGGATTATGGCATGGGCGCGATAGGCCAAATCAACCGAGTAGTTCAAAGGAATGGCTAAGTCCGGGCATTAGCTATGCGATCGAGTTATAGAAGCGAGACGCTTCAATCGGCGAAACGACAAGGCGTATCGGCTTAAGGTGGGCGGATTCTTGACTCTCTCTCCCTATTCCTTCACGTCAAATAAAATATATCATTGTATGCGTAATATGTTATCGAGTTAGCGAGCGTGGCTCGGCAAGTAAGTGTCCAAGTATGCGTTGAACACTAAGATAGAACATTGAACAATCGAATAATTGAAGCGACGTACATCGAGTGCACGGGTCACGGTAGGGCAATGATGGTAGAACATTGAAAGATAATAATGAGATGTGCATCATGTGCACGGCTCCGAGAATATTGAACACTAGACGTAGAACATTGAATACGGCGCTGAGCGTACCCTCGGGCACTTATGTTACGAAAAGACTAAGTAATACGGAATTATGCTATGAGAATAACTTAAGAATGGTACGCGTTGAATACGAGTATGAGATGACTAAGCCGTTGGGCGTCGTGCATCAATATGGATGTGTTGGGGCATAACGCCGATGGAGCTCCCCATATGAATGGTGGATTATGTTTATGGCACGGGAAACCGTTTATGGCACGGGAAACCGTTTATGTGCGAGACTATATTTATGGAATACGAGATCGGTTGGTATGCTATGGATTGTATGATATGGTACATATTGCATGGTTAATGGACTCGGATGGCCCGTGCACGGGTGCGGCTTCCCTCGAACGGTTACGCCGGGGCGCCGGAACCGTTCGGCCTAGGAGGGAATTATGTGTGGTATTTATGGTGCACAACATTCGGACGGATTGCGACTGTCCAGTGCTGTGATAAGCTATGATATCCGTAAGTTTGGGATCCTTCGGATAATGGGCTAGCAACCCGTATCGAAGCGATTGTAGGCTTACACATAAGAGATGCCAAGTCCATTACGGTGCGAAACACCGTGACCTTCATATAGATAGGGCCGGTGGGCTGAGATAAGAGTTGGGTACAGGCACAGGGCCTGCCACCCTTATGCATATTTAAGTTTATGGTCGGCTAGTTGCGTAAAATGTATGATGGCTTATGTTAAGTGCTAACCATTGCAGGCTGGAGAATATGGGATGGAGATGAGCACGAAACACTATGTTATATTTATATTATGGCTAACGATGTCTGCTGCAGGAACACGGTATCGGACACATTTATAATAAGTTGCTATACATGAGTATTGCCATGAAATCGATCCTAAGGCTAAATAGAAAGATCACAAATTAAGATGCATGTTCACTAAATGATTAAGTGTTTGGTTTGGGTGCGAGCGGGTCTTGATCAGTGCGAAGCGAGGACGAAAGCACTAATCCCCCACTAGTTTATGTGCAGGTCAGGTTATGATCAGCTCGGGGCGGAGCTTGGCTTGGACGTGCCGAGGTATGGAGTCCTTGGCGTTCAAGAGGAGCTTCCGCATATGCGTTCGAACTTGCGACATGGAAATGTTCGGCCGAAGACTACTTGGTGGCTATAAAGGGCATAATATATGGAACAATATAATCCTTTGTAAGCTAGAGAGATCATGAGCGTTGTAGCCAATTGGCATATATGTTGGGCTATTCAGAGCCTTTGTAATCTTCATTTCGTTATCAATAAAAGAGATTCTTGTTGTATACTATGTTTTCCTTCCGCTGCTTATGTTATCAAATTGAGATAGTTCTATGTGAACCTGTTATCTTGCCTTGCACGAGCGCAACTCCAGGCTCATGCGGCATCATGCCCCAGCGAGGACGATGATTCGGGTAAAATCTAGCGAGGACGAGCGATTTCTCGGATCGGGGCGTGACAAGTTGGTATCAGAGCGGTTCCATCCTTTGGACCGTACGTGAATCTCTTTGACCCTCAGTTGCTTCGCTATCGAATTCAGTTGACTCTAAGTTATTTCCGCAACCGCATGGCTCATGGATCTGCTCGACGCTACATTGGATGTTCCATACAATAAGTCTATATTAAGTGCGTACGTCTGCCACAAGTATGTCGTGACTATCACGCTATCTCCGGGTGACATCGGAGAGTGTTGGTTGCACGAAGTACAACGGGTTATGAGATTATGGTTTTTCGAAGTGTAAGAAAATTATGAGTCGTTGATTGCACGAAGTGCAACGAATATGGTGATGTTGGTTGCATGAAGTGCAATGATATATGTGTTGTCGGCCGCACGAAGTGCGAGGAGTTATGTGTTGTTGGTCGCACGAAGTGCGAGGAGTTATGTGTTATCGGTCGTACGGGGTGCGAGAAGATATGCGTTGTTGGTTGCACGAAGTACAACGGGTCGATATGTGAGACGATGCATGTTATGTGGCTATGCGAATGGTTATATGTCGTGGGTTGCACAGAGTGCAGCAAGTCGTGGATCGTTCGTTGCATCGGTGCAACGAGTCGATATGGTATGATGCGTGTTGTATGGCTATGCGGATGGATAGCGATATGTTGCACGGGATCGAGTAAAGACCTTAAGTATCGAGAATTAGTTGTTGCACGAGTTGCAACGAGAGAGATTGGAAGATCGCAGATGCGATAGTAACAAGTCGAGATGGTCGCTAAGTCGAGTTTGTGTAGGCGAACATGTATGTTGGCCGAATGTCGTGTTGAGCTTTGAGTAAGCGAATATTGCGGGTGTGATCGATATGATCGCCATGGTACGGTTAGATCGAATGTATGTCAAACTTGAGCTAACGTTAGAGCTGGGATCGGAGGGATCTCCATACGGGATAGTTGATTGGAAGATATGTGTCGAACCTATGCAAAGTGTGATGTCGAGTAATGACTCGATTCCGAGTGGTATATGTAATACCAATTATGCGAGCAAGTATAGCGAAGTATTGTGTCGATAACGATAGGCTCGATCCTGAGTGGCATATGGAATATCGCTTAGCGATAGTTATATTAAGCCGCTTGGTGACTTGCGATAGATCGCGTCGAGATGATGGTATCGATTATGATTGGTTTGTCCGGAACGGAGTGGTACCGAGACTCGGATAGGAATGACTTGATAGAAGTCGATGCAAGTATGCTTCAATGAATTGAGTTGAATGATTATGTGTGAAGTCATATCCACGGATGATACGTCGGACGAGGAGTCCTTAAGAGTAAGTCGAACGATAGATGGAGGATATGCGAAGGAATATTACGTCGAGGAAATGGTCGACCCGGTCGAACGTACGTGAATTGGTACGAAGACTTGTTTGAAACGTAATGAGTAGATACGAAGAAATCGTACGAACGAATTTGGGTTAGCGCGATAAGTCGGTAGCACGATTTGGAAGTGCGAGTTAGGGATATGAGAATGGATATGTGAATTAGAAATTGCGTCGCGACTATGGTGGTGAGTTATAACGGAATGAATCTTGATGTGTGCAAGACTTGATTCGTATTCGAGTTTGGATAATGGTAATGATTGCAACGGGTTTGAGCTTATGAGAAAGGAAGATGTTCAAGTTATGCATATCGACGATGGTATTGAGGCGTATCAAAGACGATATACAATAACTTGGGGATACTCTAATCGAATAAACGAAAATTATGTGGAGCATTGTTGTTGGACGAATAAGATGCAAGTTAAGTTGAAGGTAGTTTGGATGATATCGGTAGGAATGCTTCGAGAAATTGAGAGTGGACGGATGTTACTTGGAAGAAAAAGAAAGTGTTTTGGATTGCTTCATGGATCACCACTATATTGACATTTTTGTCTTGAGCGAGCGCAACACCAGCCTCGCACATGCGTCACGTCAAATTAGAATGATCATTCCGCGTAAGCGCTGGTATGGTAATTCATCCAGCGGGGATGATCGAACTTGAAAGGCGTGGCAAATTTGATATGGACTTGTGGTTTGATGCGAAAGTTGTTCGAGGATGGTCTCGAGGAATATGGAATGTGTCGAGCTATGATCACGGATAGGTAAACTCGGACTTGAGGCGAGTAGATGTCATATGACTGGCAAAGATAGTCGACGGTAGTATACGAGTGATTCGAGTAGTAACGACATGCAATGTGCATAAGTGATTCGAATAGTTAACGGCATATCAGTGCGCGGGGATAGATAGACTATGAATTGGTATGTCGGATTGGGTAAAGTCCCATAGGAAGTGTCACGAATTGATTTGGCTCCGCGATAGGATATAGCATGGTTCGTCGTAACTGTCCCTCGTTGATGATCTTCAATTATCGAGCGTAGTTTCGGGGCAGATGACCCTAGAAGACTTGACCGCCAAATCAAGTGAATGTGAAGTCCCATAGGATGACCCAATGAAGTCGCGTAAGAAATTTTATCGAGGAAGAGGAATGATATAGTGCATGTTAAAAGATAAGTCTAAGCGAGTGAATATCGGGTTTCGAAAGTTAGCGAGTAGCCGTCGACTAGATCGATATGGTTAGAAAGTTTATGATCGATCGAATGGATACGTAGATAGACTTGGCTAGTCGATAATCGAGTATATGTTGAGGAACGTGCTTAGCGTAGTGACGCGGTAAGGCGATTAAAAGGATTCTGCAATGCACGAGAGCGACAGAAAGTAAAACGACCCTATGAGTTGTGTCATAGATCGGTTTGAGTAAACGGTTAGGCTATGTGTGTTGAGCACGATTTATGTTATGGAACGAACTAGTCGGGATTGATTTGAAATTGAGTAAAGGATTCATACTCGGTCGAGAATCGGGGATGAGCATATCGTAAGAGACCTTGGGTCGAAAAGATTGTTGCCTTTGAGCATCGTAGACTCAAGTTGACCTCTTATGTCGGGGGAGCACGTGCATGATGTCTGGATAAGTTACCTAGCGGAGGTAGCCCCAGACTCAATACGTGGATAGAGCGAGAATGTGAATCATATATGGATAGTTATGTGCGAGACTTAGTAGGAATAGTAGGCAAAGAGAATGGAGACATGTGGACTTAGTCCATGTCGTTAAGGCTAAATGTTATAAATGATTGGATGAAAGACTTGAGTTATGGAAGAGATAGACAAACGGTTGGGCGAATAGGCGTTGCAGAGAATTGTTGCGATCGGATGCGCGATGACTCGATGCAAAGCGAGTGTTAGGTGGCCGGCGAGAAACTTATGAGATCGAAGTTACGGGTATGAATCAAGTTATGTGCAGAGATGTTTGGAAGAGGATCGCATGTTATGGGATGATGCATACGAGAAGTATTTTAAGAATAGGCGCTGAGATATGACTAAGTCGAGTACGGACCGATGGATGCTTGAGGATTTAAGTTGAGCGTGTTAGTTTGTTCCGATATCCTACAACTGAGCTTGGCTGAAATGCATATATTGGTGGGACGCCTAAAATATATGTACGATCTAAACTAACTTGTATGATTCAACGATAGTAGCACGAGATCGTGAAGCGATCTATGCGAGGCACTTGGATTAAGTGTCGGTTTCGGTTCGAGGACGAACCTGATTTTGAGTGGTATATTGTGTAATGCCCCGCTCCGCATCGGTACATTACGATGAGTCGTTGACTCGAAGAGTTGCGTTGACCCGATGAGGTATCGATGCGAATCGATGCAAGAGTTACGTTGGCCAAAGGTGAGCTTTGAGTCGGTTGGAGTATATGAATCGAATCGATGCAAAGGATAAGTTCCGTTTGAGCAAGTGCTAATATTAGTTGATCTGGTGTGCAGGCTATGCTTTTATGCTAAACGATAAGAGGTCGACATTTTGCCTTATGTAATGAAGTGTCCGCAAAACCAAATCGAGGCCTTGTAACGGATTGTGGCATGGGCACGATAGGCCAAATCAACCGAGTAGTTCAAAGGAATGGCTAAGTCCGGGCATTAGCTATGCGATCGAGTTATGGAAGCGAGACGCTTCAATCGGCGAAACGACAAGGCATATCGGCTTAAGGTGGGCGGGTTCTTGACTCTCTCTTCCTATTCCTTCACGTCAAATAAAAGATATCATTGTATGCGTAATATGTTATCGAGTTAGCGAGCGTGGCTCGGCAAGTAAGTGTCCAAGTATGCGTTGAACACTAAGACAGAACATTGAACAATCGAACAATTGAAGCGACGTGCATCGAGTGCACGGGTCACGGTAGGGCAATGATGGTAGAATATTGAAAGATGATAATGAGATGTGCATCATGTGCACGGCTCCAAGAACATTGAACACTAGGCGTAGAACATTGAATACGGCGCTGAGCGTGCCCTCGGGCACTTATGTTACGAAAAGACTAAGTAATACGAAATTATGCTATGAGAATAACTTAAGAATGGTACGCGTTGAATACGAGTATGAGATGACTAAGCCGTTGGGCGTCGTGCATCAATATGGATGTGTTGGGGCATAACGCCGACGGAGCTCCCCATATGAATGGTAGATTATGTTTATGGCACGGGAAACCGTTTATGGCACGGGAAACCGTTTATGTGCGAGACTATGTTTATGGAATACGAGATCGGTTGGTATGCTATGGATTGTATGATATGGTACGTATTGCATGGTAAATGGACTCGGATGGCCCGTACACGGGTGCGGCTTCCCTCGAACGGTTACGCCGGGGCGCCGGGACCGTTCGGCCTAGGAGGGAATTATGTGTGGTATTTATGGTGCACGACATTCGGACGGATTGCGACCGTCCAGTGCTGTGATAAGCTGTGATATCCGTAAGTTTGGGATCCTTCGGATACTGGGCTAGCAACCCGTATCGAAGCGATTGTAGGCTTACACATAAGAGATGCCAAGTCTATTACGGTACGAAACACCATGACCTTCATATAGATAGGGCCGGTGGACTGAGATAAGAGTTGGGTGTAGGCGCATGGCCTGACACCCTTATGCATGTTTAAGTTTATGGTCGGCTAGTTGCGTGAAATGTATGATGGCTTATGTTAAGTGCTAACCATTGCAGGCTGGGGAATATGGGATGGAGATGAGCACGAAATACTATGTTATGTTCATATTATGGCTAACGATGTCTGCTGCAGGAACACGGTATCGGACACATTTATGATAAGTTGCTATACATGAGTATTGCCATGAAATCGATCCTAAGGCTAAATAGAAAGATCACAAATTAAGATTCGTGTTCACTAAATGATTAAGTGTTTGGTTTGGGTACGAGCGGGTCATGATCAGTGCGAAGCGAGGACGAAAGCACTAATCCTCCACTAGTTTATGTGCAGGTCAGGTTATGATCGGCTCGGGGCAGAGCTTGGCTTAGACGTGCCGAGGTATGGAGTCCTTGGCGTTCAAGAGGAGCTTTCGCATATGCGTTCGGACTTGCGACATAGAAATGTTCGGCCGAAGACTACTTGGTGGCTATAAAGGGCATAATGTATGGAACAATGTAATCCTTTGTGATCTAGAGAGATCATGAGCATTGTAGCCAATTGGCATATATATTGGGCTATTCAGAGCCTTTGTAATCTTCATTTCGTTATCAATAAAAGAGATTCGTGTTGTATACTATGTTTTCCTTCCGCTGCATATGTTATCAAATTGAGATAGTTCTATGTGAACCTGTTATCTTGCCTTGTACGCGCGCAACTCCAGGCTCGTGCGGCATCACGCCCCAGCGAGGACGATGATTCGGGTAAAATTTAGCGAGGACGAGCGATTTCCCAGATCGGGGTGTGACAGCAGGGACGGTAGTGAGTGGTTGAAGAAGGAGGGTTGTCCGTAGTGGAGGTAGGGGATGACGGCGAGGTTCATGTCGAGTTCAAGTTGAACTCGCGATGACGAGGTTGTTGAACAGGGTGGTGGGCAAGTCTGCTGTTGTCGATGGCGGCTGGTACCGGAAGTACGGGGAGATGGCTGGCCTGTGACCAAATTAGTGTTAGGGTTAGGATTATGTCAAAAAATTGTATCGTGTCTGGGAGTGTCCGACAAGACAGAATTGAGTCAGAGATTATTGTCCAAAATTGTCGGACACAACAGAATAATATATTTGTAATAAAATAATGTAAAGGAAAGACGGACACGGACACGAAACATGGTACGAAATTGCTACGATGGTTGGCTAGAAGGAATATATGGAATTTTGGTTTATGGATAAATAGAGGAAGACTCCCTTATATATAGGAGTTGGGGACTCCCTAATTAGAAAAGGCTTAGGATTTAATAAATTAAATCCTTCCGTGTGCTGAAACAGATTAGATGGATTGAATCTCAATCTATCGATTGACCAAAATCATAGTTCCAATAATAATAAATCTTATCACATAATATCTAAAATATATTTTCTAAATTTAAAACTTAAAGATATTTGATAATAGAACTTAATAAGTTTTAAAAATTTATTTTTTTATAAAACAAAATAAATTTTAAAAATAGTTTGACAAATCCCTTCAAAATTCTATAATAGAATTTAAAATAAACATTATTTTCTAAATATAAGAAAATATTTAAAACTAAAATAAAATAAAAAATTTGAAACCCAGAAGTGAGCTTACAAATCTACCCACCTTAGAAAAATTTTGTCTTCAAAATTTCAAAGGACACAGTTAGGCACAATTAAGAATAACAATTAAAATATATCATGTATAATCATGGATTGAATCGAAATCTCAAAAAGATTATAATTTTGGCACGATCAAGATTATAGTCAAAATAGTTTAGTTACAATCATATTCATTTAAGAATGATCAAAATTTGAATTATTTTGGCATTATCAACTAGTTAAGCAAAATTATCAAGATCTAGATACGATTAAGAATCTAGCGGAAGAAAATCAAATAGGGTTAAAAGATTACTAAGAAACCTAATAACGATATGAAAATAAAAGATAAGAAGGAAAGGTAAGAAAGAAATGATAAGAACTAAATCAAATTCCAGTGAGGGTACATGAGATTGCAAACCATGAAAATCAATAGTCATATGCCAAAAAGGACGTAGTCTCTATAATATTCGAAAATCGTAAGCATATCGGAAGTCATTTTACCGAGAATTTATGCCTCACCAGTGTACATCTGGCTGCAGTAAACCCTTGGTTCCATGACTCAAATAAGGATACAGTATAGAGTATTCTATATAATATTGACATAATAACTCAAATATCAAAATAGGACAACTGAACATAATTTTAAAAATACTCGATAACCTACGCTTACTTGAAATTATTTCAACTTAGGGGTCATGCCTTGCCAGTGTGTTGTTGGCTGTAGTGAACCTGCAGTCTCCATAATTCAAATAAATAGCGACAGTGCGCATCTGCCTTGCCATTATAAGTCATAGAATATTCTTTCAAACTCTGTCTATAAGAATTTTTAAAGAATTTCAAACAAGTTCCAAGATGATCATGATAGGGAAAACTGTAAGTATCTGTCCTTGAAGTAAAAGTATCAATTTTTAAAAATTAAAAGATCGATTAGGAAGACTGAACACAACAGAAGTAAAAAAGCTTAATTTTTATTTCTCTAATATTCAAGGATTGCGGAATAAAAAGATATATGTCTTGTATTTCAACAAAATTGGGTCAAAAATAAATATATGGACAACTGGATCATATTAGGCTTAAACTCAATGGAAGGAAATATTGACTCTTAAAAAATAATTACTTATGGCCAATGGAAAATAAATAAGCAATACGGACCGTACGATATGACGATGTTTAGAGAAGAAAAATAAAATGCACAAAGGATCAAGATTAGAAAGAATCCTAGGAAGTCCTAATTTACCAGCGAATAGTCTACCTACCTTTGATCCTATCTTCATATTAAAATACAATAGTGTACCTTCTATGAAAATCATGTAATAGGGTTTATAATTCAATGAATCCTTGGCTAAATAATATAGCTTATGTAGCAACCTTAACTACCCATCAGTCAAATTGAATAACGGCTCCCTATGTATACCTAGTCCTAGCCATTTTCAAATCAACCTAGTTGTGAATGAGTACCTTTCGTAGGCTCGCAGTAGTACGACTAATATAGGTACTACTACAAGTTCGCATAATTTTGTGAAATCAGACCTACATGGGCCACAAAATAATTATCACGACCCGCACCCACTTTTTGGGATGCGAATACGTGTCCAAGTCCAGCCTACGCTGCAGTGTCAAAGGTAACATGCTATCTAGCCCGCAATAAACAAAATAATTATAAAATACTATCTTTATTGCTCATTCACAACACCTAAATAAATTTACAATATTTACAAGTTTTATAATTAATCAAAATACAATATATTACAAATATTAAAAAATACCAACATATCTAACTAGTCTTCTAGGGTTGACCTTCGTATATATCCATGTCTCATTCGTATAGTCTATAGCACAAAAGTAGGAAGCACGGGAAGTCACCTTCAACGATCCAGTCAGGAAAGGAGCAAAGTACAACCCTATTGCATTTAATGTAACTTAATACAAAATAAGCTAGACAATAGAGATGCAGTAGAGAATAAAGAAAACAGTCATATGAACTAAAAGCAGTAAACAGGCACAAAAAATCACTAGTAAGACATGTATAAATGAGACAACTAGCAATGAACATATATAAATAAATGGACAGTATATTTGAAATACTTTTCGACATGTGAACGGTTGGACTAATACGGAACAACATAGATGGCTATCATTCAATTTTGGTACGGCTAACCCATACGCGAGGTGTATAACTTAGCTATCATTCAATAACAATATTGGTTTGTTCACACGTCTATTTAGTATTTCCCCTCCCGGCTCACTAAATAGTCAATAAATGAGCAGTGATACAATCAAGCCTATCGTGTCATAATCGTGTCACAATCTGGATACTCAAAGAAACACAATAAAGGATAGCATTATAATGTAAGAAGCACATAAAGCAATAGTATATTTGCCTGAGTTAAGTTGTAGTTGATGTATGACTTGATCATATTGGCACAGAATAATCTCGGATGGCATAACTACTCAAGACGATCTCTAATGATGGAACAGACTATGTCATTGGATCCGGGATAGTTCAATTAGCCTATGGTCGATATGAAGTAGTCAGAATCATAAGAAATAAGAACGTGTGACTAGTCATGATCAAGATTTGATAATCGAAGAAATTCGTATAAATAAATATATATAACTATTTTAAGAAATATTTATAATATTTGGAAATTACATATAAGCTTTAAAAAAACTATATTCTTATTATTCAAAATATTTTAAATGAGTACTTTAAAACCTAGAAAATCATTTTTAGGCTAAAACCCAATTTTGAATTTAAATATAGGCTCAAGTCCAATATAATATTTTGTTACAATATAGTTTTTAGGTTAAAACTATATACCATAAATAATATAATAATATATCTTTAAAAAATATTAATAATAACATTACTGGTATATATATTAGGGAAACCAATGAGATTAATAACAGAATAATAATGCTTAATAATAACAAAATATCATTAATAATACTAGTAATATAATATCATATATACCTATATATGTAT
Organism: Iris pallida; assembly: GCA_029216955.1. Taxonomy (NCBI): domain Eukaryota; kingdom Viridiplantae; phylum Streptophyta; class Magnoliopsida; order Asparagales; family Iridaceae; genus Iris; species Iris pallida. Next base: position 7,613,234 of record JANAVB010022397.1, on the reverse strand, counting down.
ATATATATTAACTTATATATATACATATCATCATAACTATACACTATACACATACTGATATTTAATAAAACAATAATAAAACAAAAATAAAATTCTTCTGTTCCTATCCATAGAGAGAGTGTGAAAGAAAAATTGAGAGGGGGGAGAGACAAGAGAGAAGGAAGAGGTTTGGAGAACCGGCGGCTCACCTAAGTCACGATGGAGAAAATTTGAGGCTGGCCGGCCACGGCATTGAGTGGCTGGAAGAAGACCGGAGGCAGTACGGGAAGGAAGGACGGAGACTGCGGAAGCACACGTAGGCTTGGATCTGTGGAGAGTGGCTCGCCGGCCCCGACGATGCTGGCACGGAGGAGCTGGCAGGTAGGCGCGGTCGAGGCTCGACAAATTCGACCTTGGGGTAAGTGGTAGGGGTTTCGATTGCTATTTTTGGGTACTGATGTGGTCGGAGTTGGTCAATCCCGGTGGTACTCTATGATTTTATGGAGGATGGTTGACAAACGGTAGTGGTGAGTTTGGTGGCAGCATTTGGGAGTTAGGGTTTTAAGGGGATGGCGATCGGTTTGTGGTGAACGACCTGGCTTGGACAACGGTTCATCGAGGGAACAAGGAGGGTTGGAGTGTCGTTAACTCTGAGGAGGAGAGGTAAACTATGGTCGTCGGAGCGATAGCAAGGAGGGATGATAGTATGGATGGTGATGGCAGGGACGATGGTGAGTGGTCGAAGAAGGAGGGCTGTCCATGGTGGAGACAGGGGATGACGGTGAGGTTCATGTCGGGTTCAAGTTGAACTCATGGCGGCAAGGAAGTTAAACAGGATGGTGGACGAGTATGCAGCTGTCGATAGCGGCTGGTACCGGAAGCGAAGGAAGGTGGTTGGCTTGCGGCCAAATTTGGGTTAGGGTTAGTGTTATGTCAAAAAATTGTATCATATCAGGATGTGTCTGATACGATAGAGTTGAGTTAGAGGTTGCTGTCCGAAATTATCGAACACGACAGAATAATATATTTGCAAAAAAATAATAGAAAGGAAATATGGACACAGATACGATACAAGATACGAAATTGCTATAATGGTTGGCTTGGAGGAATATGTGGAATTTTAGTTTATGGAGAAATAGTGGAATACTCCTCTCTATATGAGTAATGTTATTCGTACCTCCAATACATCCCTCCTTATGTGGAAGCTGACGTGGCATGTTAAATAATATTATGTATCATCTAACATGGTCGATGACATGGCAAATTTTAATCCAAAAAGTTAATTATCAATTTTGTCCATGTTAATTTAATGTTAATATTAATATTGATTAATATTAGTATTAATATTAATGTTAATGTTAATATTAATAATATTATTATTATTAATATTAACGTTAATATTAATTTTAATATTAATGTTAATGTTAACATTAATTTTAATTTTAATGTTAATGTTAACTTAAATTTTAATTTTAAAATTTGTCATATAAGCTGTCACATCAACATGCCACGTCAGCTGCCACGTAAGAAGAAATGATTTGGAGGTACAATTTGGAGAGACAAATTGCATTATTCTCTCTATATATATGAGTTGGGGACTCCCTAATTAGAAAAGGCTTAGGATTTAATAAATTAAATCCTTCCATGAGTTAAAACAAATTTGATTGATTGAATCTTAATCTATCGATTGACCAAAATCATAGTGTTAGCCCAATGATTACATCATGTTTTTGAATATGGCTAATCAATTAAGTTTAACATAATGATGTCACTAATATTCATATACTCACTATCATGTTGCTACTTAAACTTAGCATTGTCCTAATTGTCCTATATTATATTGCCATGCTTGTATCGTACTGTAACATATTTTGCTCGTCTAACATGTATTTGTAGACATGCAGTAAGCTTGATCGAATATGATCAAAATAGGACATAGGCAATAAAGATTTAATGATGGACCAAAGACGATATCATACAAAAAGATTTTTCTGAACCGCTTAGCGACCTATCAGGAGCCTCGCATCGGGGGTTCCGCTGCTCAGTCAGCGGACAGGGGTCGAGGGGGCAGCGCCCTCCGTCAGGTGTTCAGGGGCGAAGCCCCCGAAAGGTATTCAGATTTCTAGATCTATTTATCTTTGGACGACTGCTATCAAGGAAAAAAGACGGCTTCAGGTCTGCTCACATATCAGAAGAAAGGCGTCATCAAAGGGCTCTTGATTTTCCTATTTATTCCAAGTCTGTAATCTTCAATTTATTGAGTCTAGAAGAATGTGTACGTTGAGTCGTACTGTGTCATCTCAACCCCTAGACATATCTCTCAAGCTCTACCATACAAACAGACCTATTCCTGAACCAAGCCCAAGCTCCACCAAGCCAAACAAAGTCCAAAGGCCCAAAGGCCATTCTCTCCCCCTAGGAGACAGAGTTCGGGCCAAACTCTGCCCCCATACGGAGTTCGGGCCGAACCCTGTCTCCTGATTTTTGGTACCCTAATTTTTAGGGCCTGCTTGGTACAAGTTGTCCAACGTTCAAAAATTTGAATTCTTGGGACAGAATTCGGGCCGAACTCTGCCTCCCCGGAGTAGTATAAATAGAGCTTGAATTCTCTCATTTTAAATCATCTCTTACCTTCAAATATTCAAGCTTTCTAAGATCTAGTACTCCAAGCCTCATTCTTCCGTATCTTCTAAGCCACAACTCTCCTTAGCCCAAGGTGCTCAGTGCGATATCAGCTAGAAGTTGTGTACAAGAGTGAAAGAAAAGTTACTTGGACAATTCCAAGTTTTGCCACCTGCGAATCTGTAAGAAGTTGGCGTGCTCTTCTGAGTAAATGTACGTGGTTGTGCACTATTTCACAAATAGTAGATTTCAATCCTGAACTAGAGTTCTCAGGCCTGGACTAGTCCTCCACGAGGGAAACCAGGTTAAAACTGTTGTGTTTGCGTATGCTCTTCTGATCTTTACTTACTTTCGTATTTCTCTCTGATTTATTTACTATCTTGATAGTTGTTTTGTGGATGTGATATAGAGTTAATTTTTTATTTGGTGATTATCGACACAAACTCTATTCACCCCCCTCTAGAGTTGTCTACACGTTATTTCACATAGTTCCAATAATAATAAATATTATCACATAATATCTAAAATATATTTTCTAAATTTAAAACTTAAAGATATTTGATAATAAATTTAATAAGTTTTAAAAATATATATTTTTATAAAAATTTAATTTTAAAAATAGTTTGACAAATCCCTTCAAAATTCTATAATAGAATTTAAAATAAACATTATTTTCTAACTATAAACATATATTTAAAACTAAAAAAAAATTAAAACTCGGGAAGTGGGCTTACATAATTAGTCTTCTACCTTTCTCCTTTGAGTTTGACTTGACTTCACCTGTAGTCGTGATCGATTGTTAGACATTGGCCTTCGTTATCTCTAGGGCTGGAAGCATCTATGGCGTTAAAGTATAGAGATTCGTTCGACTTGCTATTCCATTACTAGGACTGGGATTGTCCCATGGCATTACGGTAATAGAGACTTATCTCTCGAGATCGGGAACGTCCCATGGCGTTACGGTGTCGATATTGTCCATACCAGGAGCATCCCATGGTATTTTGGTTGATTGATTGCTACATGTTTTATTTTTTGTCTTTTCATGCATGTTAATTATTGTTACAATATGCATGCTTATATGTATCTTGTTACGTCCCTCTGAGGACATGGTGATCTCTCCAGGTTTGTGCATTTTCTTGACTTTTTGTAGGAGTTTCCACCAAGATTGTGACCTTCTCCTTTCTATCGAAGATGACATACGCTTGAATCACGCTTGCTGCTTGTATTCTTTATGTTGTTATTTTCTTCTTCCTAGTTTTATGCTGGTATTGGATTTGTCTCCACTCAGTAACTTGTACAATGACATTCATGATTGGATTCTATAATATCTTTATTCTTTATCTTTGTGAAAAAGATTAGTTAGTCGTAATTATACTACATATACAGCTTACGTATATTTATTATATGCAGGCATGTTACATACCTAGTCCTACGTATTTTAGGATTGGGACGTTACATATTTTCGTGGTGGCCCATGCAAGTCAACGAATAAATTGTTTGATTATATCACTGTACCAAGCAAGCCTTCATATAGGATTAGAGTCTACGATCTCATCCACACGCTTGATATCTTTCCTTGATTTCCTTTTCGAATTTCCCTTTGACTGCTTGGCTTGCGTCTTGCTTGATCTCGTCCTAAGGTAAAACTTATTTTCTTGCGTTTGATGGAGGCTTGAAAGGTGACTAACATCAGTACACGTCCCATAGGTTAGTTACTTTATTGGAAAAGTTATCTTGAACATCAAGGATGTATTAGAGAGATTATAGCAAATATTTTACGGGATAATTGACACTAATGAATGATTTGAGAAATTATAGTCGTGTGTGAAAGATTAGTATAGTTCAGGTTGGATAGTATTTGTATTGTTAAATTTTCAATTTTTAGTAGGAAGTTTATTTACATATGGTAGATGATCGAGAAGAAATCAATAGTGAGTTTTTATCATGACTTATTTGAGTTAAATAGAGATTTTATTTATTTTGTATTTTTATCTTTACGGATATCGATTTCATATAAAGATAAGATAATCTTGAGGATACAATTTAAATTCTGTATTGAGAATTGATTATATTTTTATTAAGGGTTGATTCATTAATTAAATGTTTGAAGGTAGAAATAAATTTAGAATTGGAAGATTGTTAAATTTTAAAGATTTAAATTTGGAATGAGATATGATTGAACAAATATTGTCTATTTAAATTTGAAAAGATCATAATTTGATTTGGACTTAATTATTGTAGAAGATTGTGATAGATTGAATATATATATATATATATATATATATATATATATATATATATATATATATATATATATATTTTATATATATATATATATATATATATATATATATATATATATTTATATATATATATATATATATATATATATATATATAAAATATATAAAAAAAAATATATATATATATATATATATATATATATATATATATATATATATATATATTATATATATAAATATATATATATATATATATATATATATATATATATATATATATATATATATATATATATATATATATATATATATGGTTTATTTAAAATTTTGAAGAAGATTGATAAAATTTCTTTTTGGTTATTTGAGATTGGGTTGAACATGGATTTGCTTATTTTTGAGGTGATTAGGATAGATGAGATATAGAGTTCAGCTTTTAGTTATTTAAAAGTTTAGAAAACTATTATGATATATTGGAATTGGATTTAAAATTCAATTCGAGGTTGGATTCAGATTTAAATGATGAGTTTAATAAGTGCGAATGAAGGAAGTCATAAGTATGAAGGTTCTAGAATAGAGGGACACCATTTTGGTACCATCAAACCCGACAAACATAAAGATTCACATATCTTATTAATCTCTCTACTTTATTCATTCTCTTTTGTATTCCTACTCACCCATGACTCTATACATAAGTATATCATACGCTTGAACTTTTCATGCCATATTGCCTCCACCATACCGGACCCACCCAAGTCTTAGAAATATCTACATTAATTTTTTATCTCATCCTTTTTATTTCAAGTACGATTTCTCGTACTTGACTTTTCTACCGCTTTACATTTTCTTATTTCTTAAATCGTGCTTTAGTTTTAATTTTGAGGACGAAATTCATGTAAGTTGGGTAGATTGTAAACCCCCAAAATTTAATAATAGATTTTTTTTGGTATTTGTACGACAAGTACGAATATGTATATACGAAGTATTTAATGCAAAAAATTTATCATAAGTTTTCAATAAATATAGAAAATAAATATTTTTGTTTCAAAATACATATACGATAGTTTTGTTTTTATATAAAATATGTCATACGAATTTTAATCAAACATTATATTTTTTTTATAAATGCTATTTTATTTATACAAGTATAGATAATGGTTTAGAAAATAATATCTTTCTTGTGTATTTTTTTTGCATGTGATTTACATGAAAATAAATTCATGGATATTTTGATTTTAGAAATTTATTTGGAAATTATTTTAATTTATAAAAAGATATTTTAAATTTTTTTGTTGTAGTATGAATTGGGATTAGATTTTAAATAATTTTAGATTAAAAGTGAGATTTATGTAGTTTTAAATTTGGAATATATTTTGTTGAAATAGTTTAGAAATATTTAAATTAATGTGAGATATGTTTAAAACGGTCATAATCCATATCCAATTAAGATTCCTCTACCCAATTTATAAGGGAGCCGCCCCATTATTTTTCTCCACAAATTTCTCTCCACCACCATTGTATATGCATTGTGTTCGTGTCCACTTTCTTCGGGTCAGCCTGTGTTGGCATCGGGTCCGGTCCTGGATGTCTTCCACTATATTCTATAGATTACATGTACAAAAATTTTCCATTCCCGTGTCCAACACACCGGCTATGATACTAATACACAAAATTTCTATGTCCAACACTTGGACACAACCCTAAACCCCAATCCCTAATCCTAACCCTAACCCTAAAACCTAGCCGCCGTCGGGCCGCCTCGGTCGCCCCCGTCCCAGCCTATCCCCACCAGTTATCTAGCCATCTCGTCAAAATTTTGGCGGCCATCGACCACCACCACTGCCGCAGCAACCAAAACCACAACAGCCCTACCGCCGGTTCCTGCCAACGTCTTCCCTACCAACTACCAGCACCGGACCCTAACCTATCATCTCCTCCGACCGAACCACCCATAGGACCATCATCTTCATCACCACGACCCACCACATCATCTTACCTAGCCACCGTTCCGCTGCCCGCACCTACTCCTGTACTACGGGCCAAACCCCCACGACCACCACCTTCATCACCAAACCCACCACCAGAACCACCACTCTTACTCGCCAAGCCTCCCTACCGCCCTATCCAACTGGAACTATCACGACTCGTACCCAATATTTGGGCATGAGCCGTGGGTACATCCAGCCTACACCGCAGTATCGACGGTAGAACGCTGTCTAGTCATCTCCATAATTTATCAAATTCAACCATACAATTTATAGATTTCCATAATCACAACCAAAATCCACATCCAGTCCACAATAGCAAGATGTACACAATAATTGCAGTGAGTATGAAGATAATGAATGATATGAATAGCCTCCAAGGTAGAGACCAAAATAAGAAAGATAAAATAATCTCAAGAGACAAAATGTACCAAAAGGATGTCCACTACTCCACCCTCATAATCCACAAATAAAATAAAATACAATAAATAAAGAGTTTCTGGGAGCAACTCATGCTCTATAGCATAATGTCCAGCTAAAAGTCTCCTGCGAAGGGTAGCCCTACGTCCAGATCCTCCTGCATGCTCAAATCAGGGTCTTCAGTCTGCTCATAATAAGTAGTACAGAACTCCTCTAACTCATCACCTAAAATATTAGTTTTCCAGTCAGGAATGGAACAAGTACACATATGACAGCTATCCGAGACACAATAGAATCGCTAAACATGTATATAACATATGAGAATGAGACTAGAGAGTAACTAGCATCATGGTACAAAGGAAAAGACATGAAACTCTATCAATGAGAATATAGCTACTAGAAAGCAATATGTAAAATCATGGTAGCATGGCAAGTGGTGAAGAACATGATGAAATAGTTGGAATATTATCTATCCACGTGCATTGAAATATCAGTTTCGATGTGTGAACGGCTAAGGGATAAATCCGGCACCCTGCACGTGTCGTGTGCAGCTGCTATTATTCAAGAATAGACTCATAGGATAGATTGGGTTGTTCACACGCCTACGTACTAAGATATTTCCCCCGTCCAGCTAGTACTCATGGAATCAATCGTAAATGGGGTAAACATAGGAGATAATCAAGATGTATAATAAAATCCATGGTACTAATCCTCGTGTGATGATCGTGTCAACAATCAGCAAGGCATATGAATAACAGGTACAGGAAACTATCAGAAACGGTAACAATCAATACATGCACTTGCCTGTCGTCCTGACCTGCGGGTATGAATCGAGCACTGAGTCAGAGTCCAAGTAACCTGTTTGTAGCATATACCTACTGTCAACATAAATCAAAAGTAATACTAGTCTATATGTTCATTTGTTAGTTATCTAGGTTGACTCTTATGGAGAGTCTGCATATTTGGCTAGTCATGGTCTTGTTAAGGTTCTATGTTGGGACTACCTTTTGGGTTCACTCAAACTCCTTAATTAAAATAGTGGCTACAACATCCTTCCCTAAATTGGCTCTAGTATCCTATACTCAACTCTACCCCTCTTGATACTTCCTTGACACATAGCTCAAAGTGTTGCATAACTTAAATTCTGATAATTATATTTTACTCTAACACACCACACACATATGGTGTATGACTCTATGACACTATTCCCTACCAAGTCAGCCTCCAACTACTATTACTGTAGCAGGATACTAGTACCCCAGCTCATCCCATGGCACTGATTGTTGCTTACCCAACTGTTATATGTAATATGTGGTAGGCAAACCTCCCTTTGGCTACTGCAGAGCAGTATCTACTATTTGCTTCTAAAGGACCCACACATAGTGGTGTAAAACAAGACTGCTTTCCCGTCCTAGTCTATAGGTTATATGTAACTAAGAGAGGTAAATTTCAACAAATGATAATTAAAATATACAGACAGACGCAAGCAACCTAAGGCGACATGAGCAAACCTATGTGAATTAGCATCATCAGAAAAGCTGAAAGACAGGCCCTACAGCATGCATCAAGTAAGGAATATATAAGATAAAGAATAGAAACTTCAGGAGCTCGTGAATGATAATAGACCAATACAAGGACCACAACATGTTGCATGTGTGTCACAAGCGATATTTAGAAGGGCAGCAACATCACAGCAGCAGGCTGTTCAAGTGCACCTTGAAGGAAAAAGCCTATGAACAAACAAACACATGAAAATTCATCCAAAACGCATTCATGGACTGCAAACCTGCAGCACTGAATTGATTCCCCTCCTTAGATAACCTGTTGGTGCAACTAATTAATTTTATGTAGACTAGGGTGATGAATGCCATATCCTGCTACGTATTAATAGATGCACAGATGTGACCATGGCAACTCACCTATAATATTATAGATACAACTATTAAAACATAGGGTCCAAAGGGATTCTCACTGCTATCCGACCCAGGGAAGAGATTTCCCTCAATCCCAGGCTCATGTATTCAGTCGAGAGACTAACACATATTCCTCTAATGATGGGAAGAACTGGGACACCTCTGATTCCCAACTTAGAGTCCAAAACCAACCCTCTCTTCACTGTCACTTGGAAATCCTAATTGGTTCAGTCCAATGACATGGATCCTAAAGTCCATATCAGTAAACAATAGAAAATAATTACACAATATCCACTCTTACTACAATTAACAGTATAAAGTATAGTGTAACTATATATATCTCTACATATTCATCTATCTATTTAATACATTATAAATATGTAAAATACAGTACAAAACTTATGTGGTAGTATATGGCTCAAATTATATGACATTCAACCAACCTGGTATTCTGTCTCCTGAATATGACAAGTCAGGTACTCCTAGGGACTATGCTAAGGTACATCCTCATGGTCTGTCAGATACTTGGGGTATCTGGTTATAGGAGTAGCAATGGGAGAGTACATATATAGGTGTATTAGAGATGAGGATAACCCTGTCTCTATAGAAAATCCTATACTCCCAACCCTTCACTGATACTATTGTTTTGGGGTACACACATCTGCACCTATTGTGCACAGGTAAGCCTTGCATGGCTCCATTGTTTACTAATTCCCTACTATACACAGGGCTGACAGTATAGCCTGTACAGTGGTTATACCCATTCTTCTTACCTGTACTTGACCCTATAGCTTCCCTATGTCTCAACCTTTAGTCTACATAGGTGTCACGCCCCAGAACCAGAATACTGGAGAGCGGGGCCGTACATAGCCAGCTACGTATATTGAAATAGAATACATCTCAACTATACGGTCACGGCTGTCTAGATATGAGGGTTTACTACAAGCCAACGGTCTCTTAAGGTCAAGCCTACTGTCTCAATCTCAAGCAAATAATATAATTACAAGCTGTTTGACCACCAAATATACAATAAAAGGCATCCCAAATATTACATATCAGCTGATCATGAAGCTAGTCGTACAAAATGCTAGGACTAGCAAGAGTTAAGTCATACATGATCAACCCTAGGATTCGTTAATCATGTTTACAGCCCGTAGGCAGACAGTAAGTAAAAGTGCATCGAGCTAACAGGTGCTCGTCGGCTAAACGCCTCAAAAGAATAAATTTATAATAGAGTGAGCAAAACAAAATAGAAAACCCACTCGTAGCCCGGGTTCCTTCTAGTCGCCACCATCGGGCTGGAGGTTCGGTAGATCCTCGGGTGCTGCTCCGAAATCTGGCCACACAAAACCAGCTGGGTCAAACCCCAGAAAGTGCAAGTGCCACAAAGGAGGCCACGAAATAAGAACAAAAGCCAGCATATCAGAACATAAGAAAATAAAAGAAAGTACAAGTAATAAAGAGCACGTCAGGACAATAAACGACTAGGGACGTGGAACCATTCTGGAAGCCAGGTTACAAGCCGTAAACCAAACAAGGACCGGGGTTGTAACCCTTCGCCTGAATAGCTCATTGTCTCTACCCAATTATTGTTTAAGCAAGTGAAACAATCATGTTCAGGAGTACCAGGGTACAGGAACTAGACAAGACTTAGACAGGGCTGGACATCATCCATTCACAAGCGGCCAAGCAATTACTACGGCTTACTACTTAACTAACTAGGGTTATCACAAGCCTTAAATTACTAACAAGATGCAATGAGAATTTTCCAGTCCCAAGCCCTGCAGACCATCCAGTTATCCTTCCGTAGGTTGAGAGTATGGTTGGGTACATCGCCCCGGAGACGATATACCCTTAGGTGACTTAGAGGGTGCAACACATGATAATGCGCTGGAAATGTGCTCTACTCGTCGGCAAGCTACAAGTCCAATTAAGAGCGCCCAGATAACGAGATTGCCTGTGACTGGAAATTCTCTATGAACTATAGTTTGATCTAGTCATTAGCCTAATCCATATTTAATATGAATCCCTGACCGTGGGAACCAGGGAGTCACGTCCTAGACATGATGCAAGACAAGACAAGTGGATTGTACAAGCAAGCAAGCAGGAACACCCACGGTGTCAGAGTTGGTTATACAAGTCAAGTTACAAGTTACAAGTCAAGTCAGGAGTGCGCCGCCACGGGCCACTATCAAGTTATCAAGATAAATCATGTCAGGGTACTTGTCAGGAGTGCGCCACGACGGGCCACTATCATGTCAGGTTGGTCATGTCAGAAGTGCACCACTACGGGTCACTGTCGTGTTATGCTAGTTCCTTGTCATACCATGCCATGTACAATAGTCATTCCAAACATATTACGTAAAATCAAGTTCATGACAAAAGACGTAAGGATATAAAATGGATGTAAAATATCTAATAAAATATCAATATACAGGGCTATAGAAGAGCCAAGCTTAAAGAAATAAAACCAAAACTCCAAGAGCCAATAGATTGCAGAAGGGGTCAGGGGGTTGGATTGCGCAGGAATGGTTGGCGCAGGCTACGAAGTGCGCAGACTTAGACTGCGCAGGCAATGGATGGCGCAGGATGCAGACTGTGCAGGCTTAGACTGCGCAGGCAATGGATGGCGCAGGATGCAGACTGCGCAGGGGTCAAGCGCGCAGGAGCCGATGGCGCAGGGTTGGTTGCGCAATCGGGCTGCGGCCAGGCTGCGCAGTCAGCGACCAACGCTAAAGAGCGTGGCGCGGGGAGGCTGCGCGGTTCAGTGCTGCGCTAAAGAGCGCAGACTGTAGATCTTCTTCTCCAGGCCGAGAGGAACATCAAGAACACCCAAAAATTCAATCTTTTATATCTTAGTCAAATCAAAGCCAAATCTAGATTTTCAAAGTTCTAACTTGAGTAAAATTGAATTCTCTTCCACATAGAAGCATCAAAACCCACAAAAATCCAACCAAAATAGATCAAAACCATGTAAATCCGAAAATAGTTAAAACCTAGATCTAGAACAATGGAGACTCCAAATCACAAAATGCCAAGTTCTAAAGTTAATCTCCATGGTCTAATCTAGCTAATGGACAAATAAAATGTGGTTCTCATGTGGTGGCAAGGTGCACTTGCCTATGGGTGGAGTGTTGTGTAGAGGAAGGAAGAAGAAGAAATTAATGGAGGAAAGTAATGAGGAGAGAGAGTGTTAGGTGGGGATAATAAAGAGGGTGGGTTACGGTGGAATGAGGGTTGAACATAGGCTAAGGGGCTCCAATGCATGTTAAACCAAACTAAACCAAATCAAACCAATTCTCCTCCACAAAATAAACCAAGCCAGGTAAAACCCAATTACGAGAACCAAAATCTGCAAGTTAAGCCAATTACAAGTACAGGCCAAAATCCGTGAAAATAAATACAGGTCTGACATACATGCAAGCTTGACAAAATACGTATTCAGAATATGGATGTTACAATAGGCCTTAGTACTAGCTAGTGATACTCTATGATACTTGGCCTATCCCCCAACCTGTCCTAAGCCACCAAGTCACTAGTACTCTATTTCCTAGTGTCTGCTCTGTAACCAGGTTAGCCTGTGGTGTTCTGATGCACCTACTGGGAAGTCCTATGTACAAGTCTTAGGTCTACCTGTGCACAACCATATGTACAATAGTAGGCACCATGCACAGGTATTCATACTCTCAAATATCTCAATTTCCTCCACCTTACTAACCTCTGTCCTATCTCCAGGATACCGTGGGTCACCAATACTCTGCTTGAACCTAACTGACATTTGATTACTGATACACTCTTACCACTTTCATCTAAACTGGTATTTAAGGTATGGGTTCAAGAGTTAAGGGTCAAGGAAGCTTGCTGCATTGATGAACCTTCCTCTTAGGTATATGTATTAACTATGCTCTGGCCTTTCCATCTGCGCTCCCCGATACGTCATTTACAGAATGGTTTATTGGCATGCAAACTAACATACCAGTATCCATTTTGATACCATATGGGATCGAGCTTATCAGTATTCTCTAATCAGATGATTAACTAGCTAAAGCATGGATCCTATCATCAAGATGGGCAAAAACAAAAAGGGGTACTGCAGAGAAGTTGCTTCATTGGGGTTACATGCAGTCATCTTACTTCCTGGGAGCACCCAACACACCCAAATCTTTAGAGTCCCGACTGATACCTAACACCGTCTTCTACATCTGTCTTTGGACTGAACCAAGGTCCAGTTGTCACGACCCGCACCCTGAAGAGGGGCACGAGCACGTGGTTACGTCCAGCATACGCCGCAGAATCGGCGGTAGAACGCTGTATATAGGGTCTGTAAATACTACGACTAAAACAGATAAATGTACCTGTACAGTATATACACTCCGAATGGAGGTGACATAACAATACAGTCTCAATCATATAATCAAAACTAGGGTAGATAGCATGAAAAGATATATGATAGATAAAACAGAAAACGAGTCCAAAATCCACAAGTTAGAGCTAACACAACATCCAGAGTCTCAGATAATATAAGATAGATGCTACAAACTGAAATGTACTAGCTGGCTCGCAGGCCAGGCAACCCTAACTAAACTATGCTACTCAGGGTGAGCAAAGTCTAGTGGCTCTACCAACAAGCCACAGTCTAAGTCTACTCCGTCCGACTCAACCCCATAGTAGGTCGGGCAGTCCGCCTCAGAGTCATCTGTAATATATCATAATGGTATCCTGTCAGGAAAATAAGCAAGTACAAATACTAACAGCAGTTCCATGTGAATTAACAAATTCTATAAGAGACAGTATAATGAACTATAAGACAAAGATATATGAAAACTTGGGAACCGTTCGGAAGCCGAGTTATAACCCTTAAACCAAATAAGGACCGGGGTTGTAACTCTTCTCTCGAGCAGAACTTAGTCTCCAATCACGGTACAATGTAAAGGCGAGTAGAGTATGTGAGTAACTGTATATCATGGCATGGTGAGAAAATACTGACTGTAGAACAGAGCAGGATATATGATAAGATAAAGTAAATATAAAATGTGATTTGAATTATTAGAGCGTTATGTGATAGGCTTGGGAAACATGATCAGGCTTTCCATCCGACCGGCTATGAACAATGTGTACAATAGAACGGTAAGGTCGGTCACCATGGAAAGCTATGAACGATGTAGGATAAGGCTTTACCCATCGTGAGGCGAGGGTATAGCTATGAACAATGTATACAGTAGAACAATGTGGGAAATTGATCACACAACCACTAATAACTCCCCATCCCTGAATAGCATAAAGGATCCGGACATAACACGTCATGACACGGGATTCAAAAGCAGGTGATCAGCCCACTCCCAAGTCCATGTCTTTACAAGTACAAGTAACAAATCGAGTCATGTACCAATATACCAAGTAACCCGGGAATAACATCTCATGAAAGGATCCGACATATACTAGTCCGTGAACTATCGTGTTAGGAATCAAGTAAGACACTACAACTGAATCGGATATAGCAGATATCAAGACAATGAAAACTATCAGTGAATGTACTCGCCTGTTGTCCTGAGATATATGGTATATCAATGCTCAGAGCGGTATCAGAAGACCTAAATATGAGATACTGTAAGTTAATTTAGGTTTAAACAAGTTTAGGAATGATTTACAATGAATGATATGCAATCTAGGTCAAACTAGGTCTCACTGAGTCACACTAAGTCCTGTCAAGTCATTCTAGGTCAATTCAAGTTATATCAAGTCAATCTAAGCCAACCCAAGTCAATCCTAGGTCATACCAGTCATCACAGGTCAAAACAAGTCGAAGAAAGTCAAACGGGGTCAAGAGTTGGCCTACAGTTGACTTTTGGTCAACTGGTCAACCCTGGTCAACTCTGGTCAACTCTAGGTCAACCCTGGTCAACCCTAGGTCAATGGTGACTAATAGTTGACTTTTGGTCAACTACACAAGTCTAATGGAAATTGGGACTAATTTGGGTAAAGCGTTGACCCATAGTTGACTTTTGGTCCAAAAAGTCAACCGTGGTCAACCGGGGTCAAGACTAGGTCTAGGTGACTATTTCTAACTATTACCAACCTCTACAACCCATATCCAAGTCCATCTTGGACTTCAAAACTCATATCTTGGCCGTAGGCCAATATCCTATTTTACCCTTAAAAAGGGTAAAATTATAGCTTAGGCAACTATCAAGTTAGCCTACCTACGCTTGGTATTTTGACCCGACCTTCCTAGGGTAGTAAGGTACTAGCCTATACATATATTACCTACCAAGATACCTAAGTAAAGTGGACATCTAGTCCATGTTACGGCCCATTGCCGGTATCTTGAATATTTCAAGATACGCAATGGTACGGCGCGATACCGGCGTCCTACAACCCCGATTTCCACCCGGAAGCCTACTCGCAAAATCTAAATCACGTATTCTTGTCCCACGCCAAGTTTTAGCTCAATCCGATACTCCGAGCTCCGTTTCGCCCTCTAACTCGGTTTTCCTCTATTTTCTATTCTAGCCTTCTTCCTATTCTTCTAACTTCTTCCAATATTTCCTTCTAACTTCTAATTCCATAAACTTCTTCTACTATTCTCTACGAATCTATCCATATATAATATATATATATATATATATATATATATATATATATATATATATATATATATATATACATATATACATATATATATAGATAAAGGGAGGGGGGTTCTATAGGCTTAAAGCCAAAAGGGGGGGGGGGATTCAACCTGGCAGCAGCCAGGTGCTGCTGCTGCTGCTGTTACTGCAGCATGCTGCTTCTGTTGTGGCCGTTTCTTATTCTTCTTCATCTCCTTCTATCTTCTTATATATATATATATACCTCATATATATATATCTCTATATATATATCACTATATATATATATATATATATATATATATATATATATATATATATATATATATATATATATATATATATATATACATAACTAGATATCTATCTATATATCTATCTAGATATCTATCTATCCATCTAATATATATATATAACACACACACATCCATATACACACATCCATATATATATATCTATACACTCATCTCTATATATATATATATAAATACACTCTCATAACTATATATATATATACATATCCATATATATATATATATAAATATATATATATATATATATATATTTATATATATATATATATATATATATATATATATATATATATATATATATATATATATATATATATATTTTCCTTTTTTTAATTCCCTTTAAAATTAATCAGATGTAAATAAGTCAATCACCATCGTCCGATATATATATATATATATATATATATATATATATATATATATATATATATATATATATATAAACACACACACACCCTCACACAACACAAACACACACACAATCTCACCACTCTCATCCTCATGACACTAATTTCATATCAAATATATACACACACTCACACACATAAATACACATGTATATATATATATATATATATATATATATATATATTTATATATATATATATATATATTATATATATATATATATATATATATATATATATATATATATATATATACCATTCAAAAAGGATTAAACCCTAATAAATCATTAACCTATTTTTCTAGGAAAAACCTACAAATTGTGGCCAAATGGTGGAGAATCTTCTCCTCTCCATTTATTGTGAATGAACTAAATGCAAAAGAGAAATAGATTAGAAATTAAGAACATACCTAAAGGAAATGGTTGGAGGAAGAAAGCTTTGGAAAGAAAAATGAATTTGAAAGAGAGAGAGAGAGTTGCTTAGTGGAGAAGAAAGGGGGGGGCTAGTCATGGCCGGCCAAGCATGGCATGGGTGAGGGTGAGGGGCACTTGTAATTACAAGTTTGCCCCTCCCTAAGCCTAATGCAAATAAATTTCAAAATAGGTTTGGGAAGTTGCTAAAAATAAATAAAAATCATAATTGTAACGCCCCAGTCCCAAAATACGTAGGACTAGGAACGTAGACATGCCAGCTGTATTCATACGAAGTATACTCCAATATATGGAAGCCTCGTAAAAATACATAAGCTGTAATAATGCAGTAGAACCATAACTAATCTCATCCACAAGAATAAAAGAATAAAAGATCATATAATGAAAATAAATTTATCTTGATACAATATGTTGGGCGGAGACAAATCCACTACCAACAAAATAAGGAAAATAAAATACATAGAAAATGAAATGAGCGGCGAACGAAGCGAAGACGATCCAAGTACAATCATCCTCGAGAAATAGCAATGAACACGGCTAGAGCTAAAGCACCTGCAAATGACAATAGCACACACCTGGCAAGACAACCAGGTCCTCAGAGGGACGTAACAAGACACATCATAGCATGCCATATAAACTGAATAAATATTGCTCAATAAATAAGTAAATCGAATTATAACATGTTCCAATACGCACCTACTGAACGAGCGTACCATCCCCCCAACCAAACAAGGACAGGAGATGGTAAACTAATTCACGGCGATGTATCTTCCCATGCTAAGAATCCGATATGGTATCCGGACCCCAACAAGGTTCAATACCTTCTCATCGAAGTAGTAAGTCACACCTACAACCAAACAAGGACAAGATGTGACGAACTAATCCGCGACAAGATATTGTTCCAAGCCACGGTCAGATACAAGTACCCAAACCAAAAGTACTCGTACCTAACGGATAGGGTAGCCTACCATTCTAAGTGAAATATTGTTAAGAACAATCCTTCTTACGCATGGGCCCTGGCTAAATAGGATCGGCATAGTCCCCTCTTGGGCACCAGAGGCCCCAGCAGGAAGAGCATGACGTTCCGCAGAATCGTTAGTGGCCGTCAGTAATCTTGGGTCATCAACCCCGTATCTCCAGCGGAGAGTCCGGGTCACAAGGGAAGTGCATCGAAGCCCATACGCTAAGGAATTGTCCTCCCCGCCCAATGCCTACTGTGTTGTATCCACAACACAAACCACTATAACCGCTAAGTCAAACTAGCATGCAACTTCTATTAGCGGTTATTCCTATCGCACGGCTTGTACGTACTGGTGGCCAGCCAATCACGTACTTCCGTGTTCTACATGCGACACACGACCTCGTGTTACAACGTGTCAAGGCCAATGAATGCGACACACCAGGTGGTCCCTTAAATCTAGGTTTAATGTGAGAAAAATAATACATAGCAAGGAAATAAACGAACAGTAAGTTCTAACAGTTATGCTATGTATCACAGTTTATTTTGCATAAAGAAAATAATAGACATGCATGAAATATGAGCTAAAATAATTAAACAGCAAATGGCAAGGTGTCTTGCCTGATAGAGCGCCTGGTGTGCTGCGACAATCATGGTAGCATGAACTGCGACTTCGGTGCAACAACTGTACATGGTGACCTCAGATAGTGACACGGTCGGTTCTATTGGGTCTAGGATGGTCAAATTGGTTAGGGTGGACATAAGGTATGCTAGAATTGGTGAAGGATTGGGAGTAATGGGCTTAGTCACGGACCGCAAGATAATCGAAGGGAATTCTCGGAGAGAATACTTATATTATTCTGAAAAATAAATACTTGAATATATATCCTTACTAGTTAAAATAATTTTTAATAACTATTTGAAAATAGTTTACACATATCACAAAATTGGAAACTATATTTTATTGGTCCAAAATATTTTTAGGCTACAACTCTAAGTTATACATAAATAGAAATATATGTTTTTATTACTCTCAAATACTTTTAGATAAATATTTTTGGAAAGTCTATTATTTAGGGCTAAAATCCAATATTAGTCAAATATAGTTTTTGTAAAACTATCTTTAAAAATAGTTAAAAATTTCTATAAATCAAATAATGACAATAATAATACATAGTGTACACATGTACATATAATATTAATTAGTAAGAACACTATTACTACTATTGTAAAAATAACATAACAAGGTAATAATAATAATAATAATAATAATAATAATAATAATAATGATAACAAAACTAATAATAATAATAATAATAATAATAATAATAATAACAATAAGAATAAACTAATAGTAATAGTAAATAACAGTAATTAATTGATAATGATAATAATAATAATTAAAAGGGTAAGAAATCACTAAAAATTTACCAATAAAAAAAACATTAAAAATTTCCTTTACCAAGCAGTGCTGCTTCTTCAGTTCCCAAAAAAAAGAAAGGAAAAAGTAAGGGAAAGAGAGAGAGAGAAATCGAGAGAGAGAGAGGGGAAGCAGGGGGAGAGGATCAAGAGAGCGGGACGGAGTGAGGTGGCGGAAGCTGCGGCGAGCGGCGGAGAACGGGAGCGGAGATGAGCGGCGGAGAGGAAGAAGCTGGATTTTTAGGAAAAGTACGGTCGGCGGCCAAGGCGGCAAGGGGTGCGGCGGAGTTTGGAGGAGAAGCGCCGGAGAGGGTCGGCAAGGAGGCGGCGGACGCGTGGGGTTTGATCGGAAGTGGAGGGCGGCGACGATCGGAGGAAGGTGGCGGTCGTTGGTCGGAGAGGGAGGAAACGGGGAGGCAAGCGCGGTTTGGAGATGGCGGCGATCGGCTGAGCTCGCCGGAGGAGGAGGTGGACACGCGGGGTTGGGCGCACGCGATGGGGCGCGGAGGCGATTCGCCGGAGCGGCGGAGGAAGGGAGAGAGGGCTCTCGGCGGAGCGGTCGACGGGAGCGGCGGAGTTGCCGGCGGGGGGTTGGAGGAGTAGGTGAGGGCGGTGGCGCACGCGAGATCGGAGGGTCGGTTGGTCGGCGGCCAACCTTGGGATCTGGCGCGGGTTTGCGGCAGCATCGCTGCTCGAGCTCGCAGCTCCGGCGGTGGTGAGGTCGAAGGTCGACGACGGGGCGGCGTGCTGGATCGGCGCCGGGCGCACGGCCAGCGGAGGTAAGCTGGTGGCGGTGGTGTCAGTTTCTATATTTGGGTTTTTCTCCTTTTTCTATTTGCTGGGGTTTTTCCCTGGTCGCCGGCGGGTTGCGCTGGTGACGGTGGTGGTGTCGATGATGGTGATGAAGGGGTGGTTGGCTGTGTTTGTGATGATGGGTTCATTTGTCGTGTTGGGACGAACATTTGGGTGTGCGGTTGGTCGAAGTTAGCTGCAGCCGCGGGGCGATCCGGGGGAAAGTGGTGGTGGTGCTAATGGTGCTGGAGTTGGCAGCATGGGGTTTGGTTGGGGGTGACGAAGGTGGTGGCTGGGTCGTGATAGGCTGGGCGGACGGTGGTGTCGGGTTCTGGTAGCGGCGTACGGAGATGGGGTAGTTGGTGGTGGTGATGGGCGTAGGTAGTGTTGATCGGGAAGATGAGTTTGTGGAGTTGGGGGAGACGGGGATGAGGAGTGGTGTGCCGAAGTTGGCAGGGGGCAGGAGTCGGGGCTGCGTATCCTAGATTAGACTAGGCTAGGCTACGCTAGGATTAGGGATTTGATGATGTCGGGGTGTGTCCGACACGAGAAAGAAGATAATGTAAATGTAAATAATGGAATAAGATTGTGGACATGGAACACGGACACGAGGCACTGCACTTGTGGAATTTGTGGAAGATAAAAAAGTTGGAGGATGTCACGACCCGCACCCTAGAGTAAGGGCACGAGAAGTGGGTACGTCCAGCCTACGCCGCAGTGTCGGCGGTAGAACGCTGTCCTAGGTCAATCATCTAACAGTATAAGGTACCTGTACAGTTTATACTCTCCGAATGGAGGTGACAAATAGAAAACAATCTCAATCACATCTAGGGTAGAAGAACGAAGAACAGATAGATAGTAACTCAAAGAGAAATATAGCATAGATGAAATAAGACTAAGTGTCTAAGATACATAACATCCAGAATGTCAACTCATAATACAAAAGTCTAAGAGTCTATATATCTCCACATCTCAAAATACAACTCAGAATGTGAGACAAAAAGTAAATATAGAAAGACTACCTAGACTAAACTGGTCTAGACTACTGGAACAACATCCTCAGCTGCAGGTGGATCCTGCTGAGGGTCCACAACATAAGTGTCATCTAGTCCTGCTCCATAATAGGTAGACACCAGGGCCTCATCCTCATCCTCTGTAATATTTTCAACAGGTCCAATCAGGACGGGAACGAGCACAATACATCTCACGCAGTGCATAGCAGGTTAGGAAATACGATACAGGCAATAGAGTAAGATACATGAACTGCTGAAAGGAAATATACGCTGTAAAAGAGATAGCTGTAATGAAATATCTACTATAAATAGAGAACTAACAGTGGCTAGTGAGTCAGAGTACGAGATAGCACATGTGAACGGACGGATTTGTACATGATCGAGTTTGCACATGAATACACTACTTTGGAATTGTTCACACGACTACTAGCACTCCCCCGTATCCCCAATCAATACACAAGGATCTGTACAGGTTACATTATTGTACATGATATCACATGGGGCCCATGAAAGGGTGCACATGATAGTATACATGAGGGCTCAGTAAACATGAGAGTACATGATCACATGAGTGCACATGAATAATGGAAGCATAGGAGTACATGATGATAGTGAAACACACATAACATGAAGTACCCGATGCTCCCGAGGGGGATAACATCTCATGTAAAGATCCATATAGTACCAATCCGTGTTACCAACGTGACAGCAACAAGTAAAGTAATCTAGAGCGAGAAGTAAAGCCTGAACAAGTATGAAACGGTCAGAGAATGTACTCGCCTGATAACTGAATGTCTGAAGAGGATATACTGTCTGAGGAG
Organism: Iris pallida; assembly: GCA_029216955.1. Classification (NCBI taxonomy): domain Eukaryota; kingdom Viridiplantae; phylum Streptophyta; class Magnoliopsida; order Asparagales; family Iridaceae; genus Iris; species Iris pallida. Next base: position 7,591,313 of record JANAVB010022397.1, on the reverse strand, counting down.
AGGTGTCTGGCTCCTAATCAGAGCAATACAAGTCACAATGTGTTCTAAATAGTAAATATGAAGTCTACTATGCAAACTACATGATTCTAGGTCAATCTGGTCAAAAGTCAACTCTTGGTCAACTCTGGTCAACTCTAAAGTCAAACTAGTCAAGGTTAAGTCAATACTAGTCAAACTAGTTAGGATTTTAGTCAAACTAGTCAAACTAGTTGATTTAGGTCATTCCTAGTCATTTCTAGGTGATCTAGGTCAACTTTGCCCTAAAGTTGACTTTGGTCAACTTTCAGTCAACAAGGGTCAACATGGGTTTTTGGGTCATTAGGGCTAGCCCCAACCATAGGCCAATAATCCTAGGCCATAGGCCAGTGTCATAGGTTTCACATAAACCTATACTAGAAATCATATATATATGTATATATCTATATATAGATATATATCTATCTACTACCCATATACCCATATATGGATACTATATACAATACAAACCCACATACATACATATATATATGATCACTATATGAAAACTAATACAAATATATATATATATATATCAATATATATATATATATACCTATATATATATATAAACTCATATATATATATAATATATATATAGAGAGGGAAGAAGAGAGAGAGACTGAATGAGAGAGAGGGAATGAAAGACAGTGAGAAGGAGGGGTTTTGTTCCAGGAATTCTGGAACCAATCCAGAACCACACACACACATACATAACACATATACATACATATATGTATATACATATAACTTCACACACACACAACCAAATCTCCCCAAATTCGACCTACACTCACAAATACATATATACTACGCATATGCTCACTAAAATACACTAGTCCAATACATTAAACCCAAGTAAAATCGATTTGAAAATCGATTTCCAAAAACTGGAAAAATAGCCTAAACTGTTAACAGTGCACTGTTGCACTCGAAATGAGGGTAATTCGAATACACACCACAAAACAAGCTAAGGCTCGCAACTAACGGTTGGTAACTAACCCCCCATAGATACTCTAGTGTCCTAGGACACTGACACGACACCACGACACGTTTTCACGTGTCCAAATACGAGAAAACACGACTCGGGTAAACACTGATACGCGTATACACGCACAGCGTCGTGCACGCGTGTACTTCGCTCTAGGACACGGCACACGTGTCTAGAAGTCTCGTGCACGTGTAGGTAGGTTCGCCTAGGGTTGGTCTAGGGTTTAGGTAGCCTGTATCGTGTCCACGTGTCCTCTGGACACGACACGAAGGCCGTATCAGTCGTGAAAACACGACTGATACGCACTGTTCTGCGCCGCGTCGTGCAGAGATGCACGTGTCTCGTGCACACGACACGAGCCACGTGGAATCTCGTGCTCGTGTCCACGTGTAGCCCACATGATGGGCTACACTCTCGTGCAAACACGAGGTGTTATTGTGTCGTGTCCGCGCGACACGAGACGCGCGAAGTTGACACTGTGCGTGCGTGTATTGTCAGTGCACGACCAGTGCACGTGTCCGTGTGTCCTCTACACGACACAAAGTGTCGTGAAACCTTGGGGAAGTGTGCGCAGACACTGCCCCCGTGTCCACACCAATTTTCACGTGTCCACGTCATGTCTACAGTGAGTATGAAGTGTCAGTGAGCAGGGGATGAACAGTGTGTCTGTGCACTGTCAATACTCGAGTTCGTGTCCGATTTGGGCACGAAAAGGGACACGATGCGTGCTCAGTCAAGTGGGGTTAGGGTTAGCAAGTCCAGGGCTAGGTGTTTGTGTAAAAAGTTTTGCAAAACACAATATTTGAATCCATTGAGACATTTAATCAAACACAATTTCCTAGTCTAGGATACGTGTCCGATACGGACACCAAAACACACCAAAATCCCACCAAACTTTACCCACAGTATGGTTAACCTTATATGAATGCATTTATGAAATAAAAACAGGAATTAGACTAGGTTTGGACATATTTACCTATTGGTGAAATTCCAAGGAAAATCAATGAAAAGAGGGTGTTGTGATCTCGAACTCGACGATGCCCAAGCTCCCAAATTCTAGATTTCTTGCTTCCCTTAGCTCCCTAGATGTTGTAGGGTTCCAATGCAAAAGACTAGAGTCAATTTGGATCACAAATGATCAAGTTATGGGTGTTTGAAGAAAATGGGATTTTCTATGAATTAAATTCATGTAAATTATTCATGAATTAATACAATGGGTTTTATAGAATTGTGGGCTGCCAAGGGGGGTTTCTTGGCTGCCATGGGGTAGGGGGGGGTTGTCCTTGGGTTGCTTACAAGCTAAGGGAAGGACTTTGGTGTAAAGGGTTTAGATATTTTGAGGTTTTTAAGGAAAATATCCTTAAAGTAAATATCATGATATTTATCCTACTTTAACCAATGCAAAATATCTATCCTCAAGCCTCTAGGTTAGTGGCTAACCTCTAGATTAGGGCTAAACTAGGTTAGGGGCTCTCATGACACTTAACAATAATTAAATAATATTAAAATCACATAATTACAATTAATTCCAAATAAATCCTAGAAAATTACCAAAATACCCTTTAGGCTAAAAATCACTAATTTGAGGTTCTAAGCCTATGGCTAAGTTCTCATGGTCATGGCAACTTCTAGGTTAGAGAAAACTAGGGTTTACACTAAGGTTTACTAACAAGGTCACAAAGTCATAAGTCATGACTTAGCATGACTTTAGAAATGGTTTATCTTAACTAAAATCACCAGAAAATCACACCATGACTAAAATACCACTAATAAATAATAAAAATAATAAATTTTTTAAAAATCCCCAATTTTCAGAAACAGGGTGTTACAAGTCTACCCACCTTAGAAGAATTTCGTCCTCGAAATTTAGATGGTCGTACTCCTTCTAGGTCAAACCTCCAATAATCAAGGACGAAGCCACTACCTAGGCAACATACAAGGTCAACAAGCAAAATATGGGTAGTAGACCTATACTGGGTCATGTCCCAAAAATTGGCTGGCAGTTTCAGGTCATAAGGTGTCCTGAATTCAAATCGAAGCCAAAAGTAACTCCATGGAGTAAATCAGGATGAAGTCTTGGGTCAGGAAAATCGTACTAAGAAAATGAAGCACACAATGGTATGCCTGAGTGGGACACTAAGGTCATGGGTGTAGTATGTCATGTCTAGGTTACGTATGTGAAGTCAGTTTTGAGAAAACAACTAGTCTTGTGCTCCAAATTTAAAAGTCACGATAGTGTACCTACGATGATCATAATTCAGGGTGGGAAGGGTCTATGGTCTAAATTTAAGCCAAAATTTGTGATGCAATAGTGGTACCAGGGGGGTAGGTTAAATGGAACAGTCTAAGGTCTCATCTAGGTGCACTAGTCATTCTAGATCAATACTGTCCTATGGTATCAAAATGTACAAGCAATCTAAGGTATCCAAATTGGGAATGTAAGGAAACAACAATCATCAAGGCTATAGGCCGTCTACCATCCTATATGAAAATGGGTCATTAATAAGTGAGAAATCATTAAAGTTACCATTCCATAAAGTGGTAAAAGAAAATTGAAAATTTAGGCACAAACAATCATAATTAGATTTTTGTCTCGACACGATCTAAGTTGATCAATTTCAGGATAAATCGAGATTTGGGCAAGATGAAAAATTAATGAAATCGAGTATGAGCATGAGCATCCAATGATGAAGATCCAGGTCATGATAAATTTAATTTAACTGGATACGAATACGAGGTTCATAGGTGATAAAATAATTCCACGGAAAATTGTCAAGGCTGTTGTGGATAAGATTCTAGGGTAAGTTTAACTGTCTCCATCCACGTAGATTAATATATGAAAAAGCGAACCAAAACGCAATAGGTTGATCAGACCATCATGCGCCGGTTCTGATTAGACAATATGTTAGTGGGTGGCCACCCAATAAATATGTCATGACCAAGCTCGAAAATAGATAAGCTTGCAAAACTAAGGCTAATTTAGCTGCACAAGATATAAGGATGGTAATGATGAAAGGAATTACATAGTCCAAGTTTCTTAGCCAACGGGTCAAGTAATCAGATAAGGTACAAGGTTAAGTATTCAAGGATTCAAGTAGAACACCATCACATGCCAGGTCGAAAGAATTGAACCAAGGTGGATTTCTAATTGAAATAAGAATAAATTTAGTATCATGGCAGAGGTTATAGTTTAGCCATTTGACCAGAAAATCATATCAAGAAAATAGAGTACAGGGAGACGGATTTTAGTAGGACATGGAATACCTACATGAAGGTAGGCTAGTCTAGGTCTTATATGTGAAGTTTGTTGGGAGGTAACAGCTAGTGTTTATACTCTGAATATCTAAGTCACGGTAAAGGACGTCCAATGATCTAGAATAGAAAGTGGTAGTTCGAGACGTGACAAATTGATGCAAAAATTGAAGAGGATCAAATTAACCCATGAAATAAAATTAATCAGGAGTCCAGTAAATAATTTAGGAACACTGTCCTAGGGATTTATAGGCTACTAGATGAATATAGTTAGGGTTCGATCAATCAAGGGTCAAGGTTAGAAGGCCTCAATAAAGTCTTGATTTGAGGAAATGTCGAGTAAGTCAGGTTTGGGATACAGTCACATAGATTGGTAGAAAGAGTTTAAACAAGATGCATACTAGAGAGGACAGTTCATTTTAATGAAAGGCAATTAGCAAGAGGATTAGATGGCAAGAAACAAAATAAGAGTTTTCTCATAATTGTGATTGAGCACCCTAAAAATAAAGATATTAATCTAACACTAAGAAATTAAAATCAACAACTACAAAATTTTTTTTAAAATCATCAACTAATACCAGGATTCAAAGTTCTACAGTGAGTCCTCCAAAATCAAATTCAATCAAGAGAAAAGGAGTTTAAATCGTAATTTCAAATGAGATTCTCAAGGGTTATCCCAGGAATCTCTCAAGTATCCTAGCAGTGATTGAGTATCCATTCTCTCTAAGCCTATTCCTCTAATCCTATCGCAGGCTGTAGTGATACTCTAGTTCGAATACCACTACATAAACTCGACCTGCATGGGCCACCACTAAAAACGTGTCACGACCCGCACCCTAGAGTAAGGGCACGAGAAGTGGGTACGTCCAGCCTACGCCGCAGTGTCGGCGGTAGAACGCTGTCCTAGGTCAATCATCTAACAGTATAAGGTACCTGTACAGTTTATACTCTCCGAATGGAGGTGACAAATAGAAAACAATCTCAATCACATCTAGGGTAGAAGAACGAAGAACAGATAGATAGTAACTCAAAGAGAAACATAGCATAGATGAAATAAGACTAAGTGTCTAAGATACATAACATCCAGAATGTCAACTCATAATACAAAAGTCTAAGAGTCTATATATCTCCACATCTCAAAATACAACTCAGAATGTGAGACAAAAAGTAAATATAGAAAGACTACCTAGACTAAACTGGTCTAGACTACTGGAACAACATCCTCAGCTGCAGGTGGATCCTGCTGAGGGTCCACAACATAAGTGTCATCTAGTCCTGCTCCATAATAGGTAGACACCAGGGCCTCATCCTCATCCTCTGTAATATTTTCAACAGGTCCAATCAGGACGGGAACGAGCACAATACATCTCACGCAGTGCATAGCAGGTTAGGAAATACGATACAGGCAATAGAGTAAGATACATGAACTGCTGAAAGGAAATATACGCTGTAAAAGAGATAGCTGTAATGAAATATCTACTATAAATAGAGAACTAACAGTGGCTAGTGAGTCAGAGTACGAGATAGCACATGTGAACGGACGGATTTGTACATGATCGAGTTTGCACATGAATACACTACTTTGGAATTGTTCACACGACTACTAGCACTCCCCCGTATCCCCAATCAATACACAAGGATCTGTACAGGTTACGTTATTGTACATGATATCACATGGGGCCCATGAAAGGGTGCACATGATAGTATACATGAGGGCTCAGTAAACATGAGAGTACATGATCACATGAGTGCACATGAATAATGGAAGCATAGGAGTACATGATGATAGTGAAACACACATAACATGAAGTACCCGATGCTCCCGAGGGGGATAACATCTCATGTAAAGATCCATATAGTACCAATCCGTGTTACCAACGTGACAGCAACAAGTAAAGTAATCTAGAGCGAGAAGTAAAGCCTGAACAAGTATGAAACGGTCAGAGAATGTACTCGCCTGATAACTGAATGTCTGAAGAGGATATACTGTCTGAGGAGAGGTGTCTGGCTCCTAATCAGAGCAATACAAGTCACAATGTGTTCTAAATAGTAAATATGAAGTCTACTATGCAAACTACATGATTCTAGGTCAATCTGGTCAAAAGTCAACTCTTGGTCAACTCTGGTCAACTCTAAAGTCAAACTAGTCAAGGTTAAGTCAATACTAGTCAAACTAGTTAGGATTTTAGTCAAACTAGTCAAACTAGTTGATTTAGGTCATTCCTAGTCATTTCTAGGTGATCTAGGTCAACTTTGCCCTAAAGTTGACTTTGGTCAACTTTCAGTCAACAAGGGTCAACATGGGTTTTTGGGTCATTAGGGCTAGCCCCAACCATAGGCCAATAATCCTAGGCCATAGGCCAGTGTCATAGGTTTCACATAAACCTATACTAGAAATCATATATATATGTATATATCTATATAGATATATATCTATCTACTACCCATATACCCATATATGGATACTATATACAATACAAACCCACATACATACATATATATAATCACTATATGAAAACTAATACAAATATATATATATATATCAATATATATATATATATACCTATATATATATATAAACTCATATATATATAATATATATATAGAGAGGGAAGAAGAGAGAGAGACTGAATGAGAGAGAGGGAATGAAAGACAGTGAGAAGGAGGGGTTTTGTTCCAGGAATTCTGGAACCAATCCAGAACCACACACACACATACATAACACATATACATACATATATGTATATACATATAACTTCACACACACACAACCAAATCTCCCCAAATTCGACCTACACTCACAAATACATATATACTACGCATATGCTCACTAAAATACACTAGTCCAATACATTAAACCCAAGTAAAATCGATTTGAAAATCGATTTCCAAAAACTGGAAAAATAGCCTAAACTGTTAACAGTGCACTGTTGCACTCGAAATGAGGGTAATTCGAATACACACCACAAAACAAGCTAAGGCTCGCAACTAACGGTTGGTAACTAACCCCCCATAGATACTCTAGTGTCCTAGGACACTGACACGACACCACGACACGTTTTCACGTGTCCAAACACGAGAAAACACGACTCGGGTAAACACTGATACGCGTATACACGCACAGCGTCGTGCACGCGTGTACTTCGCTCTAGGACACGGCACACGTGTCTAGAAGTCTCGTGCACGTGTAGGTAGGTTCGCCTAGGGTTGGTCTAGGGTTTAGGTAGCCTGTATCGTGTCCACGTGTCCTCTGGACACGACACGAAGGCCGTATCAGTCGTGAAAACACGACTGATACGCACTGTTCTGCGCCGCGTCGTGCAGAGATGCACGTGTCTCGTGCACACGACACGAGCCACGTGGAATCTCGTGCTCGTGTCCACGTGTAGCCCACATGATGGGCTACACTCTCGTGCAAACACGAGGTGTTATTGTGTCGTGTCCGCGCGACACGAGACGCGCGAAGTTGACACTGTGCGTGCGTGTATTGTCAGTGCACGACCAGTGCACGTGTCCGTGTGTCCTCTACACGACACAAAGTGTCGTGAAACCTTGGGGAAGTGTGCGCAGACACTGCCCCCGTGTCCACACCAATTTTCACGTGTCCACGTCGTGTCTACAGTGAGTATGAAGTGTCAGTGAGCAGGGGATGAACAGTGTGTCTGTGCACTGTCAATACTCGAGTTCGTGTCCGATTTGGGCACGAAAAGGGACACGATGCGTGCTCAGTCAAGTGGGGTTAGGGTTAGCAAGTCCAGGGCTAGGTGTTTGTGTAAAAAGTTTTGCAAAACACAATATTTGAATCCATTGAGACATTTAATCAAACACAATTTCCTAGTCTAGGATACGTGTCCGATACGGACACCAAAACACACCAAAATCCCACCAAACTTTACCCACAGTATGGTTAACCTTATATGAATGCATTTATGAAATAAAAACAGGAATTAGACTAGGTTTGGACATATTTACCTATTGGTGAAATTCCAAGGAAAATCAATGAAAAGAGGGTGTTGTGATCTCGAACTCGACGATGCCCAAGCTCCCAAATTCTAGATTTCTTGCTTCCCTTAGCTCCCTAGATGTTGTAGGGTTCCAATGCAAAAGACTAGAGTCAATTTGGATCACAAATGATCAAGTTATGGGTGTTTGAAGAAAATGGGATTTTCTATGAATTAAATTCATGTAAATTATTCATGAATTAATACAATGGGTTTTATAGAATTGTGGGCTGCCAAGGGGGGTTTCTTGGCTGCCATGGGGTAGGGGGGGGTTGTCCTTGGGTTGCTTACAAGCTAAGGGAAGGACTTTGGTGTAAAGAATTTAGATATTTTGAGGTTTTTAAGGAAAATATCCTTAAAGTAAATATCATGATATTTATCCTACTTTAACCAATGCAAAATATCTATCCTCAAGCCTCTAGGTTAGTGGCTAACCTCTAGATTAGGGCTAAACTAGGTTAGGGGCTCTCATGACACTTAACAATAATTAAATAATATTAAAATCACATAATTACAATTAATTCCAAATAAATCCTAGAAAATTACCAAAATACCCTTTAGGCTAAAAATCACTAATTTGAGGTTCTAAGCCTATGGCTAAGTTCTCATGGTCATGGCAACTTCTAGGTTAGAGAAAACTAGGGTTTACACTAAGGTTTACTAACAAGGTCACAAAGTCATAAGTCATGACTTAGCATGACTTTAGAAATGGTTTATCTTAACTAAAATCACCAGAAAATCACACCATGACTAAAATACCACTAATAAATAATAAAAATAATAAATTTTTTAAAAATCCCCAATTTTCAGAAACAGGGTGTTACAGAGGAGTACCTGGCTATATTTATAGGATGTGGGAATTCCCAAGAAGATAAGGATTAGGATATTCAAACCCAATTGGATATTTCCTAATTTAATTTAAAAGTAATTAAATCCAAATCTAAATCCAAATCCAAATTTAATTCAATCCAATTTAGATTCTATCCTTTATTTAAAATCAATCAATAAATCAATTCAAATCTAATCCAAATCCAACTACAATATAAATCAAATTTTGAATCCAATTAAATTCTTGGTTTAAAATCAAATAAATTTCAAGTATAAATATTAATTTAATTATTTAAATAGATCCATAAAATCAAATCTAAATTTAAAGGCCACAATAAATTCAAAATATGTTTTCAAAAAATATTATTATAATAATTTCGAAAATAATAAATCATTTTTGAATAATAAATCTTTTTTGAATAATAAAATATTAATTTTAATAAATCTAGAATATTATACTTTTATTTAAAATGAACTAGTAAATATTTAGGAAATATGTGCATGTACTAAAATATTATTTATAATAAACAAAAGGCTTTTCATAAAATCATAAATTTTGATAGCTAAATTAAAATATTACATATATTATTTTGAAACCATAAAAAATGTTTTTCTAAAAATATGTACGCTCGCACATATTCGCACTCGTCGAGCAAAATAAAATTTCGTGCGCGACGTAAAATACGACTACGTGACGTACAATACAAAATTTAAAATCGATACCAAATTTTTAATAAAAATAAAAATAGTAGAAATTTAGGGGTTTTACATCCTACCCAACTTAAAAGAAATTTCGTCCTCGAAATTAAGAATTAGTAGGGGGGTGAGAGGCTACAAGGAATGACGCTTAGTGAAAACATGCAATAGAGTCGCGATTTCAATCATGGCGAAGATAATCATGGATTAACGTAAGAAGATGAATGGTTAAGAAGAATACACGCCATAAAGATTAGTATGGGTTTAAGAAAATAAAATAAATTAGAGGCCTTAAAGTTAAGGTCTCTTGAGGGCACGATTTTAGAGAACGAATTTAGATTTCACTTCTATATTAAGTGAGTTGGAAGGTCATGATAGGGCCGAGAAAGGACGAGTAGCAACCTAGAGTGATAATGGTCATTATCGATAGAAAGGCTAGAGGAGATCCTAGTATAACGCGTTCGTCCTTCTAGAATAGGTGAAGGCGAAAGCATTAAGGGGTTCAAAAGACGATCTTATCGAATACGAGTACGTGATTCAAAGACGACCGAAAAGAATTTCAAAGGAATTGTCAAGGCAGTCGTGGATGGGATTCTAGAGGACAAGTTTAACTATGTCCCCATCCACGTAGAATAATAGACAAAAGCGAACCAAAGTGCACTCGGTTGATCAGACCATCATGCACCGGTTCTGATTTAGACAATATGTTAGTGAGCGGCCGCTCAATTGCATAAGTCATGAACAAACTCGATAAATGGATGAGTTTGCAAAACTAGATTATAGCTGCAACATTAGTCAAGTGGTAAAAACATGGACACGAGAGATTTACTTAAAAGAAGGTAGAATGATTATAAGTCATACAGTTGTCCTATAGTTTTCTTGTCCAAGTCCTTGGTCGGCTAGAAGGGTTTAGGTCTTCTAAATTCTAGAATCTAAGTAAGCTTGCTATACGGGTTACTAGGTCAAAGGTATAGGTCACTAGGTCAAAAGTATAGGTCACTGGGTCAAGGGGTTGCTAGGTCATAAGGTAGTCTACCCAACTTAAAAATTAACTAATGGTGTTTTGGGACAACTAACTAGTAGGGTCAATCTCTAGCAAGCACGAAGGAAGGATAAGAATAGTGATGGAGGAAGCAAGCAAGATGCAATTGATGAGTCAAACGGTAGATGAAATCAAGGAAAGAGGTCAAGTTTGTGGATGAGATCCTAGACTTCTAATCCTATTCGCAGGCTTGCTTGGTACGATAAAGTAACCAAACAATTTATCTTGACCTGCATGGGCCACCACAAAAACATGTAACGCCCCAGTCCCAAAATACGTAGGACTAGGAACGTAGACATGCCAGCTGTATTCATACGAAGTATACTCCAATATATGGAAGCCTCGTAAAAATACATAAGCTGTAATAATGCAGTAGAACCATAACTAATCTCATCCACAAGAATAAAAGAATAAAAGATCATATAATGAAAATAAATTTATCTTGATACAATATGTTGGGCGGAGACAAATCCACTACCAACAAAATAAGGAAAATAAAATACATAGAAAATGAAATGAGCGGCGAACGAAGCGAAGACGATCCAAGTACAATCATCCTCGAGAAATAGCAATGAACACGGCTAGAGCTAAAGCACCTGCAAATGACAATAGCACACACCTGGCAAGACAACCAGGTCCTCAGAGGGACGTAACAAGACACATCATAGCATGCCATATAAACTGAATAAATATTGCTCAATAAATAAGTAAATCGAATTATAACATGTTCCAATACGCACCTACTGAACGAGCGTACCATCCCCCCAACCAAACAAGGACAGGAGATGGTAAACTAATTCACGGCGATGTATCTTCCCATGCTAAGAATCCGATATGGTATCCGGACCCCAACAAGGTTCAATACCTTCTCATCGAAGTAGTAAGTCACACCTACAACCAAACAAGGACAAGATGTGACGAACTAATCCGCGACAAGATATTGTTCCAAGCCACGGTCAGATACAAGTACCCAAACCAAAAGTACTCGTACCTAACGGATAGGGTAGCCTACCATTCTAAGTGAAATGTTGTTAAGAACAATCCTTCTTACGCATGGGCCCTGGCTAAATAGGATCGGCATAGTCCCCTCTTGGGCACCAGAGGCCCCAGCAGGAAGAGCATGACGTTCCGCAGAATCGTCAGTGGCCGTCAGTAATCTTGGGTCATCAACCCCGTATCTCCAGCGGAGAGTCCGGGTCACAAGGGAAGTGCATCGAAGCCCATACGCTAAGAAATTGTCCTCCCCGCCCAATGCCTACTGTGTTGTATCCACAACACAAACCACTATAACCGCTAAGTCAAACTAGCATGCAACTTCTATTAGCGGTTATTCCTATCGCACGGCTTGTACGTACTGGTGGCCAGCCAATCACGCACTTCCGTGTTCTACATGCGACACACGACCTCGTGTTAGAACGTGTCAAGGCCAATGAATGCGACACACCAGGTGGTCCCTTAAATCTAGGTTTAATGTGAGAAAAATAATACATAGCAAGGAAATAAACGAACAGTAAGTTCTAACAGTTATGCTATGTATCACAGTTTATTTTGCATAAAGAAAATAATAGACATGCATGAAATATGAGATAAAATAATTAAACAGCAAATGGCAAGGTGTCTTGCCTGATAGAGCGCCTGGTGTGCTACGACAATCATGGTAGCATGAACTGCGACTTCGGTGCAACAACTGTACATGGTGACCTCAGATAGTGACACGGTCGGTTCCATTGGGTCTAGGATGGTCAAATTGGTTAGGGTGGACATAAGGTATGCTAGAATTGGTGAAGGATTGGGAGTAATGGGCTTAGTCACGGACCGCAAGATAATCGAAGGGAATTCTCGGAGAGAATACTTATATTATTCTGAAAAATAAATACTTGAATATATATCCTTACTAGTTAAAATAATTTTTAATAACTATTTGAAAATAGTTTACACATATCACAAAATTGGAAACTATATTTTATTGGTCCAAAATATTTTTAGGCTACAACTCTAAGTTATACATAAATAGAAATATATGTTTTTATTACTCTCAAATACTTTTAGATAAATATTTTTGGAAAGTCTATTATTTAGGGCTAAAATCCAATATTAGTCAAATATAGTTTTTGTAAAACTATCTTTAAAAATAGTTAAAAATTTCTATAAATCAAATAATGACAATAATAATACATAGTGTACACATGTACATATAATATTAATTAGTAAGAACACTATTACTACTATTGTAAAAATAACATAACAAGGTAATAATAATAATAATAATAATAATAATAATAATAATAATGATAACAAAACTAATAATAATAATAATAATAATAATAATAATAATAATAATAATAATAATAACAATAAGAATAAACTAATAGTAATAGTAAATAACAGTAATTAATTGATAATGATAATAATAATAATTAAAAGGGTAAGAAATCACTAAAAATTTACCAATAAAAAAAACATTAAAAATTTCCTTTACCAAGCAGTGCTGCTTCTTCAGTTCCCAAAAAAAAGAAAGGAAAAAGTAAGGGAAAGAGAGAGAGAGAAATCGAGAGAGAGAGAGGGGAAGCAGGGGGAGAGGATCAAGAGAGCGGGACGGAGTGAGGTGGCGGAAGCTGCGGCGAGCGGCGGAGAACGGGAGCGGAGATGAGCGGCGGAGAGGAAGAAGCTGGATTTTTGGGGAAAGTACGGTCGGCGGCCAAGGCGGCAAGGGGTGCGGCGGAGTTTGGGGGAGAAGCGCCGGAGAGGGTCGGCAAGGAGGCGGCGGACGCGTGGGGTTTGATCGGAAGTGGAGGGCGGCGACGATCGGAGGAAGGTGGCGGTCGTTGGTCGGAGAGGGAGGAAACGGGGAGACGAGCGCGGTTTGGAGATGGCGGCGATCGGCTGAGCTCGCCGGAGGAGGAGGTGGACACGCGGGGTTGGGCGCACGCGATGGGGCGCGGAGGCGATTCGCCGGACCGGCGGAGGAAGGGAGAGAGGGCTCTCGGCGGAGCAGTCGACGGGAGCGGCGGAGTTGCCGGTAGGGGGTTGGAGGAGTAGGTGAGGGCGGTGGCGCACGCGAGATCGGAGGGTCGGTTGGTCGGCGGCCAACCTTGGGATCTGGCGCGGGTTTGCGGCAGCATCGCTGCTCGAGCTCGCAGCTCCAGCGGTGGTGAGGTCGAAGGTCGACGACGGGGCGGCGTGCTGGATCGGCGCCGGGGCGCACGGCCAGCGGAGGTAAGCTGGTGGCGGTGGTGTCAGTTTCTATATTTGGGTTTTTCTCCTTTTTCTATTTGCTGGGGTTTTTCCCTGGTCGCCGGCGGGTTGCGCTGGTGACGGTGGTGGTGTCGATGATGGTGATGAAGGGGTGGTTGGCTGTGTTTGTGATGATGGGTTCATTTGTCGTGTTGGGACGAACATTTGGGTGTGCGGTTGGTCGAAGTTAGCTGCAGCCGCGGGACGATCCGGGGGAAAGTGGTGGTGGTGCTAATGGTGCTGGAGTTGGCAGCATGGGGTTTGGTTGGGGGTGACGAAGGTGGTGGCTGGGTCGTGATAGGCTGGGCGGACGGTGGTGTCGGGTTCTGGTAGCGGCGTACGGAGATGGGGTAGTTGGTGGTGGTGATGGGCGTAGGTAGTGTTGATCGGGAAGATGAGTTTGTGGAGTTGGGGGAGACGGGGATGAGGAGTGGTGTGCCGAAGTTGGCAGGGGGCAGGAGTCGGGGCTGCGTATCCTAGATTAGACTAGGCTAGGCTAGGCTAGGATTAGGGATTTGATGATGTCGGGGTGTGTCCGACACGAGAAAGAAGATAATGTAAATGTAAATAATGGAATAAGATTGTGGACATGGAACACGGACACGAGGCACTGCACTTGTGGAATTTGTGGAAGATAAAAAAGTTGGAGGAGTACCTGGCTATATTTATAGGATGTGGGAATTCCCAAGAAGATAAGGATTAGGATATTCAAACCCAATTGGATATTTCCTAATTTAATTTAAAAGTAATTAAATCCAAATCTAAATCCAAATCCAAATTTAATTCAATCCAATTTAGATTCTATCCTTTATTTAAAATCAATCAATAAATCAATTCAAATCTAATCCAAATCCAACTACAATATAAATCAAATTTTGAATCCAATTAAATTCTTGGTTTAAAATCAAATAAATTTCAAGTATAAATATTAATTTAATTATTTAAATAGATCCATAAAATCAAATCTAAATTTAAAGGCCACAATAAATTCAAAATATGTTTTCAAAAAATATTATTATAATAATTTCGAAAATAATAAATCCTTTTTGAATAATAAATCTTTTTTGAATAATAAAATATTAATTTTAATAAATCTAGAATATTATACTTTTATTTAAAATGAACTAGTAAATATTTAGGAAATATGTGCATGTACTAAAATATTATTTATAATAAACAAAAGGCTTTTCATAAAATCATAAATTTTGATAGCTAAATTAAAATATTACATATATTATTTTGAAACCATAAAAAATGTTTTTTCTAAAAATATGTACGCTCGCACATATTCGCACTCGTCGAGCAAAATAAAATTTCGTGCGCGACGTAAAATACGACTACGTGACGTACAATACAAAATTTAAAATCGATACCAAATTTTTAATAAAAATAAAAATAGTAGAAATTTAGGGGTTTTACAATAATTAAACTAAATTACTCATGGGGGACTAGTCCAAACTCTTAAACCCTAAAGTTTAGTGTGGTGGGCCATGGTTAGCTAACATGCTAATTATAGCTCAAGTCGAAATTCACCGGGGTCCCGAATTAACTCGGAATGCGATGAAATTCGAACCCGACTCCTATAATAATTAAATAATAATATTCATGAAATAAAATTCCCAAAAATATTATAAAATGGAAAATTACTATTTTACCCCTAACTGGGAAAAGTGAGGGTGACACCAGTCCCTATGGACTGTTGTAATATCTGCCCAAAACCTATACTGCAATATAGGCCACACCCTTTCACAACATATCCTGAGTCAATTAACCTAAAATCCCAACTACACAATTATGGACTGATTACCAATATCAGTTTATAAATTGATACAATGTCAGTTAATAAACTGATACTACGCAGTCAATCGAGATACACTCATATGCCCCTTAGTGCAGACCTCTCCCTGAGCATTGGTATGTGACACCCCACTAAAACCAATATAACCTAATGTATGTATGTGCCCTGACCAACTAGTTCTCAGGTTAACTTATCTACACTTGAGAGACAAAAGTTCAGTAGCTATCCGTCAAATGCAAGGATGTCACACTTGATATGAAAGTATCAGTATGATACTAGCCGTCGATCATGATACCAAGTATCATATCTGATACCAAGTATCCCCTTATTCCTATCAATGCTCATTGGTATGCAATCGTCAGCCAACCTAAAACATGACATGGAATTGATTTATCATTAACATCCCATGCTCTATACACGAGCACATCCCATAAATCCTTGGTTGTATATTAAGTCGAACACCTACCCACCTCATCCTATATTGATTAATAACTAGCATTTGCAAGTCTAAGGGTAGACTAATTCGAATGAATTAAAGGCATGGTGGTGAGAATATTACCTGTCGAAGGTTGGTTGCTGCAACTCTTCAAGTCTCTTCCTCGGCGCAAAACAAGGGAGAACTTGTAACAGGAGATTAGGGTTCACGTGTCACGACCCGTACCCACTGTGAGGGTACGAGTATGTAACAGCGCCCAGCCTACGCCGCAGTGTCGGCGGTAGAACGCTGTCCTAGGTCAATCATCTAACAATATATAAGGTACCTGTACAATGTATACACTCCGAATAGAGGTGACATAGCAATACAGTCTCAATCATATCTAAGGTGGAATACGATAAAGATAGATAGATATAAACAGAAGAAAGTCCACAGAGGTACAATCCAGATAAAAACTAAGTGTCTATGATAACATCTCCACAAATATCCACATGAAACAACTCCCAATATATTACAATAATGTATTAATGAGAAAGACAAGTAAGAGTCTAAGCTATCTATACTAAGCAAGGGTATCATCCTCAGCAGCTGCCTGAACCTCCCCAGGGGTCCAGGTCCCAAGTGTCATCTAGGCAAGCTCCAAAGTAAGGGGTGCAGGGTTCCTCATCATCGTCTGTAAAATTTTCAACAGGTCTAGTCAGGACCGGAGCAAGCACAATACATCTCACGCAGATCATAACATGTTAGAGAATATAAACATATAAGAGAGTACGATACATAAAACTGAAAGAAAGTACATGATGTAAACAGAGAGAGAACTATAATAGAAATATCTACTATAAGTAGAGAGCTACCAGTGACTAGTGATTTAGAGTACAAAGTCGACATGTGAACGGCTGGATTTGCACATGACTATACTAAAGAGGCGCACATGGCTATACTACTTTGGAATTGTTCACATGACTATTTATACTCCCCCATACCCCAATCAATACACAAGGATCCAAACAAGTTATGTTACGTACATGGTTTTCACATGAAGCCCATAAATGGGTGCACATGAAGTATACATGAGAGCTCATACATGAGTGCACATGAAGTTCACATGGGGGGCCCATAAATGGGTGTACATGAAATTCACATGAAGGCTCATAAATGAGTGCACATGCAATATAGGTTATACATGAGATATATGGGAAACATGACCGATTCATGAGAGCACATGAGAGTACACGAGCATGCTTGAACGAACATGAAGCACATGAGAAACATGAACAACATGAGAGCGAGGAATACACGATGTATACGAAACACATGACATAATATATCCGATGCTCCCGAGGGGGATAACATCTCAATGTAGGGATCCATATAGTACCAATCCGTGATAATATCGTGACAGCATCAAATAAGGTAAACTAGAGCAGGAATATAATTCTAAGCAAGTTATAAAATGATCAGAGAATGTACTCGCCTGGTATCTGAATGTCTAAAGTAAATGTACTGTCCAAGATGAGGTACCAGACTCCTAGTTAGAGCAACACAAGTCAAGATGTATACAGGGGATGATAATAGTAATCTATAATGCGTCTGCATGCTGTCTAGGTTAAACTAGACTAAAGTCAACACTTGGTCAACTCCAGTCAACTATACTAGTCAAACTAGGTCAAGCCTAAGCCAAACAAGTCTCACTAAGCCTAACCAGCCTATTCTAGCAAGCACACACCACATCTAGGCTATACAAGCCAACAACACACCTATACTGGCATTCAAGCTATATACATAGGCTGTATCACATAGGGTACATCCCATAGGCTATGTGCCATATAGGCCATATCACATATTGTATATATTGAATATTTATCTAATTTAATATAATAACACACATTCACTTATAGGCCATATTATGCATATATTGACATTATATATGTATATAGGCTATTAACATACATGTACATATAGAGAGTGCCATGTGTGTGTGTGTGTTAACATAGTGGCATGTGTGTGGGGAAATACTAACATGTGTGTACATGGTATAAGCTAGGGTATGTGTGAATGTGTATTTGAATATATGAATCCAGGTAGAAAGACACACCATTCTCAAATTTTTTTTTGACAGTTCAAGCAATTATCTAACAGTGCAAGATTAGGAGATATATGTGTGGTGAATGGGTTAATAGGAACAGTCTCAAGTTCCAGTACACATGGGTTTCAAGTATTTAGAAAGGGGTGCATTAGACAATCATCACCATCATCATTAATATACAACACACAAAGCCTAACTCAGTTTTAACATAGGAAGAGTCAAACTTGGTTTTCAGTTTACAATCAAACTCAATTTCACTTGAAACATATATAAATCAACCATCACTTATAAAAACCAAGTTCGAAGACCCATTTCCAGTTTTCACATTATTCCCAAATCCAGTTTTCATATCTCAGTTGTGTGTGTGTGCTCAGGGTGTTAATAGAGAATAGGAATGCAACTCAGTTAATGAGGAAGGAAGGGAAATCAGTCCATGGTGTGTGAATAAGTGGCCTGTTTGTGTATGAGTGACACAAGTGGCAATTCAGTTCTTTTTAGGAACAGTGGGGTGTCAAAACAGTGAGGATAAACCTATGTGTGTATCAGGGAATCAGTTAACAGGGTAGCCAAAATATGTGTACAGGAAATGTAGAGCCAAGAAAATCAATGTGCATACTTAGGAATTCCCAGATTTCAGGTTTTTGTTCTCAGGTTCAGTAGCTGAATGCTCTAAGTTAGGATGGCAATATGTGGCTGCATATGATATGAACTAATAAGTAGGGCTGTACACATTAGAATGGATAGAACAATATCCTCAGACTGAACACAAGGATGGACTGCACTCTAATGCATATCAGAACAATTGGTGAGTGAGGCCATTGGTGTTCCTGGCTGATCAAACACAAATGGTTGCAACTACACACATATATACAGGAATTTAAATCATGGAATGAACATCAATATCAACTAAAACTGGAAAGGAAGACTGATTCAGTCTTAACATCTCTAACTAACACAAAACTGAAATTAAAAATGAAAGGAAAGAACAGTGGGCTGATACCACAACATTCCCAGTCGAATAGAACCTAAAAACTTATCCAAGCTCGATCAAAGACTCCCCCACATCAACACACATATATAAAAGATTTGAAAAGACATAATGTAGGCATGAATACTACAGTAATTAAACATCAATTAAAAATCTGTTTGGAATGGGAATTAGAGTTCAGGTTTCAAACAGTGTAGTGTATCAGTAATTCCAATTGAACCCAACCCACATGTCGAAATCCCATTTCTTGAACATAAAACCTAAACTAATATGTAAAACCAATCTAGCAGGTCCTATTACACATGTAGTCGAATCTAACAGGTCAATTAAGCATCAAGATTCAGTTTAAATAGGAATTGGAATCTCAGGAAATTTCAGAAATTTGACAGTTCATATAAACCAATACATTATCAAAACAATTTCGAGAACCAATACAAAACATGAAACCCGATCCTGAAACAATTTGAAACATAAACTAAACCTTAAATCATAATTGAAAACTTAAAAAAAAAGAATTCGAATTCAAAATCCCTTTTTAACTCTTGAACTGTTAACAGACATATCAGAAAAATAGGGGTTTTTCCCTATTTTCGAATTGGAAAACATAGCAAAATGCCAATTAAATGGTTGTTAACTATAGTCACACATGTGTACGTGTCATAGGGCGTGTTTGTGTCCAACCAAGTGGACACAACATGTCCACACAACCAAAACACACACACAGGCACGAACTGTGCACTGACAGTGTCGTGCACGCTTGCACGCCAATCGTTGACACGACACAGTGCACCACGTGTCACGTGCACATGCCTGTGTGTTCGTCAGGACTAGGAGAAGGTGCTCAAGTGTCTGAAACGTGTCCACAACATGCATACATTCGATACGGACACCGTATCAGTGAGCAAATCCGTACGTGTGCACACAGTGCCAAATCCGTGTGGCTTAGATTTCTTCCAAACCATACCATAAGGTCCCACGAAATTAGGTGGGCCTTGTGTCAGTCACCCAAGGAGTGTCCACACCATTTTTGGTGTCAAGAGGTTGCGTGTCCAGCGAGAAATAGGACACGGGCAGCAGGGCACTGCCCGTACGTGCTGCGAGCGTGTTCGTGTCCTGTTTGGACACGGACACGGCTCAAAAATCAACTCAGTCCAATTGCAAATCAATGTATGCATATAAATCAACAAATTTGTTCAAACACTTTTCAAAAATAACAAATAAAAATCCTTTGTGATATTTCATCAAACACATATATAGACACCTTGATACGTGTCCGATACGGACACCAAATCGAGTCTAATTCCTACCAAACTTGGGGGACAGCTAGGGTTGACCTACATGAATGCAACCATACAAAGAAATTGGGAAATGGAAGGGTTTTGATAGGTTTTACCTATTGAGAGCAAGTCTCAATAAAAAGCCCCAAATTAGAGAATCCCTCTTCCTCAAATTATGTCCAAAAGAGCTCCACTCCTTGCAAGCAAGCCTCCTTCAATTTCCCCTCCAGATTTTGATCCAATTGCAAGAGGTTGGGATCAATTTGGTGGAGAAATGGAGGAGTTAGACAATTTGGAGAAGAAATTAGGGTTTCCTACAAATGGATGTTCTAAAAGAGGCAAGGGGTGTGTAGAGACATTATATAGGCTGAAGTTAGGTCTTGGTTGGGCTGTTGTGGCTGCCTAAAATGAAGAGCTAGGGTTAGGGTTTCAAGTCATGGGCCATTGTCTTAAGTCACAAGTCATTAAATCACAAGTCATTGCATTAAACCATAAGTCATGACTTAATTTCACTAAACCAAATCCCCTCATTCTAAAACCAATCTCTAATGACTAAAATGGGTTAACTCAAGTTAGGCTAGGGTTACCATAGCTAGGGATAGGTTCTAGGCTAGTCCACTAGGTCTCAACAAGTCAAAGTCAAACTAGAATTCACCAATTCAATAAATAATCAAATAATTCAAATAAATCAAAATGACCAAATTACCCCTAGGCTAAAAATGATAATTAAAACACCCTAATCACATAGCTAGGCTTTAGGGCAGACAGTCTCTACGATTTCACTAGCTGCACATCAAAATTATAAGTCATGATATTTAAATAGTTTTAAAATGATTAAAAATCACTAACAATTATATAAAATTTTAAATACCATAATTAAATAAATTAAAATACAAAATTTCAAAATTATCCTTATTTTAGAAACTGGGTGTTATAAGTCTACCCACCTTAGAAAAATTTTATCCTCGAAATTAAGATGGTAGTAGTCCTTCTAGGTCAAACACCCCAAAATCAAAGTCTTAAACATACCGTCAGATAATTATATGCGTCTGTCCAAAATCATGATACTCAGAATCTTTTTCATACTAGTGAGCAAGGCTACGATAATCACAGAGTCCTCGACTAAGGCACATACCTCTAGAATCATGGTATTTAAAATTTTTGCATTACCGCATGCTTGGCAGCGAAAATCTTAAATTCCTACACCCGAGAAATACGTCCTAAATCTGACTATATGTCCTCACTATGCCAGCTAACACGACTATTAAAGATTCTAGATTCCATAACTGGGTGACCTAGCCCATATGATTCATCTCAGAAGAAAATCAAACATAACACAAGAACAACAGGACAAAATTGATAAATCAACAAGGAACAGAGGGAATCGAAATTTCAAGGCAGTTATAAGAGGCAATTGCAGAATTTGAGTCAAAGAACGGAACCTGCAACTAGATCTCCAACGGCCTGAGCATCCTGGACTGTCCTAGCGAAAGCTCGCTCCTGCTGGCCTCTCCTGGCCTCCTGCTGATGCTGCATGTACCTCTGCTGCTGAGTCGGTAAAGGTAATCCCTTCTGCTGGCCTACCGGAGCCCTAGCTTCTGCTCCCTGAACTGTCTGTCCCGATGACTCGGGACACTCTCTCAGACGATGATCGGATCCTCCGCAAAGCAAACATCTGCCCAGCCTCTTCCGGCATTCGCCCCAACGATGCCCTGGTCTCTTATAGAAGGGGCAAATAATAACTAGCTGATGTTCCGAGGCCTGCTGCTGCCTCTATGGCTGCAGTGCCTGCTGAAAGGGTACACGGTCCTGAAACTGCCGCTGCTGAAGGTAGGCCCTCGGCTGCTGATAATGCTGCTGAAACTGTAGGGGTGGCATCTGATGCAGATACTGTCGCTGAATCTGCAAGCGGGGCATCTGCTGCGGATACTGCTGCTGAAACTGCAGGTAGGGCCTCTTAGCCGGGCCCGCACTGCCACTAGCTCCCTGAGTATCTCGCATCCTCTTCTCTTTCAGTCCAAGATCGTCCTCCGCCGTCATAGCTCCTACCAGAATCTTTTTGAAAGTGGCATCGCGGTCGCTCTTGGTATGTGACTTGATCTCTCTGATCAAACCCCTGCGGAACCTCCTCGCCTTCTCGGCCTCAGTAAGATCCTCAACGAATCTGCTCAAACGGCTGAAATCTCCAGCGTACTCCTCAACGGTCTGGTTCTCCTGAACCAAACTCTCGAACTGCGCCTCCAAAGCACGGAGTGCTGTATCGGGAAAGAATTTCTCCTTGAATAGTTTCTTGAACGCTGCCCAAGTCTGACCGGCTGTACCAACCCTCGGGTCCGTCTGGTACCAGGTACAGGCCAAGTCCTGTATCTGACTGGCGGCTGCCTCGATCTGTAATCCTGCTGGTATCTGTGCCAATCGGAATATCTCCTCAATGTGCTCTATCCAATCGTCAGCGTATATGATGCCCTCTGTACCCTTGAAGTCTCGGGGTCCCATCTTCTTAAATGATTGGATGTCTGAAGTCCTCGGCTGATACGGCTGCATCTGACCTCCCTGTGGCTGAGCAGCCACCAGCTCTACTGTCGTCTTGACTAACTGGTGAGTATCTTGTATGCTCTGTCGGATATTAGCAGACTGGCTCTGCTGTATCTGCTGCTGAGACTCCAAGAATCGCTGGAAAAGGGTAAACATCTGGGCCGCATCTACTGTCCCTGAAGGTAACTGCTGCTGATACGTATCTGGAATAACGGGGAAAGACCTCCGGACAAGTGGAGGTGCACTCCCAAAAGCTGCAGAAGCTCCTATATGAGCAGAAATAGGGGGTGCTGTGGTCCCAGCGTCCACAATCGAGCGAGGGGTGGTAGGCCTCTCACCAGCGTCTGCTGGGCCAGAGCGATACGATCGTTTCTCGATCACCATCCTGGAGACAGATCAAACAAGGAATCAATACTGAGATAGAAACGATAATTCAAGGGAGGACAGTTATTCAAGGAAGTAATCTTCAACAGGAATTTAGATGGTAGGAATTCAGTTAAGAGTTTTTCCTAATGTGATGGAGTACCTCAAGAAAAATTCCTAATCCTACTGCAGGCTGTAGTGATACTCTAGTTCGAATACCACTACACAAACTCGACCTGCATGGGCCACCACTAAAAACGTGTCACGACCCGCACCCACTGTGAGGGTATGATTACGTAACAGCACCCAGCCTACGCCGTAGTGTCGACGGTAGAACGCTGTCCTAGGTCAATCATCTAACAATATATAAGGTACCTGTACAATGTATACACTCCGAATGGAGGTGACATAGCAATATAGTCTCAATCACATCTAAGATGGAATACGATAAAGATAGATAGATATGAACAGAAGAAAATCCACAGAGGTACAATCCAGATAAAAACTAAGTGTCTATGATAACATCATCACAAATATCCACATGAAACAACTCCCAATATATATACAATAATGTATCAATGAGAAAGACAAGTAAGAGTCTAAGCTATCTATACTAAGCAAGGGTATCATCCTCAGCAGCTGCCTGAACCTCCCTAGGGGTCCAGGTCGCGAGTGTCATCTAGATAAGCTCCAAAGTAAGGGGTATAGGGTTTCTCATCATCCTCTATAAAATTTTCAATAGGTCCAGTCAGGATGGGAGCGAGCACAATACATCTCACGCAGATCATAACAGGTTAGAGAATATAAACATGTAAGAGAGTACGATACATGAAACTGAAAGAAAGTACATGATGTAAACAGAGAGAAAACTGTAATAGAAATATCTACTATAAGTAGAGAGCTACCAGTGACTAGTGATTTAGAGTACAAAGTCGACATATGAACGACTGGATTTGCACATAACTATACTAAAGAGGCGCACATGGCTATACTACTTTGGAATTGTTTACATGACTATTTATACTCCCCCATACCCCAATCAATACACAAGGATCCAAACAAGTTATGTTGCGTACATGGTTTTCACATGAAGCCCATAAATGGGTGCACATAAAGTATACATGAGAGCTCATACATGAGTGCACATGAAGTTCACATGGGGGGCCCATAAATGGGTGCACATTAAATTCACATGAAGGCTCATAAATGAGTGCACATGCAATATAGGTTATACATAAGATACATGGGAAACATGATCGATTCATGAGAGTACACGAGCATGCATGAACGAGCATAAAGCACATGAGAAACATGAATAACATGAGAGCGAAGAATACACGATGTACACGAAACACATGACATAATGTATCCGATGCTCCCGAGGGGGATAACATCTCAATGTAGGGATCCATATAGTACCAATCCGTAATAATATCGTGACAGCATCAAATAAGGTAAACTAGAGCAGGAATATAATTCTAAGCAAGTTATGAAATGATCAGAGAATGTACTCGCCTGGTATATGAATGTCTGAAGTAAATGTACTGTCCGAGATGAGATACCTAACTTCTAGTTAGAGCAACACAAGTCCAGATGTATACAGGGGATGATAATAGTAATCTACAATGCGTCTGCATGCTGTCTAGGTCAAACTAGACTAAAGTCAACACTTGGTCAACTCAAGTCAACTATACTAGTCAAACTAGGTCAAGCCTAAGCCAAACAAGTCTCACTAAGCCTAACCAGCCTATTCTAGCAAGCACACACCACATCTAGGCTATACAAGCCAACAACACACCTATACTGGCATTCAAGCCATATACATAGGCTGTATCACATAGGGTACATCCCATAGGCTATGTGCCATATTGGCTATATCATATATTCACACATATTGTATACATTGAATATTTATCTAATTTAATATAATAACACACATTCAATTATAGGCCATATTATGCATATATTGACATTATATATGTATATAGGCTATTAACATACATGTACATATAGAGAGTGCCATATGTGTGTGTGTGTGTGTTAACATAGTGGCATGTGTGTGGGGAAATACTAACATGTGTGTACATGGTATAGGCTAGATTTCTCCCAAACCATACCATAAGGTCCCACAAAATTTTGTGGGCCTTGTGTCAGTCACCCAAGGAGTGTCCACACCAATTTTGGTGTCAAGAGGTGGCGTATCCAGCGAGAAATAGGACACGGGCAGCAGGGCACTGTCCGTGCGTGCTGCGAGCGTGTTCGTGTCCTATTTGGACACGGACACGGCTCGAAAATCAACTCAGTCCAATTACAAATCAATGTATGCATATAAATCAACAAATTTGTTCAAACACTTTTCAAAAATAACAAATAAAAATCCTTTGTGATATTGCATCAAACACATATATAGACACCTTGATACGTATCCGATACGGACACCAAACCGAGTCTAATTCCTACCAAACTTGGGGGACAGCTAGGGTTGACCTACATGAATGCAACCATGCAAAGAAATTGGGTAATGGAAGGGTTTTGATAGGTTTTACCTATTGAGAGCAAGTCTCAATAAAAAGCCCCAAATTAGAGAATCCCTCTTCCTCAAATTGTATCCAAAAGAGCTCCACTCCTTGCAAGCAAGCCTCCTTCAATCTCCCCTTCAGATTTTGATCCAATTGCAAGAGGTTGGGATCAATTTGGTGGAGAAATGGAGGAGTTAGGCAATTTGGGAAAGAAATTAGGGTTTCCTACAAAGGGATGTTCTAATGGAGGCAAGGGGTATGTAGAGACATTATATAGGCTGAAGTTAGGTCTTGGTTGGGCTATTGTGGCTGCCTAAAATGAAGAGCTAGGGTTAGGGTTTCAAGTCATGGGCCAATGGCTTAAGTCACAAGTCATTAAATCACAAGTCATTGCATTAAACCATAAGTCATGACTTAATTTCACTAAACCAAATCCCCTCATTCTAAAACCAATCTCTAATGACTAAAATAGGTTAACTCAAGTTAGGCTAGGGTTACCATAGCTAGGGTTAGGTTCTAGACTAGTCCACTAGGTCTCAACAAGTCAAAGTCAAACTAGAATTCACCAATTCAATAAATAATCAAATAATTCATATAAGTCAAAATGACCAAATTATCCCTAGGCTAAAAATGATAATTAAAACACCCTAATCACATGGCTAGGCTCTAGGGCAGACAGTCTCTACGGTTTCACTAGCTGCACATCAAAATCACAAGTCATGATATTTAAATAGTTTTAAAATGATTAAAAATCACTAAAAATTATATAAAATTTTAAATACCATAATTAAATAAATTAAAATACAAAATTTTAAAATTACCCTCATTTTAGAAACTGGGTGTTACATCAGGAAACTTAGGGCATTAATGATCCTTGTATTTATACTAGGGATCGGATGGATGGAGAGGATAAGGTTGAATTTCCAATCTCTATCGAGAGCAGGATTTGAATCCAGCTATTCGAAGGCTTTGAATTAATATTGGTCGTTTAGTTTTAGGATTTAAACTTAGGAATTTTGCAGTCCAGTCCTTGTGATTCAGATATTTGCAAAAACCTCCACTTCCTGTCTTCCTTTATTATTTCTAGGAAAAATAATATATATATTTTCTATATATACATTAATTATTCAAATAAATCTATTCATTAATTAATAATTCATCAAAATATAGTAACATAAAAATGGGAATTTTGGGTCAAGGGCTCACAGGAACGTCGCCACCTCTCTGATCCTTGAGGCCAGCACCGGCGCACAGCGACTCCCCTCTGTGCCGCTCTTCCTCGCCTGGCCAGCCACGTCAGTTTTAGCAGATCTCGTCGGCAACTCTGCGCACTGCCACCACACGAGTAGCCATCAGATCTGCCCTCCGTCGCACGTCTCGCACCGGCGACCGCTTCCTCTCGTGCTGCCATGCCAAGCAACCAAATTCGATGAGTCCACCACTCTTCTCCCCCTCCTTCTTCACCATCTCTTTCTCGCACAAGCTCCATTTTTTCTCTCTCTTCCTTTTCACCAGTTTTTCTCTCTTTAAAAATGTTCACAGATTAGAAGTAAAGAGAACAGCGGTTCTTAATTTTGGTGTTTTTATATATTTTTATTTATATATTTGGGTTTCACTACAGTATTAGATATTAATTAGGATTTTATATATGCAATATGTATTAAGTACTACTATTATTAGTATGGATACTAATATCATTATATTTATTAAAAAAATTATTGTTATTTATTTTTAATATATAGTAAATATTCCTAAAAATATATTTATGACAAAAAATAGTATTGGGTTTCGTGCCTACATGTAATTTCAAACATTGGATTATAATTTTAAAAAATATTATTATAATATTACTAGCCATTTCTAAAAATATAGTTTTACATAAAAATCATATTTTCACAAACTTAGAAGTTTTAGCCGAAAACGATTTTTTATTTTCCAAGTATATATTTATCTAAAATACTTTGACTAATAAAATATATATTTCAAATATCATAAATATTTTATAAAATAGTACAAGTATTTTCTCTGCAAATTTTTATTGATTATTACGGCTGATCATGGCTAATCATATTTTCTATTCTTTTATGAAAATGGACTTCCTTATGTCAACCCTAGCTAATTATTGGACTATTCTGGACTCGATGGAACAGTCTGTCCCACCATCGGAAGCCAACTTGTGAAATTTTAACATCGAAGTCAATTCTGTGCCATCATGATCATCGTACCATACTAGACAAGTATACATTGCCTGTCACGACCCACACCTAGTGTAAGGGCACAAGAAGTGGGTACGTCCAACCTACGCTGCAGTGTCGGTGGTAGAACGCTGTCCTAGGTCATAACATTTAACATAATATAAAATATTCTCCGAAAGGAGAACAATATATAAAGTACAACTTAATCACAATATCTAGGATGGAATAGAAGATAAGATAATCTCAACAGAGAGTCATAAATATAAATAATAAGTCTCGTTGTAAACCACACCATAAACACTATCTCAGTACAATCTCAATGTCTCAATAAACTAGATAATAAGATAAGTCTAAACTAAACTAATGGCAAGTCCTCAGTGACTGCTGGATCCTGCTGAGGGTCCAGGTCACCTGTATCAGCTAGGCCTGCTCCATATTAAGTATCGCAACATTCTTCATCATCTGTAATATTTTTAACAGCCCAATCAGAACAGGAACGAATACATATCTCTCAGACAGTTCATAACATGAAATGAAATATGAAACAAGCTATAGAATAATATACATGAAACGCTGTAAAGAAATAGTAAAAAGACTGTAAAAGAGAACATGTATAATGGAAATAGATATACATGATATAGATAAGAGAACTGAACTAACTACGTAATTTAGAGCACAATTTGATTATGTAAACTGGCTTAGGTTGTACATGACTTAAATCTAGTTTGGAGTTGGACATGATAATGGTGTAGATCACATAACCAAATAAATACTCTCCTGCCCCAATCAGTACACAAGGATCTGTCCAGGTTATGTTATTGCACATAAAAAGTAGTGTCTCACATGGAGGATCAGTCCATATGAAACAACTGGTTTTATACATAAAAAACTCACATGATCATGAGTGTACATGAATGTCACATGAGTTACACATGTATAATACGAATACAAGGAGTAGACAACGGACACGATAAAGTACATGAGCACAATAAACCCGATATATCCGAGGGGATAACATCGTATGAAGAGATCCATATAGTACTAATCCGTGATAACATCGTGACAGCATCAAGTAAACTAGTCTATAACAAGTAAATATGTCCAAACAAGTATGAAACGGTCAGAGAATGTACTCGCCTGATCCAAGCTGCTGATGAGGAAGTGTAACTGAACTGGAGTGATGTAATCCTATTTAAAATAACCATAAGTCACAACATGGTCTAAAATATCATAAGAAAGATCTACAATGTAATTCTATATGATTCTAGGTCCTTCTAGATCAAAGTCAACCCTTGGTCAACTCTGGTAAACCCTGGTCAAACCTGGTCAACTATAAGTCAACTAGTCTGTTTACTAATTTTTAGGTCAAACACAAGTTATCAAGTCATTCTAAGTCCGTTTGAGTTGATTTGGATCAAGTTTGACCCAAAGTTGACTTTTGTCAACTTGGTCAACTTGCTAGTCAAGTCAACTAATCTAGGCTCATTGGGTCAATCCTAAACTGACTCATTACTCCCTAGGTTACACTCAATAGCAAACACATTTATATACTTATATATCTTCATTCAATGCAATATATATATATATATATATATATATATATATATATATATATATATATATAAATATATATATATATATATATATATATTTAATGGAAACCGTTACCTTTATTGATAAAAGAGGGTAATGAGTACATCCGACCTCATGGTAACAAGTACAAAGAAAGAAAGAAGAGTAAAAAGCACTACTCTAAAGCCCAATGAGGAATAGTCAGAAGGTGACGACAACTCGAAAGCGACTTCCGAAACTGTTGCTTCACCTCCCGAACCAAGAAGTCCAAACCAGCACCATGCCTTTCATATCGATGCTTGTTCCTGTTCTTCCAAAGCACCCAAATGATCGCACCAGCCAATGATCTCCGATGATGACTGCCCTGACCCCGCTACCACCCAATGGCGCTGCAGTATAAAAGGCAGATTTGGAGTAATTAATCTTCTGACCAGAAATGGCCTCATAACTATGCAATACTTGCTGGAGAGCACGCAATCCAGCAATATCCCTCGAAGTGAAAATCATAACATCATCCGCATAAGCCAAGTGCGAGATACGCGGTCCCCCAATCGGAGTGTGAAATAAAGATCTCCTATTAGAATCTTGCAGAAGCTTGAGGTTCCGAGAGAGTACCTCCGCAGCAATAATGAAGAGAGCCGGGGATAGAGGATCCCCCTGCCGGATCCCTCTAGACGCCGAGAAAAAAGCAGTAGGAGCACCATTGAGAAGAACCGCGTACCGGGTATCCGCCAGCAGACGATAAATAAGATCACAGAAGACCTCATTAAAACCAAATCTCCGAAGAACCCGCAAGAGGAAATACCAATTGACTCTATCATAGGCCTTCTGCATGTCCAGCTTAATAGCAACATTTCCACTATGGTTGGGCTCCCTCATAGAAGCCACCATATCCTGAGCAATAATGATATTGTCCACAATCTTTCTCCCCGGAACAAAAGCACTTTGCTCTGGAGAAATAATTTTGGGAAGATATTCCCTCAACCTGCAAGCAATAATCTTGGAAATAATTTTGTTACAGAAATTACAAAGGCTAATAGGGCGGAAATCAGAGAGGGTCCTCGGGTGCTCGACTTTAGGGATAATAAATAAGAAGGTATCCGAAACGGTGACCGGCAGGCGTGCACCCAAGAAAAATGAGCCAACGGCTTCCTCCACGTCAGCAGCAATAATATCCCAATAAACTGAGAAGAATCTCCCAGAAAAGCCATCCGGTCCGACACCACTAGTTGGGTCCATCCCCCGAACAATCTCCAACAACTCCGCTCTGTCAGGACGATGAACAAGCTCAAAGTTGTCCTCCATAGAGATAATTCTAGGGATGACATCGAGGAATGCGTCCTCATCAGCAATAAGCTCAGCTCTAAACAGCTTCGAGAAGAATAGAGACGCCTCCGTCGCTACCTCCTCAGTAGACCCAGTTTCTAATCCATCAGCTCGAATAATTTTCTGAATACCCGCCTTTCTTTGCCTGCTCCTGGTGCACTCATGAAAAAACTGAGTATTCTTATCTCCTTCCAGGTCCCATCTCAATATGGCTTTTTGTTTCCAGAAAGACTCCTCAACCTGGACTTTTTGCTTCAATCTGGCAACGGCCTCCATCCAGGAAGCCCTCCCCCTCTCTAAGGGATAAAGCTCATAATCCTGCTCCGCCGCCAAGGCAGCATCCTCGGCCTGACGGACCTCCTGAAAAACGTCTCCAAAAGTAACTTTGCTCCATCCAGCCAGAACATGCCCCGTCGTCCTCAATCGTATGCCCAACCGCTCAAGCGCATCATGATGCCAGCATGAGTTCCACGCCCGAGCCACAATCGTAAGAAAATCTGGATGAGAAGTCCAAAAGTCAAGAAACCGGAAGCCTCTCCGCATAGGAGAAGAATCTGGCTGGCAGGAAATCAAAAGAGGAGAATGATCCGATTCTGCCCAATTAAGATGCTCGCAAGAACTCTGGACTCCATCCAGCCAACTACCCGACGCGAGTAGCCTATCAAGATGAGAGCCTTGTCGATTAAGCCCCGTCTGCCCGTTCACCCAAGTATAGATGCTACCTCTGAAACCAACATCGGATAGCCCGGCAGCCAATTGGAAGTCGAGGAAGTCCGCAATGGCCCTCGTGTCAGGAGGTCGGCCTCCAAATTTCTCATCTAGAGAAGCAATGATATTGAAATCCCCGCCCACCGCCCAGGGCAAGGCAATGTCCCTAGCTTGGATGTCCAGGAGATGCCTCCACAGATACCGCCTCCCCTGTCGTGTCCCTGCACCATGAACTATCGACAACCGCACTGGATCCGAAAAATAGCTCAAAGAAAGCTGCACCGTGATAGCCTGATCACAGGAGTCAATACAATTGATCCCATGGCCCGACTTACAGAAAATCCAAATATTACCCTTATCATTGCAAAAGCTAACATCAAAATCCAACCTCAGTTGATAAGAAAGAAGCTTAGAGGATATCACCTTGGGTTCAATAATGGCAAGAACCTGAATAGAGTTGGTCCGACACAAGGACCTGAGACGGGATAAAGTAGCTCTGTTCGCCGTCCCCCGAACATTCCAAATAAGAAGTTTAACCATGGACCCTCTGGGGTCCCGCCTAACCCGGAAAGCATGTGATCGAAGAAGTCGATCCGACTGAGGAGCCATCGACTTCCTCCGCCTACCAGCCATCTTCTTAAATGGAACCATCTGCCAGTCTTCTTCACGTCCCTCGGAGATTGAGGTGGAAGCTCTAAACTCGGGTAGAGAGACCACGTCATCACCCGGAGACGTGTCATAGCCCCAGACGGATAAAGGACCTTGGCCGACCTCCTCCCAAACCACCAAGCTATGATCTTCAGTATCAGAATTAGCCGCTATAACACCCTGTCCCAGCTGGCTGTGGATAATAATAGGAAGATCCGATAAGACAATAGGACCCTTGCCCCGCTCAGGGCCCATCTGCCTATCCAAGCTAGAACCTGGGGCGCTGCGTCCCTCCATCATGGGCCGCCCATCATCCGACGATAAAGCCAGCTGGCCCAAGGAAGACTCCCCCACGTGCCAGAAAGACGGAACAGAATTCGCACGATCATTATTACTCCCGTGCAATCTGGTCTGCGTGATCCCCGTGCTAGCATCTCGTCCCTTGACGTGCCTCCACATCTGTCGTGTCCCCTTCCCTTTCTCACGCCTTGATCGTCTCCTCCGACGACCCCTGCTAATCCTACGACCGTCCACCGGGCCGTCCTCCTCATGCATCATGCCAGGAGACGGGCCATCGGGGATGGGCGGTCTATCAGCTACTCCCACGGAAGAAGGCTCCACCTAGCGTCGCCTACAAGCACTCTCAACGTAACCATGGTGGCCACAAGAAACACAGTAGAGAGGCCTCCGCTCATAGACAACTGGCTGCGAGCGAACACCATCAGGCAGTTAGAAGAACACCTCATGTTGAAGTAGTTTGCTAACGTCCACTTCAACCAAAACCCTGGCCACCCCCGGCCTCGAAAAGGACGCCGTAGCCCGATCAGTACTGAGAGGAGTGCCGAGACCAGATGCGATGAAAAGAACCGCATTGGTATCAAACATGCAGTGGGGAAGCCCGGAGAAGGCCACCCAGATAGGAACCCGATGGTCCTCTCTCTGCGGTAAAAAGTCCACCGACGACCTGAAGATCACCATAGGAACCCGGCCAACGAACCAACAGTCCTTAGACCTCAGCCGGAGAAAGTCACTCTCGACGTGAGGCCTTATAAGGACGTGTCGATCATCAATTGCCATCACTTCAACCAACCCTCTGAACCTCCGTGAGTCAAAGGCCTTTCTAATAGCCTCAACCGGGAGTCTCCGCCGAGCAAACTTGCCAATAAGGTCAAGCCCACACGGCGCCATGAGGGCCTCCATATCCGACCGAGAAAATATAACCACCTTTCGTCCATCGGAATCAATGGCAGGTCGGTAATCCACCCTCGACATTCCACCGGTCGACTGCGATGCAGATCCGCCCACCACCACAGCGAAAGTCCGTGCCATGCCACCCGACCCTCCATTTGCCACCTTCGACGTGGCCGCCGCCGCAGACATAGGTTCCATCCTAAATGCCTTATCACGAACCACCGAACTAAACCCATGGGTAACGGAGCCTCCCGCCGTGGCACCCACCGTGGCAGGAACACCACCCAAGCCACGCTCAACCTCATTGCCCGGGGGGTCGGAGCCCCCCGCTGCCACAAGATGGTCGCTCCCATGGACTATGGCCGGAGTAGCACGCGTATCGCCCCCATGGACAGCTACACCCGACGTTTGTCGACCACTGAGGCCGAAAGTCCCTGACACAGACAGTGGGGCGGGGCCCCTCGCCGATTCCAACCCGCCTACAGCTCCGACATCGCCCCCAGGAAAAACTCCCTCCAGCGGGCGGCCAGGATGGCCGTTGGTCCCCACCTCTGAATGTGATGCGGAGCCCCCCGCCTGAACCCCCGCAACTAGCGCCGCCGAGTTAGCCCCATTGACAGTAAAGACCGGCGAGCGTCGGCCATTGATGCCTGAAAACTCCGTCGCAGAGCCGGCCGGAGGGAAGGAACCCCTCGCCGACTCCTTCCCGCCAGCAGACCCACCGTCACCCCCAGGGATAGCGCCCGCCAGGGGACGGCCAGGATGGCCGGAGTCCCCCGCCGGTGATCCGTCAGGGTGGGCGGAGCCCCTCGCCGATGCCTTAACAGGATCGCCAAAATCGCCTCCCAGGAGCTCCGTAAAAATTGGATGCCCTAGGGCTCTAGCCTAGCTCTTTATATATATATATATATATATATATATATATATATATATATATATATATGTTTGCCATCAAATATAAAAGAACAGAACAATTATCGAAGGACCGGACTTTTACTTCACGTTACAAACTCGCTTGTATAAAGAAAGCCTAGGGACGAAAACCTAGGTACAGCAGTCTAAGTACAATTGTTTATTTTAGATTCTAGGGGGTGACGATAGAGGCTCGGGAAGGCGACGGCAGCCCTGCCTTACTCCTTGGACGGTCGGTATGCAGCCTTGGCTCCTGTGACGAGATGGTTGGCGTTGATGAAGAAGTGCTCTTCTTGCTCTCCCTCTGTTACTCTTCTGGCTTCTCTCTCTCTCTGTGTATTCTCTCTCTGATTATTGGGGGAGTCTCTCTGTATCGGCGTATCTCTCTCTGACCCTATATATTTTTTCAAGGGAATGGCACCTTGCTTATTTATAATAGTGGGGGCATCATTAGGGTTTGGATGATTATCCCTTCTCAAAATAATGGCGGCCTGATGATTGATCAATCTGGGCCATTAGTCCTGAGTGTGAAGAATCTGGACCATTAATGTGGATTATGCCAAATCCTATCAATAATAAATGCTGATTGCAATAAATCTTCATCATGATGATTTGCTGATGTCTGCAAATCTAAATGAATCAATTTAATTCATTCTCTTGCCACGTGTCCCAAATTATTGGGATCTGACCCAAAATCTGATTATCTTTAGGACACGTGTCCTGTCATCATTATTGAGCCGCATGAGGAGTGTTCATATTTGGGTCGCATGAAGGTCGACATGACCGAGCCGCATGGAAGATTTCATGACCGAGCCGCATGAATAGTCTCTACACTCGAACCGCATGAAGGTTGTCATGACCGAGCCGCATAAATATGTTCATGACCGAGCCGCATGGGGGTCTTCATAGCCGAGCCGCATGAGAGTCTTCATGGCTGAGCCGTATGGATTTCTTCATGGCTGAGCCGCATGGGGGACCTTCATGGTTTGAGCCGCATAGGTTTCTCTGTACTGGCCGTACGAACTTGTCTAGTCTAGCCGTATGGACCTGCCTCGAAGCTTGGTAGACAACGCCATATTGGTGAAGATTTTCCTTGTTTCCTAGGAAGATAGTGCTTTTGTGTCAGTCATCATGATTACTTTCTGTCAGGGTTGTCATCTGTCAGGTCTATCATCTGTCAGAGCATTAAATGCGTCCAGTACGTTGGGCACAGCTGCTTTGAAGGCCACGTGGCCTCTTTCTGTGGGCCACATAGAGTTTACTCGAGTTTCCTATGTGTTTGAGCCGCATGTCCATATTGGTGACTTTTGAGCCGCATGATACTCTTGAGCCGCATGAAGCTCGTCTGATTTTGAGCCGCATGAAGCTTCATGGGTTCTGTGCCGTATGAAGAATGTCTTATGACCGAGCCGCATGAAGGACGTCTCATGACCGAGCCGCATGAGGAATGTCTCATGACCGAGCCGCATGAAGGACGTCTCATG
Organism: Iris pallida; assembly: GCA_029216955.1. Lineage (NCBI taxonomy): Eukaryota > Viridiplantae > Streptophyta > Magnoliopsida > Asparagales > Iridaceae > Iris > Iris pallida. Next base: position 7,555,216 of record JANAVB010022397.1, on the reverse strand, counting down.
ACCGAGCCGCATGAGGAATGTCTCATGACCGAGCCGCATGAAGGACGTCTCATGACCGAGCCGCATGAGGAATGTCTCATGACCGAGCCGCATGAAGGACGTCTTATGACTCGCATGAGGAATGTCTCGATCTGCCCGTGCACTCGCTTTATGGGCCCGGGTATCCCGAACACACGAGTGCGTAGGTATCATGTTTGCTCCCTGATGTGGGGGCTAATAGAAACACTTGCCCTCGATATTTGTTGGGAGACTCTTGAGAACCACTCTGTCTGTTTGACGCCGGGGGCTGGACACAGGCGGCTCTGTACAACTTTTCATCAGCGGCCCGCTTAGCGGGACGCTCTTGATGGTCAGAGGTTGGGACAGCTGACTGAGCCCGATGAGCCCGCACTGCCCTAGACTTTTTCTACTTAGCACCCAAAGGTGCATAATAGGAAGAGTCCAAGTTTGGAAGGAGGGAAGAGAAGTTGGTGCCCTTTTCAAAGGAGGTAAGGGGCTCTATTTATAGAATAGAGTGAGCCCTTTCTTCTTCTCCTTTCCGATGTGGGACTAAAAGCAATATTTTCCATACTTCTACAGGACCCCCTTCAAAGTTTCTAAATTGTAAATTCGAAACACTTTGAATAAGAAGCATGGAAAGTAGATTTGTTTAGGTGTGGCAATCCAATCAGAGGTAGCATGGACGTGATAGGTTTGGGTACTTCTACTGGGGATTTTATATGGACTTATCATCCTTGGCTTACCTTGGTTTTAGGTACGGATAATAAGTTGAAAGAGAGAACCATCATATTTACTCAGAGGTGGTATGGACGTGGTAAATATAAGGTTGATGGTAGAGCTTTCCTACTCAGAGGTGATATGGACATGGTAGGAGTGAACTCGAATGAGGATACATAGAACAACTCAGAGGTGCTATCAACATGGAAGTTCTATGCATTGGGTGAAAGAATGCCTTGGAATAGCTGGGCTCCGAAAGCATGTGATGATGAGGAAAGATGTGGATATACTAAGGGACCTAGTACGGCATTTGTGGTCAGCAGAGGACATTTGTGGGCCTATTATCCTTGGCATACCTTAGTTTTAGGTACGGATAATAAGTTTGATAGGGATACCTAGAACAACTCCGCGGTAAGGTAGATATGGAGGTTCTTGGTATCGGACGAAAGAATGCCATGGAGCAGTGATCCGTTTTCTGTTTTCTTTCACTGTTTTTCTTTTCTTTTTGTCAAAGGATGTGATCCCAGATGATGTAGTACTTTGAATTTTGAATAAATGAGCATGTTTCAACTCATCTTCTCTTTCTTGTACTTGTGGTGTTTGTGGAATTGGACCTGTTGGAGGATTATTTGTGGACCTGTTATCCTGGGCGTACCTTGGTTTTAGGTACGAGTAACAAGTTTCGGAGAGGAATACCTAGAACAACTTCGCGATAAGACAGCTATAGAAGTTTTTGGTATTCGAGAGAATGCCAGGGAGCAACTGGGCTCCTAGGCATGATAGGGAAGGGATGGGCGTGTACTGGAGACCCAGTACAGCATCTGTGGTCGACTGAGGACATTTGTGGTCAACAGAGGACATTTGTGGTTAACAGAGGACATTTGTGGTCAACTGAGGACATTTGTGGGCCTACTACCCTTGGCGTACCTTGGCTTAGGATACGGATAATAGGATGAAAGGAAACCAACATATTTGCTCAGAGGTAATGAGGACATGGCAATCATGAGGGTTTTATCGTGGAATCTTCCTGCTCATAGGTAATGAGGACATGGCAGGAGTAACTTTACAGAAGATATTTGTGGTCAACAGAGGATATTTGTGGTCAACAGAGGATATTTGTGGTCAACATAGGACATTTGTGGACCTATTATCCTTGTCGTACTACGGTTGTGGGTACAGATAATAGGTTGAAAGGGGACCGACATACTTGCTCAGAGGTAATATGGACATGACAAGCATGAAGGTTTCTTCGACGGAGCCTTTCCACTCAGAGGTAATGAGGACATGGCAGGAGTGGGCTCAATAAAGAGAGGGTACATAGAACGACTCAGAGGTAGGAGAACGTGGAAGTTCTATGCGAGGGGGCGGTTTGTTTTTGATGGAAGTGAAAACGACTCAGAGGTAATGAGGACATGGCCATTTCAGAAATTTGTGGATCGGTTACCCTTTTTGTGTACTGGGAGCGCGGGTAGTGGATCATGAGGGAGGATCTCTTCCAGGAAGAAAGTTCAGAGGTATGATCATACGTGACTTACTATCTGAAAGAGTGACCAGAATGTGAGTTCAGAGGCACCAGCGGGTACATGACTCGATAATTTATAATATTGAGAAAGTGTGAGTTCAGCAGCACCAGCGGGTACATGACTCGATAATCTGAAGGGAATGTGGATGTGAGTTTAACGGTACCAGCGGGTACATGACTCGATAATCTAAAATGTTGTTGATGTGAGTTCAGCGGCACCAGCGGGTACATGACTCGATAATCTGGAATATTGTGGGTGTGAGTTCAGCGGCACCAGCGGGTACATAACTCAGTGATCTGGGAAATTTGGAGGTGGAATGTGAGTTCAGCGGCACCGGGGGGTACATAACTCACCAATCTGGGAAATTTGGAGGCGGAATGTGAGTTCAGCGGTACCATAGGGTACATAACTCAATCATCGGGTTTTTTTTTGGATGTCGTTTCGGACGTAATACATCTTCAGGAACTTGTCGTTGATGGGCAACATGAGCAAGTCTCAGTGTGAGCAGCCTCATACTTGGCCAGCTCCGACTCTTCTTCGGCCACCCCCTGTGTAAATACAGACTGAGAGGATGACCTGGGCAGCTTGATCGTCAGAGGTTCTGCTGGTGAAGCAGAGCGTGGAGTTGTTGGCAGACTAGCGACCCCCAGTCTGGCACTTGATGTGGAACGAGGAGTGACCGGTTCGCTAGAAGTGTCAGACCTTGCATCGGGGTGACGACCCTTCTTGGGAAGGCGTATCGTCAGTGGCCTATCGAAGGGATTAAGCTTCTCCGTTTGAGGTTGACCGACTCTCGACAGTCTGATTGTCAGTGGCCCCGTTGTGGGTCTCGGTACTTGGCCGGACTTTGGCAGCCGGATTATCATCTGCTCTTCCTGCGCCGAGAGGCTGATCGTGTTCTTCCGCAGAGTGGCAGTAAGGGGTGCGGACCTTCCCGGTTTACGAGCTTGGAGGTGGATTGTCAGAGGCTCTTCTGTTCCTGTGGCCGTTTCGGTACCAGCTTGTTCATTTCCTTCATCAAGGTGCCTCTTCGACTTTTCGTATAGGCAGGAGTCCGAGTAGTAAGATTCGACCCCTTTGAAGGGATCGATGTCAGCAAATTCCGTCTTCACGAAGCCGTATTTGTCGACATATTTAAAGCAGTGGTGTAGCGTGGAAGGCACGATCATGTAATCGTGTATCCATGGGTGCCCCAAGAGGATGTTGTAAGAAGTGTCTGCATCTATGACGTAGCAGGTGACTTCGGATTGGAGGTCGCCAATTTGATACTTCAGACGAATCTTCCTAATAGGGTAGCTCCTGCCCGAATTGAACCCGCTGATGGCGGTGTTTGTAGGCGTCAGGCGATGCATCGGGATGCGAAGATGATGTAGCAGACCCTTCGGAATAATGCTTATGGAAGAGCCAGGATCAATGTGCATCCGATCCACCTTTACGTCGCCGATGTATCCAGTATAGTATAGTGGGTGATCGTGTAGATTAGTTTTGATGAGCATATCCTGCAGAGTGAAGACGATGTATGGCATTGCGCCAGTACAAGCACTATCCTGGAGATCCACAGATGAGTTCTCCCCGGTGAGGTTGGATTGAGCCAGATAGGCATCGGCATTTTGGAGTGCTTCGCTCAATGCAATACGAACGTCCTTGGAGAGCCTTAGGAGTTCGTACAGTGACAACTTGGCTGGTGTGTTAGCCAATTGCGCTAAGATGTCAAAGTTGTAGGGCCTTTCCAGCCCTTGGGCTGCCTCTTTTCGGAGGGATTTGTCGAAGCGAGTCTTCCTTGGCCTAGGCTTGTCGGTCGTCGAAGGCTGAGCCGGTCCCGGAGCATCAGTTGTAGTGGGTTGATGATTTTTAGCTGGATTGTCAACCACGGGTTGGGATTACGCTCCGAACCGCGTGACGACGGCTGTAGCTTCCTCGTTGTTTACCGAGATTGTGTGGCAGGTCCTGACTTTTCCACTTTTCTTCTTGTCGGTGGAAGATGGTATAGGCCGAGTCACTTCTGATACCAAGTCTGGATGGATCCACATGACCTCCCCTCGTGATGTGGTGAGGGATACTAGACCGGCAGCCTGATCTCGGGAAGGTGGAAGATTGGTAATCTCCATTGTCGCTAGAGGGACGGGGACCACCCCGTCTTGAGTCTCCATCGGAGGAAAGCTACCGAATTGTACGAACACCATATTGGCCGCCACGGTTACCTCTTCGAAATCGATGGCCAGAGCGTTCGAATCAATGAGGTTTTGTATGTACCGTTTCAGCTGGTAGCAATCGTGTGTAGCATGATGGACGTAGCGATGATAATGGCAGTACTTTGGATTCTCCATCTCTACCGGCCGCGGTTCCCGTCTTGGTGGAGGAAGCTGAATCCTGTCCTCTTGTATGAGCATGTCCAAGATGGGCTTGACGTGACCGTCTTCAAAGGAGTAAGTGATTTGCGGCCATTATTTGTCTGCTGGCTTCGGCTCAGGTTTTTGTGCTTTATGGGCCACCATAGCCTGCTTTTCCTTGCTGTTCCGTTTGTTGGAGGGGCTACCCCCATTATCGTTGTTGGGACGCTTGCCCTTGTTTTCTCCTTCCGAGATACGGAATCCCAGTTGGCGAGCCTTTTTCAGTCGTTCTTCGGCACTTGTGGTGCTGATGATGAACGTCTTCCAATCTTTGAATTGACTTTCGCCCATCCAGAGACTGATCGTTGGAAGCAGTCTCTTTTGGCAAATTTCAATTAAAGAGGAATCCGGATTTCCAGAGGGCAGCTTCATGGCGGTTTGGCGGAACCGCTCAATGTAGTTCCTTGTCAGCTCTTTCTCTCCTTGGACGACGTCCATGAGGGTAGACATTGTGACGTCCAGTCCTACCTCGTAGAATCTCTCCAAGAATAAGCGCCTGAAGCCAGCAAAGGAGTGGATGCAGTTGTCTGGCAGGTTGCGGTACCAGTCGAAGGTGACTCCTTCCAATGCCCTAATGAATAATCGTGTGAGGATAGCGTCATTATGGGGCAGATGGTCGGTGGGGACCTCGAAGTAAGTGATGTACCGACTTGCTGAGGTCTTGCCATCATACGGGTTGATATTGAACGGCTTATATTTTGGTGGGAATGGAACATCCCTCCATTCAGCAGGGTATGGTTGCCGTATTCTGAGGTCTTGAGCATTTTCTCGGGCATGGAACATGGCTCGGAGCTCCTGAACCTCTCTTCTTACTTCTCAGGCCTCATCTGTCGCGGTAGGGGCTGTTATTTTGGGAGGATTGTTGCCCGGGTTCGGTGCTGCCGAATTCGATTCTGCATTGACCGCGGGACCCGCGCTTGTTTGGCCAGACGTCCCTCCTTGCAGAGTTGGAAGGGCTACTTTAATCTCGTCTACAGACTTGACCAAAGCAAGTAATATGGCTTCGAGATTGTCGATGCGCTGGCGATCACTGGAACCACTTTGATTGATGTCTGTCATGAACACCGTCCTTGTATGATGAGAAACGGAAGGGACGGTGGAGGATGTATCCTCCGAGTCATACCCATGTACCGAAAAGTCATCGGGATATGTGGGAATATTCTTTTTTGGTTCGGACTCGGAGGGAACAGTACCCCCAGCCTCAGAGCTTGCTTCGTCTTGAGAGTCATGGATGTCCTCGGAGACATCGGCGTCTGTTGTACCTGATGGGAGAGTTCTTTCCCCGAGCTCGTCTCCTTGAAACATCGAATTGTTGTGGATGTTCGGAGGAGTGCTACCCCCAGTTCCCACGACCCCCAGCGATGTGGATGATGAATCTCCCATTGCAGCGGATTTCGTCTATGAATGGGTGTATTGGAATACTCCGGTGGAGGACAACCGTTTAGACGACAGTTTCTTGGCTGTAGTGGTTGATATCTTGGGGCTGAAGATGCTTGTCTTCTTCCCTCTTCCCTCGGCGGGGACTTTCTGAGTGGAATTGCAGGAGACAACAGGAGGTGCCTTGTCCTCTGAGCTGGGATGCTGTAGTCTTTGGAAGACGGACGGCCGGTCTTCTGTCACTGCCGCGTTGTTGCAACAGCTGTTGACGATGATCTGGGTGCAGTGACGTCCGTGTGAGGACTCTTTGTACACCACGGCCCCTTCTCTTTTCTTGCATTTGTGGAGGATAGCCTCACGCAGGTCAGAGGAACCACTCTGTCCGTTTGCCGCCGGGGGCTGGGTTCGAGTAGTTCTGTACAACTTCCCATCAGAGGCCCGCGTGATAATAAGCGGGATGCCCCGATGGTCAGAGGTTGGGGCAGCTGACTGGGCTTGGTGAGCCCGCGCTGCCCTAGACTTCCTTCTTTTAGCACTTACGGGTGCATAATAGGAGGAGTCCAATTTGAATACCACAGAGTCTGGCTTATCACCCAGAGAACAATCAGGGTCAGGACCGCATGAAAGACGGTCGAAGACTGATCGAGAGAAGCGTGGAACAGACGCTATGCGGCTAGAATTAGGTACCGTGCAGGCTGTCTGCATGCGGTTGTCTTCTGCTGTTGGATGAGTTGTTCTTGTGCGACTGGAAGCCACGACCGTACAGGCAGGCCGCATACGGTTGGCAACTGTGGCCGCATGGGTTTTCTGCAAGCGATTGACTTCAGTGACCGCATGAGTCTCATCCATGCGGTTGGCAACTGTAGCCGCATAAACTATGCGGCTGACAGGCGTGGCCGTATGAGTTTTCTTCATGCGACTGGTGGACGCAGCCGCATGAGCTTTCTCCATGCGGCTAATACCCTTATGCGGCTCGGATCGCATAGAGTTTCTCTCTGCCCCTGCAAGTCCAGCATCATAGTATTTTTTTTCTGCCGGACTTGGGGACAGCAAAGTTGTCTACGGTCTGAAGTGGGGCCGCAGAAGAGTCCTTCTCGCCGTCTTGAGCAACAGAGGGTATCCCGTCGAGGGCTTGGGAAGGAGCAAATGATTTTGGTCTCCACTCTTTGCGAGCCTTCGTCGTGCGGGTGCGCTTCTGGACCGGGCCAGCGCTTCCTTCGGAGAGCATCTCTTCAAACGCCTGTTGGTCGAAGCGGACGACCATCTTTTGTTGCGTGGAGCCAAGTTTGGCTGCATCCGACTGCGTCACCAACTCCTCAGCCGTGGAAAAGTTTGTCCCCAGCAGAGTCGCCATCGTGTTTGCCATGAAATATAAAAGAACAAAACAATTATCGGAGGTCCGGACTTTTACTTCACGTTACAAACTCGCTTGTACAAAGAAAGCCTAGGGACGAAAACCTAGGTACAGCAGTCTAAGTACAATTGTTTATTTTAGATTCTGGGGGGTGACGATAGAGGCTCGGGAAGGCGACGGCAGCCCTGCCTTACTCCTTGGACGGTCGGTATGCAGCCTTGGCTCCTGTGACGAGATGGTTGGCGTTGATGAAGAAGTGCTCTTCTTTCTCTCCCTCTGTTACTCTTCTGGCTTTTCTCTCTCTCTGTGTATTCTCTCTCTGATTATTGGGGGAGTCTCTCTGTATTGGCGTATCTCTCTCTGACCGTATATATTTTTTCAAGGGAATGGCACCTTGCTTATTTATAATAGTGGGGGCATCATTAGCGTTTGGATGATTACCCCTTCTTAAAATGACGGCGGCCTGATGATTGATCAATCTGGGCCATTAGTCCTGAGTGTGAAGGATCTGGACCATTAATGTAGATTATGCCAAATCCCATCAATAATAAATGCTGATTGCAATAAATCTTTATCATGATGATTTGCTGATGTCTGCAAATCTAAATGAATCAATTTAATTCATTCTCTTGCCACGTGTCCCAAATTATTGGGATCTGACCCAAAATCTGATTATCTTTAGGACACGTGTCCTGTCATCATTATTGAGCCGCATGAGGAGTGTTCATATTTGGGCCACATGAAGGTCGTCATGACCGAGCCGCATGGAAGATTTTATGACCGAGCCGCATGAATAGTCTCTACACTCGAACCGCATGAAGGTTGTCATGACCGAGCCGCATGAATATGTTCATGACCGAGCCGCATGGGGGTCTTCATGGCCGAGCCGCATGAGAGTCTTCATGGCTGAGCCGCATGGATTTCTTCATGGCTGAGCCGCATGGGGGACCTTCATGGTTTGAGCCGCATAGGTTTCTCTGCACTGGCCGCACGAACTCGTCTAGTCTGGCCGCATGGACCTGCCTCGAAGCTTGGTAGACAGCACCGTATTGGTGAAGATTTTCCTTGTTTCCTAGGAAGATAGTGCTTTTGTGTCAGTCATCATGATTACTTTATGTCAGGGTTGTCATCTGTCAGGTCTGTCATCCATCAGAGCATTAAATGCGTCCAGTACGTTGGGCACAGCTGCTTTGAAGGCCACGTGGCCTCTCTCTGTGGGCCGCATGGAGTTTACTCGAGTTTCTTATGTGTTTGAGCCGCATGTCCATGTTGGTAACTTTTGAGCCGCATGAAGCTCATCTGATTTTGAGCCGCATGAAGCTTCCTGGGTTCTGTGCCGCATGAAGAATGTCTCATGACCGAGCCGCATGAAGGACGTCTCATGACCGAGCCGCATGAGGAATGTCTCATGACCGAGCTGCATGAAGGACGTCTCATGACCGAGCCGCATGAGGAATGTCTCATGACCGAGCCGCATGAAGGACATCTCATGACCGAGCCGCATGAGGAATGTCCCATGACCGAGCCGCATGAAGGACGTCTCATGACTCGCATGAAGAATGTCTCGATCTGCCCGTGCACTCGCTTTGTGGGCCCGGGTATCCCGAACACACGAGTGCGTAGGTATCATGTTTGCTCCCTGATGTGGGGGCTAATAGAAACACTTGCCCTCGATCTTTGTTGGGAGACTCTTGAGAACCACTCTGTCCGTTTGCCGCCGGGGGCTGGACACAGGCGGCTCTGTACAACTTTCCATCAGAGGCCCGCTTAACGGGACGCTCTTGATGGTCAGAGGTTGGGACAGCTGACTGAGCCCGATGAGCCTGCGCTGCCCTAGACTTTTTCTACTTAGCACCCGAAGGTGCGTAATAGGAAGAGTCCAAGTTTGGAAGGAGGGAAGAGAAGTTGGTGCCCTTTTCAAAGGAGGTAAGGGGGCTCTATTTATAGAATGGAGTGAGCCCTTTCTTCTTCTCCTTTCCGATGTGGGACTAAAAGCAATATTTTCCATGCTTCTACAAGATATATATATATATATATATATATATATATATATATATATATATATATATATATATATATATATATATATATATATATATATATATATATTTTAAAAAAACAAAAACAAAAAATATATATATATATATATTTTAAACAGCATTTTATTGAATGAGAAAAGAGGCTCATAACGAGCAGTACAGGTGCCAGGGTCCAAAACACAAAAAGCCCTGGAGAGCAAAGTAGAAAAAAAATAAAAAGTAAATTTCAAATTTTGAAAAAAATTCGAAAATTTGAAATCATAGGGGCTCTCAGCTAAATGGGGGACAGGGCATACTGCCCAAAGCAGGCACGCTGCCCGGGGACGCTGCTCTGTCCAAGGAGGAGGGCACGCTTCTCGAGGTTTCCTTGGGCCCCCCGCCCATGTGCAGCAAAGCCGGGAACCGGCGGAGGAGCCGGAGACGCGGGCGGGGGGGGTGAGGGTAGGGAGGGTGGGTAGGTGAGGGAGGGAGTACGGGGACGGGAGGTACGGTAGGAGGGGGGGCGTCCTCCGGGCGGTGGAGGCCGGCCCAACGAGGACTGGGAAGGGGGAGAGGGCGGTAGGGAGGGGGGGCGACCTCCGGGCGGAGGAGACCGGCCCAACAGAGACATGGGAGAGGGGAGTGGGCCCGGGGGGCGGCGATGAGGGGCTCGAGGGGAGCGGTGCGCTGCTCGGGGGGCGCACGACCCGAAGGGGTGCGCATGCCGGAGAGTGGGCGCGCAGCCCGGGACACAGACGGAGGGGCCTTCCCGACGAGGGCGGAGGTCGGGCGGACGGGAGAGGAAGGGGGAGGAGCCCAGACGCGTCGAGACTCGGGGAGGGAGGAGGAGGGGGGAGGCCCAAGGAGGGGGGCGGGGCGCATCCTCCGGGGGATGGCGGCCGCTGGCCTACCTCCGGGGAGGAGGAACCGCCACCATGCGACGGAGGGAGCGCCTAAGCACCGAAGGCGGCGCCACCGCAGGCGATGGAACCCCGGCCAGCGCCTATGAGGCCTGGAAGGGGAGTCCACAGGAGGAAATCATCGCGGCGACTGAAGGGGGAGGTGGCGGCGAGGCCAAGCGCGGGCTACCATCCGCAGGCTGCAGACGAGCGGCCACTTGGGCCCAGGAGGGAGGCTCAGGGCAAGGAGGAGGGGGATCCATCGATGACAAAGCCGGGGGAGGGATGGCGCCGGAGGGGGGGCCGCTGCGGGCACTGCCGAAGGCGGCGGGGCCTAGCTCAAGGAGAGGAAGCGCGAGGATGGGGGCGCTGCCAGAGGGAGGAGCGGCGTCGCAGCAGAGGCGACGATGGCGGAGGGGCCGAGGAGGGAGGAGGAAGGTGAAGCATTTATGGAGGGGGGCGTCGTGCCAGCCGGTGGAGCGCACGACCCTGGCGGAGGGACAATGCCCGGCGGAGGATCGACGGCAATAGCAGAGGGCAGCTCGCGACGTCCCCTGCGGCGACGACGCCGGGGGCGCGACCTGCGACGAAGGGGATGAAGGGGGCGGCAGCACCTCGGGCAACAAAGGGGCTGCCAGGAGGATGGCCCAGGAGAGGAACGCCGCGAGGGCGGCAGGGGGAGCAGGCCAGCGGCGTATGCTGGCGCTAGCGGCCAGGGGGCGGCCCACCAAGGCGGCGGCCACCACGGGGGGTTCCACCCCACGTCGAAAGAGCCCCAGGGAGGGCTGCTCTCCATCATGATCATGCACATATATATATATATATATATATATATATATATATATATATATATATATATATATATATATATATATATTTTATATATATATATATATATATATATATATATATATAGTGTATCTACATATATGTAGAATAAATATATATAAGTTTTGTTTCAGTTTTAACTCCCATAGCAGCCCTTCTCCCTTCTTTACAGTTTATATATATATATATATATATATATATATATATATATATATATATATATATATATTTATATATATATATATTTATATATATATATATATATATATATATATATATCCGTCGGGGTCCGTCAGAGACCCCGCCCCTCTCGTCGTCACCCGCCGGCTCTCCGCCGCACCGAGGGAGGCCCGTGGCGCCTCACGCTGTGCGCCCTTCCCCACGGGCTAGGCGCCCGCCCCCGCATGGGCCTCCTAGGGTCATGCACCCCCCCTCGGGCCTCGCGTTGGCCGCCTCGGGGCCCGCGGATGGGGGTCCGAGGCTCTCTCGGTCTGCGCGCCCGTCTTCTTCCCCCCGTTTTCTTTTTTGGTTTTGATTTTTGAATTTTGGGTTGTGCCAAGCGGGGCAGGCCAAGTGTGGGCTGATCCTGCTGGCGGGCCTTGTTGCTGCTCCTAGTGAGCCTTATCTTTTAATAACATTTTCTGTTAATATATATATATATATATATATATATATATATATATATATATATATATATATACATTGGAAGGAAAGGAAAAAGGGTGAGTTCATGAAGAGGGGATTGAATTTCAGACCTGAGGTTGATATGTATATCTATATATACACCACAACCTATCTATACCTATACATTAGCAATTATATATATATATATATATATATATATATATATATATATATATATATATATATATATATATATATATATATTATATATATATATAGACCAAAACCCCCCCTTTTAATTCATGTAAGGCGCAAAATGCCGAAGCCTTTACAAGTAAGCACAAAATTAAAGAAACAACAAGAAAGGAGAGCCGGGTAGAGCAAAAAGATATTAGGCCCGAAAAGATGACTCCTATAGAGAAACTGATCGAACAGACGCAAAGTTCGAGGAGCTCGAAAAGAAGAGAATTCTAAAAGAGAGGCTGACAGTGCGAGCAGCAGGATCTGATCTTTCGGCACTGCCGGAGGACCTCCCTAATAACCCGGTCAACTGAGAACTGGTGACCTTCATATCTCGCCTTGTTGCGATTCTTCTAAAGGACCCACGTAGCGGCTGCCGCGACGATCTGGTGACCATAGGATGTAGAGGCCCAACCTGCCAAGAGATCATTGAAGCACCCACCACCCTGATTCTGTCCGCAACGCTGAGTGAGGTCCCTTCAGACCTTGACCGGTAAATCCCCTTGCCAGAAGATATGGTCAACGGTTTCAGACTGACGCTCCGAACAGCAATTACATGCAGACGCAAGGCTGAACCCAATGGTGTTGAGATTGTCATCAGTGGGCAGCTTCTTGCGAATGCTCTCCAAATAAGGAAGGACCATTTATTGGGGATGCAGGTCTGTCAGAAGGCCGCAATTGTTGGGGATGGCGCCCCAATACCCCGAGCCACCCTTCTCGCCGAGCTGACCGAGAAGGATCCCGAAGCTTCAGCTGACCACCTCAACTCATCAGGCTCGGTACCAAGCCTAAGATCGTTGTTGCGAATGCACTCAACTGCCTCTTTCCCAACCCAATCCCGGATTCGGTTCCAATTCCAGTCATTCCCTGGTTGGTCCCACAAATCTAGGATCTTGATGTAACCCGGGGCCGCCGAGAGGCAGAGGAGCAAGGTGTCTCCTGCCCAACATTCCAGGAATGTCGAAGATTCACCGTTACCCAGTTGGAGCCTTACAACTGGTTCAGCTACGGATCGCCCCTTGAGAATACACCGCCAAGCTGCGGACGATCTGTTGTTGGCGATAGCCAGGGTTGGGTGAATATGTTTGAAGTACCTGGCCTTCACGAATTTAGTCCATAAGTTGTGACTAGAATGGAGCTTCCACCACAGCTTCATAGAGAAGGCGTCCATAATGTGGGAGAGTTTAGTGAAACCTAGACCCCTCCTCGGTTGTAGGCCTAGCCGTAGAGTCCCCACTGGCCCAGTGATGTCTGCCGTGGCCATCGTTGTGGCCCCAAAAGAAACTGGAGATGATGCTCTCGAGCAAAGATAGAACTTTCTTGGGGGGAGCACGCAGCCAAGGTATAAATAGGGACAGAGGTGAGCACATGTTTTATGAGGATCATCTTACCGCCCAGGGATAAAGTAGCATTGTGCCATCCTTTAATTTTTTTTCTGATTCTATTAATCAGCCCTTCAAAGATGCTAGCGCTAGATTTGTCGTATACAATCGGACAACCTAGGTAGTGGAACGGTGGGTGATCGACAGCGAAAGATATAATGCTGGACAGGCTGGTCGCTTGATCTCTCTTAATATTGTGATGGGCGTAGATGACACTCTTGGCGGGGTTGACCTTCTGTTCAGAGCACCTGTTGTATTTGTTGAACGTGTTGTAGACCACCTCCACCGACCCAACGTCCCCCGAGGAGAAAATGAGGATGTCATCGGCGTAGGCCAGATGAGTAACAATCGGGCAACCGCTGACAATGTGGAAGTGCTCAAAGTTCGGGGATCTAGTCATACCATACAGCTGTCTACTTAGGACGTCTGTCGCGATGATGAAGATGGTGGAAGATAACGGGTTGCCCTGCCTGACCCCGCGACTGGATTTAAAAAAATCGTCAGCTTGTCCGTTGATGACCTGGAGAACCAGGAGTTGCTGATCGATCTCCAGACAATATTGGTCCACGTTTCGGAGAATCCGAAGGCCCTGAGAACCCAGATCATGAATTTCCAATCTAGCCTGTCATATGCTTTCTCCATATCCAGTTTGATGGCTATGTTGCCCCCCTCGCTGGGAACTTCATGCAGGTGATGAGCTCCTGAGCCAGCATGATATTGTCTTAGATGTTTCTTTCCTTGACAAATCCACTCTGCTCCTCAGAGATTATCTTGGGGAGAATTTCGGACATGCGAGAGGCGATGATTTTAGAAATGATCTTATTAGTGAAAGTGCAGAGACTGATAGGGCAAAAATCCCGAAAGGTCTCCGAATTATCTTTTTTAGGAATAAGGATCAGGTTGGCGCTCGATATAGCTTTGGGGTAAGTAGCTCCCTGAAAGGAGGCCATGACAGCTTCATGAATGTCATACTTGATGATCACCCAGCAGGTACGAAAAAATACACCCGAAAAACCGTCGGGTCCTAGCGCACTATGCTCATCAAGAGCCCACACCGCTTTTTTTACCTCGCTCTCAGAAGGAAGGATTTCAAGCCTATTGTTGTCATCGTCGTTGATGAGACGAGGTATCTCAGCCAGGATGGAGTTATCTCTGTATATCGTTTCTTTGGTAAACAACTGGGAGTAGAACTTAGCGACGGCCACTTGAATCTCCCGTTGGTCATTGATGATGTTCCCTAATTCGTCGGCTATCTGATGCAGGGAAAGTTTTTGTCTACGACCATTGACGCAGGCTTGGAAATAGCTCGAGTTTTTATCCACGTCACTGTCTCATCTCAGTCTCGCTTTTTGTTTCCAAAAATTGGTCTCAACTTTCAGCCAAAATTTGAGAATAGCTTTAGTGAGATTAAGGGCCGCCCTGACTGAAGGTGAATGCTCTATCGCGAATAGAATTTCGGCACGGGTGATATCATCCTCTGCGATACGAATGGCCTAAAAAAATGTCCCCATATGCCTGTTTGCTCCATATCGACAGGGCATGCTTCGTGGCCTTGAGCTTGTTGGCCAGTCTGATAAGCGAGTTGGGAGAGTCCTCGTGGGCCCAAGCTTCCTCAACCGTATGCTTGAATTGTGGGTGCTCGCTCCAGAAGTCAAAGAAGCGAAAGGTTTTTCTGATCTGGATGGATTTGCTTTTGACTTCGACTAGAAGGGGCATGGTCTTATTCGGTGGAACTGAGGTGAGATAGTTTAGAGGTGATCCCAGATCCCTTCCATAGAGCGTTAGTGAGTGCCCTATCAAGATGGGAGTATTGTCGTCGGTCGCCTTCATGCATGTTGCATCAGGTGAAAGCATTGTCGTTGAACTGGAGAGGGGAGAGTTGGGCGTTAAAAATGAAATTGTTGAAATCTTGCATGGCCGTGAGAGGGGAAGGGCGGCCGCCAGTCTTCTCTTTCCTACAAGTAATAACAATAAAGTCCCCAATACAAAGCCAGGGGAGGTTAATGTGGTTGTGGTGGATGTCGGTGAGGTCGTTCCAGAGAACTTTATGTTCGACGATATCACAACTGCGATGGACTGCTGACAGGATGGCGCACTTAGGGATCAAAGGGTGTTCCATCTAGCAAGAAAAAGCCTGCTTCAAATCCTGGATGACTCCGATATTGACGTTCTTCAAACAGAGGATCCAGATGTCATGTATGCCAGCTATGGCAATAGTAAAGCCTAACTGCAACTGAATGGTTTTGATTTTCTTGGAGGGAATTTTAGGTTCAAGGATGATCAGGATGTCAATCTTGTGAATTTTGTTGAGACTGACATGACGCCTCATGGTGGGTTTGTTCGCAAGACCTCAAACATTCCATGAGAGGATGTTTAACATTAAATGATGCTTGGGGATGATGTTTGGTCCGCTTGGCTGCGGACCTGGTGCGCATGGCTGAAGACTCGGAGGCTCCATTCTGTTCAGTTTTTTTTCTGGATGAGGTCATCTCGGTAAACATTAAGCTGGTAATGTCGATTGCGGACTCCTTGGGAGTGATAGAGGATAGATCAGTGGCATGGTTAAGCAATTCTCCAGCCGAGTCTAGGGTGGTTTCCTCGATGGAGATGCGTAGGGTATCTTCGTTGGGGCCTGTTGGATCTTCTATGGTTAGAAGATATCCAGCAGCGATAACCTGTTGTCCCCGAAGAACATGCTCTGGTCCCAAGATGGCAAGGGCTTCAGCACAGGTAGCCGCACAGCCTTTAGCACCTGGAATTTTATTACTGGAAAGGTGGGCATCTAAGGGCGGTGGTGATCCGGGATTCGGGTCTAGGGGATTCTCCTTCATGTCCTTCGGGCATGGTTCTCCAGAGCACTCCGTCTCTGACTCCGGTTCGGGGGCTGCGGACGGTCGTTCGAGGAGAGCAATCTCCTGAGTGGCTTCTACCTCTACTATGAGTAAGGCGTTGAACTGATTCGATAGGATAGGTGCTGGGGGCTTGTAGGTGATCACCGCTCCTCCTGGTGACTTGCCCGGCTCACCTCCATTGGATTCGAACCTTATGTGGGAGTTTGATAGAGGAAGTAGGGGTGAGAGCGTCTGAGGCTTGAGCTGCCTACTCTCGGTGGTCGTTGTGACTTTGCTGGCAGGTTTTCTCTTGAGCTCTGGGTGTAGACGGAAACAATGTTTTGTGAGGTGCCCTCTCAGGTGGCAATGATTGCAGAAAATGATGTAATTATCGTAAACTAATTGCTCGGTGTGCGTCTTGCTGCCTAGCTCAAAATGGATGTGGGTGGGAGGCTCGTTAGTGAGATCGAGCTCAATACAGATCTTGGCGTAGTGAGCCTTAGAAAGGTTGCTGGCCTCGAGTGCGGATGCCACGAACGTCCCGAAGGAGTTGGCAATACGCTTGAGAGCCGCGGGGACGAAGCAAACCAGGGCGAGGTTGGGTAGGGTCACCCAAGCCGCTACCTTGGCTGAGTCTACTTTGGTGTTAAAGTCCGGGGACCACCTGATGATCTTCATCTGGTGAGTGTCTACCCTGCTGTTACTCTTGGCCCACACGGTCCGGTGGTCATGCTCGAAGGAGAGGTGAAGCAAAAGATGCATGGGGTCCAGGAGAGCAACCTTGTATGCTGTAAAAAGCAATAACCTCCTGAACTCTGCTGAACTTAGGGCATCCGACGAAGAATTTAAGGACAATGGCGAGGGAAAAAGAGGTGAGAAGCACGAACAGTTCCAGATCAGAGAAGGAGACCCTGGTCACGTCAAAATCTGGAGCAAAAGCAACATCAGGGAGAGGAACATCGACGAGCAAAAACGCCTTCTGGGTCGCTAAGTCCGGACGGAGCTTCTCAGCGAAGGAGGAAATCGGGGCCGCCGAAGGCAACGGGACAGACCAGGAAGAAGAAGAACAGGACAAAGCCGGGAAAAAAACTACAGCCGACAAAGGGGCCAGCTCCACGGATGGAAAGAGGGCGATCAGATCACCAGGGATAACCCGACCGGGGAGGCGCGCCGGAGCAAATATCGGGGGCAAGCCCCTGCTGAGGGAAGAGCGCAGGAGCTAGGAGCACCGAAAGACGGGAGAGCGGCAGAGGACCCACCAACTTGGGCATCGACCCCATCGGAAGAGCCAACGACAAACCCGCACGGGGCGCCACCGGGGCCCGCGCTACCAGCACGAGAAGAATACATGACATAGGGGGCACCGAAAAGGGGGGATAGCACCCCAAAAGGCTGCACCACCAACCAGCCCAAAGGAGCACCAAACGATGTGCCAAAATGGCCAGGCAGAGCCCGAGACGGACCACCTCCAGCGGCACCCCAAACAGATCCGCCGAAAGCACCGGAGGGGCCCGTGCCAAGCGCGTCCAAGTCAAAGTCAACAGAGCCCAACGGGGCCGAGAAAGGAGCAGTCACACCATGAGATGCGCTCCAGATAGACGAGGATAAGCGTCCCTCAGAGATCGTACGAGTCCCGAGGCGCCAAACAAGGCGCACAAACAGCCAGGATCAAACGGGTCCGTAGGGGCACCCCAAGCTGCACCCAAACACGGATAACAGGGTGCGTTAGGGGGCCCCATAGCAACCGCGCCCAACTCCGAAACCGCTGTGCTCAGTGGGGCCCCCAAGGAAGAGGTCGTACCAAGAGGTGCATCAAAAACTGATAACGGTACGTGGCCAGGGGGCCCACCGCTCCTGCCCACGCCAGAGAGCGCAGACCCCAACGTGGACGCAGAATCCGAGGCGAGCACGAGGCTCCCTGGATGACTCAAAAAATTGTAAGAGGAAATTAGGCGGGATGGCGGAGGGGGTTGGGGAAAACTGTGGAAGGAGAAAGGGGGTCGGCTCCCGGACGGCGGCAAAGGAAAGACGGTCCCAGGATGGAGGATTCAGGAAGGCGACACCAGAGCAGTGGAAGGGAAGGCAGAGGGAGGAAGAAGAAGGAGAGGGTGAGGGAGGCGGCGGATGAGGGGAGGGGAAGGGTGGGGGTGGCATGAAGGGGGGCGGGCGGCGGAAGAAAAAAGACGGGTCGAGGACCGAACGCAGAGGAGAAAATGCGGGGGGAGGCTGCGGATCAGACAGGAGACCCAGAAATGCGAGGATTCCGGAAGGAGTAGCCATGGGGGAGGTGGAGGGAGGACGGTCGAGCTCCGGCGCAGCCCCACGGCGGCGGCCGCGGCAGCCCTAGTCGGGAAGAACGCTCGAGCGGTAGAGAAGCATCATATATATATATATATATATATATATATATATATATATATATATATATATATAACAAAAGAGGATATATATATCATATATGGTAGAAATATTTGGATGTAAAGTTAGAGACTAATACCCACAAGTCCAGAACCTATCTAACCTCATTTAAACTCAAAAAATCTGAGTTAATTCTCAGAAAATCGAAATATAACAAAACCACTCAATTATAGGTATAAGTCGAAACCCGAAACCCAACTCAAAGCCCAAAATGCAAAATACTCAAATAGAACACGTGAAACTTGGCAAACACGAAGGTGTCTATGTGCGTGACATGCTCGGGTACTCATGGGGTCGAACCCGTGTCCGTATCATGTCCACAGAGTGTGTATTGGAGAGAACCGGATACGCGTGCATTGACAAGTGTACGTGTACGTGCATTTTCCCTCGATTGAGAGCCACACGCACAACGAGAAGCCCCATGCTCGTGCACATAGCTAGGTAGGGTCCAGGTCTAGGTTTAGGACACACTTATATGATACTACGTCGCGTCCACACGACACAGGGCAAGCGAACCCGCGTGGCTGTGCGCGCGTATGCAACCTTGTGGGCGCGTGTCGAGCCCTGTGGCTCACGATTCGAGCTACGTCGTGTCTCAGGATTGAGTCCTTGGGTAGCCCAGGTATAGGGCTTCGTGTTAGTGCTCCTGGAATGGATCCTCGTCACGTCGTATTCGCGTACGAAGGCCGTATCAGCGGCGATTTTCAGCCGCGTGCACAGTGCTTGCTGAACCGTGCACGTTGAATTTGTCCGCGCATGCTTCACGAAATATTGTGAAATTTTAGAAGCATGTGGGCAGAGGTTGCCTCCACGTGTCTATAAAATTTTACGTGAAACGGAGCCCTGTGCATCGAGTTACGACGCTCGGACAGCAGGGCATGCACGGGGCTGTGCACGGGCCTCGTGCACGCGTGTCCGTATCCGATTCGGACACTGAAATCGTGTCAAATCAAAATCCGTCTTCATGAAAGTTATTTCAAATAATATCAGCAAGAGATTTTTGAAAACAGAATCGAAAAATAACAACTTTCAGTTCTAAGTGGCATTTCGTCGAACACGTGTTACAATGGACCGACACGTATCCGATACAGCTATCAAACAAAATCACAAACCTACCAAAATTCATGCACAGGTCGCGAGTACCTATATGGATGCATCTATGAAGAAAAAAAAAAGAATTAACAAGTGTTTAGTGAGATTTACCTATTAAGTATCAAAACTCAATGAAACAAGCCTCCAAACACGTCGATGCCGCTTTCCTCCGGTCAAACACCTCTGATCCCTCACTAGCAAGTCTCCAGCAGGTTCCTCTCCTCCCAACGGTCGCAACGCACTTCGTTTAGAAGGATTTGGGTGAGAAACGAGAAAATGGGTCCTTTTAGAGGAGAAAGAAAAAATTTTATGGTTTGAACTTGTGAAGGCAACTAGGTTTTCTACACAATAAGAGGGGAGCTGCTGTTGTGGCCGGCCAAGCATGGAGGATATTGGGGTTAGGGTATGGTCATGGGCTAACACTCCTCAAGTTGCTAAAAAAAGCCCATTGACAAAAAGGCTTAAAGGCTTTATATAAAAATGACTTAAAATAAATTAAATAATTCCTAAAATAGACAATAATTCTAAATTAAAATTTTAAAAAAACCAATAATAAATCTAATTACATTATTGGGCTCTAATCAAGGTTGACTAAGGTTATACCACCTTCTACTACCAAAACACCAATCAATTTAATTAATAAAAATAAGAAAAATTTAAATTAGCACATAATGACTAAAATACCCTTAATAGAAAAATGAGTGTGACATTGCCAAATTGTACAGTACTTTCATGCATTTCTATATTGTTATTTCTTTTCAGTCATACTTGATTACCTATTGCTTATGTTCCTGTTATTACTATTTTTCTCATTTTATGTGTATGTTCCTTATTTGTTCTTCATGTGTTACTATTTGTTTCATGTGTGTATTATGACGATATTGATTAGTCTTCTACCTTTTTCCTTGAGTTTGACTTGACTTGACATGTAGTCATGATCGATTGTTAGACATTGGCCTTTGTTATCTCTAGGGCTGGGAGCATCCATGGCGTTATGGTATAGAGATTCGTTCGACTTGTTATTCCATTGCTAGGACTGGGAGTGTCCCATGGCATTACGGTAATAGAGACTTATCTCTTGAGATCGGGAACATCCTATGGTGTTATGTTGTAGATATTGTCCATACCAGGAGCATATCATGGTGTTTTGGTTGATTGATTGCCACATATTTTATTTTCTGTCTTTCCACACATGTTAATTACTATTACAATAGGCATGTTTATATGTATCTTGTTACGTCCCTCTGAGGACCTGGTGATCTCTCCAGTGTGTGTATTTTTTTGACTTTTTGTAGGAGTTCCTGCCAAGATTGTGATCTTCTCATTCCTATCGAAGATGACATGCACTTGAATCACGCTTGCTATTTGTATTCTTTATGTTGCTATTTCCTTCTTTCCAGTTTTATGTTGGTATTGAATTTGTCTCCACTCAGTAACTTGTACAATGACATTAATTATTGGATTCTATAATATCTTTATTCTTTATCTTTGTGGATAAGATTAGTTAGTCGTGATTATACTACATATCCAGCTTACATATTTTTATTATACAGCTGGCATGTTACATACCTAATCCTACGTATTTTGGGACAAGGGTATTACACTAAGCATATCTGATTGTCCTTCCAACTATCATAGACCTGAAGTTCTATATGCATATTTTAATCAATAGCTTACAATGTTGCTATACACATCATCCTTAAGAATATGATATTTTTCTCCAACATCAATATTAGTTCGAACATAGTATCCACGATAACTGATCTTGCTCAAATTACCGAAGTCTCTGGTTGAGCACATTTTACCCAACAAATTCATAATGTCTCATACTCTCATAATTCTAGAAGAAATTTACTGAATTTTAAGGATATAAAGGAAAATGAGTATCATATTAAAACTTTGAGCGAGTAAAATAAGGAATATCTTTGTGTATCCTCTAGTCTAGAGAACCATGAGTTCGTTTAGAGAACCAAAAGTTCATCTAGATATATTCTCTAGTTATTCACTAGAGATATACATCACTCACATTGGGGATGTCGAGTCACATAATACTTGTCAGACCCGTACCCGGATATTCGGGCACGAGTACGTGGGTCATGCCCAACCTACGCTGCAGTATCGGCGGTAGAACGCTGTCAAGTACCCAGCAAAATATCTAAACATTTCTATGATGTACTAAAATATCATGTACTCAAATCACATATAGCTAAGAAAGATATGAAAGAAAGACAACAATGGAATCTATAAAATGATCATACATATCAAGAAATATCGGAGATACATCCAATGAATAAGACATAAATCTAGAAATGAATTTGGCCTAGAGCTCTCGAGAGGTCAATCACTATCCAAGAGAATGTCAAGATCTATCATTATAAAGTCCAGAGTGTGGGGCATAATATTACCTAAAAATAGTTATCCAGTCAGGATTAGAACGAGCACATCATTAACAATAGTTTCTAGTAAATGATAAAGACTATGTAACAGTAAATAAAGAGAATATACGAGGATAAGTAAAGTGTACATGAAAATAGCATGACATGGTAAAATTGTAAACTATAGCAAGGAAGAGTAAAGCAGGTTATATCATGCACAAGAATCAAGAATCTATACTAGCTATGTGAGTAAGTACTAGCTTCGACATGTGGTCGGCTTGGAAACTTACACAAGGTATACTGGCCTGGTTAATCATATGTGCGGTATATGATTAACACTCACAAGCACAAGGAGGGTATTGAACATATATCTACACTACTACTCCCTGCCCCCGACTGATACAGTGGATCCATCCATGACACGTTATGACACGGATTCTCTGAGAGGGTGACGAGCCTTCATAGAAATCGTATCTATATAATGCACAAGAATAAGGACAAGACTCGCACAAGATATACCAAGAAATACAAGAAATAACATCTCCTGACGGGATCCAGACAATACCAATCCGTGTGACCAACGTGTCGAGAAATCAAGGGTATCTACACGAAACATAGAAAATAACATAAACAAAAAATTATCAGAGAATGTACTCGCCTCAATTTAGTTGGAGTCGACATGCACGACACGAACGTGTCAACACGGAATAGGTACCGAGGCTATGCTCCACAATATGGTCCCAAATAATTACACAAGCAGTTCCAATGAGTCAAAAATAGTCCAAATAGCCCAGTTTAGTATGTAGAAATTATAACACCCATATTCTGGATACGTATTTTGTCAAGCTTGCATGTATTTCAGACATGTATTTATTTTCTCGGATTTTGGCATGTACTTGTAATTGGCTTGACTTGCAGATTTTGGTTCTCGTAATTGGGTTTTACCTGGCTTGGTTTTATTTTGTGGAGGAGAATCGGTTTTGTTTGGTTTGGTTTAACATGCATTGAAACACCTTAGCCTATGCTCCACCCTCAACACAACACAACCCACCCTCATTAAAACTCCACCTACTTTTCTCTCTCCTCCATAATTCTCTCATTTATTTCTCCATCATCTTCTTCTTCCTTCCTCCACACAACACCAACACATAGGCAAGTGCACCTTGCCACCACATGAGAACCACTTTTTATTTGTCCATTAGCTAGATTAGGCCATGGTGATCAATATTAGAACTTGTCATTTTGTGATTTGGAGTTTTCTTTGTTCTAGATCTAGGTTTTTACTATTTTCGGATTTATATGGTTTTGATATATTTAACTTTGATTTTTGCTTGTTTTGAGGCTTCCATGTGGAAGAGAATTCAATTTTACTCAAGTTAGACCTTTGAAAATCTAGATTTGGCTTTGATTTGACAAAGATATGAAGAATTGAAGTTTTAGAGTTCTTGGAGTTCTTCTCGGGTTGGAGGAGCAAACCTCTCGGCCTGCGCTCTTTAGAGCAAGGCCGATTGCGCAGCTCACCCTTTGGTGAACTGCGCATCCCCTCGGCCAGCGCATTGCGCTGAGCTGAACTGCGCTGGCGCTTCTTAGCCCAGCGTTCCCTTTCCCTTGCGCGTATGGCTCTTGCGCAGTCCACTTCTGCGCAATCCATCCATGTGCCATCCATTCCTGCACAACCTGATCCAGCGCAATCCATCTGCTGCGCCATCTACCCCTGCGCAGTTGGTACCCTGTGCAGCTCACCCCTGCACAGTTGGTACCCTGCGCAGCTCACCCCTGCGCAGTTGGCCCCTGGCGCACTTGACTCATGCGCAACCCGACCCCAGGGACCCTTGCGCAATCTGTCCAATCATGGAGATTTGGTTTTATTTTCCTTAAGCTTGGCTCTTCTATAGCCCAGTATATTGATATTTTATTAGATATTTTACGCCCATTTTATATCCTTACGCCTTTTGTCATGAACTTGATTTTACTTAATATATTTGGAATGACGATTGTACATGGCATGGTATGACAAGGAACTAGCATAACACGACAGTGACCCGTAGTGGTGCACTCCTGACATGACCAACCTTACATGATAGTGGCCCGTCGTGGCGCACTCCTGACAAGTACCCTGACATGATTTATCTTGATAACTTGATAGTGGCCCGTGGCGGCGCACTCCTGACTTGACTTGACTTGTAACTTGTAACTTGACTCGTATAATCAACTTGACACCGTGGGTGTTCCTGCTTGCTTGATTGTGCAATCCACTTGTCTTGTCTTGCATCATGTCTAGGACGTGGCTCCCTGGTTCCCACGGTCAGGGATTCATACTGAATATGGATTAGGCTAATGACTAGATCTAACTATAGTTCATGGAGAATTTCCAGTCACAGGCAATCTTGTTATCTGGGCGCTCGTAATTGGACTTGTAGCTTGCCGACGAGTAGAGCACATTTCCAGCGCGCTGTCATGTGTTGCACCATCTAAGTCACCTAAGGGTATATCGTCTCCGGGGCGATGTACCCAACTATACTCTCAACCCGCGGAAGGATAACTGGATGGTCTGCAGGGCTTGGGACTGGAAAATTCTTATTGCATCTTGTTAATAATTAAGGCTTGTGATAACCCTAGTTAGTTAAGTAGTAAGCCGTAGTAATTGCTTGGCCGCTTATGAATGGATGATGTCTAGCCCTGTCTAAGTCTTGTCTAGTCCCTGTACCTGGTACTCCTGAACATGATTGTTTTACTTGCTTTAACAATAATTGGGTAGAGACAAGGAGCTATTCAGGCGAAGGGTTACAACCCCGGTCCTTGTTTGGTTTACGGGTTGTAACCTGGCTCCCAGAATGGTTCCACGTCCCTAGTCGTTTATTGTCCTGACATGCTCTTTATTACTTGTACTTTTCTTTCTTTTCTTATGTTCTGATGTGCTGGCTTTTGTTCTTATTTCGTGGCCTCCTTTGTGGCACTTGCTCTTTCTGGGGTTTGACCCAGCTGGTTTTGTGTGGCCAGATTTCGGAGCAGCTCCCGAGGATCTTCCGAACCTCCAGCCCGATGGTGGCGACTAGAAGGAACACGGGCTACGAGTGGGTTTTATATTTTGTTTCACTCACTCCATTGTAAATTATTCTTTTGAGGCGTTTAGCCGACGAGCACCTGTTAGCTCGATGCACTTTTACTTACTGTCTGCCTACGGGCTGTAAACATGATTAACAAATCCTAGGGTTGATCATGTATGACTTAACTCTTGCTAGTCCTAGCATTTTGTACGACTAGCTTCATGATCAGCTGATATGTAATATTTGGGACGCCTTTTATTGTATATTTGGTGGTCAAACATCTTGTTATTATATTATTTGCTTAAGATTGAGACAGTAGGCTTGACCTTAAGAGACTGTTGGCTTGTAGTAAACCCTCATATCTAGACAGCCGTGACCGTATAGCGAGATAGACTTCATTTCAATATACGTAGCTGGCTATATTCGCCCTCGCTCTCCAGTATTCTGGTTCTGGGGCGTGATATGGTTTAAGTGGTGGCCCATGCAGGTCTTGTCAATCAAGAAATGTGAGGGTTTACCGAATTGATGTCTCAATCAGTATTTGTCCTTGATCTCCGCCCGTATTTTCAAATCCCTAGAATTTTTGCCCTGATTACATGCTTGTATCGTTGATCTGTCCTCGTCCTTTCTTATTGTTTCCCTGTGTCGTCTTCTTCAGCGGCACTGTACCTGACCCCGCCGAACAGCAAGGTGGAGCACCTCCCGTGGACCAGCAGCAACCTGGAGATCAAGTCCAGCACTCCGGAGTAACCTCCAGAGTTATACCTCCTGGAGGAGAGCCCCCAGTTCAGCCTGTTCAGCCTGCTGAGCCGGATGATGGCACCTTGGTAGGTCTCATCAGGGCCTTGATAACTTCTCAAGATCGCAGAGGAGACGCCTTGCACCAGACTGTGGCAGATGCTTTGACCAGAGGCGGTCATCCAGGGAACAGCGCGGCCAACAGCTTCAAGCGCCTGAACCCTCCTTTCTTCGACGGCAGCGAGGATACGATTGCCGCGAACGCTTGGCTTCAGGATACCGAGGTGGTTCTGGAAGCAGCTAGGACACCTGAGAATGAGAAGGTAGCGGTGGTACGCCTGCAGTTGCTGGACTTGGCTCGTAGTTGGTGGGCGACGCAAGCCATGGGATTAGTGGCACCCATTGCTTGGGCAGTATTTAGAGAGAGGTTACACACAAAGTATTTCGATGCTCTGGCTCGGTACGACCTGCAGACCAGATTTACCAACCTGAAGCAAGGAGACAGAACGGTCGATGGCTATGCGACTGAGTTTTCTAGGCTCAGTAGGTTTGCCCCCACCTTGGTGGCGACCGAGTTTGATAGGGCCCAGCGGTTCCAGCAGGGGCTGCATTTGGAGATTTTGTTGGCAGTTGAGCAGTTCGAGCACCAGACGTTCGATGCAGTATTGAGAGCGGCTAGGAGGCATGAGTACACCTCCCAGCGGATCGTGGATAGGACCGGAGGCAGGAAGCGGTCCCACAGTCAGATGCACCAATTATCAGCTCCAGCCCCAGCAGCTAGGGGATTGACCATTGGAACTCCGAGGTGGGCGGCCTCAGTAACGTCAGTTCAGCATTCGACCCCGACGTACCCGCAGCAGCAGAAGCAGAAGCAGACTTCCGCAATGGGATGTTCACATTGCGGAAAGCCAGGCCATGTAGTGGCAGATTGTCGTAGGGTATAAGGATTGTGCCTAGCTTGTGGAGCAGCAGATCACAAGATAGGAGCCTGCCTGAATAGGGGTAGTTCTTCCTCTTCCAACCTAACCAGTCCATCGGTTAGGGGACCAGCACCTATGCAGCAGCAGCAGTACCCGAAGGCCTTTGTTGCCTCAGGCCCAGGCATTCCAGCAGCAGTGTGCCCAGGCTCCAGTGCAGAGCAGGCAGAGAGGTTTCCAGCAGAGGGGACCAGCAGCTAGAGGTCAGGCCATGATGATGGCTATGGAAGAAGAAGTTGCACCAGGTGAGGTAGTGGCAGGTACTATTCTCGTCAACTCCTTTCCAACTTCAGTATTATTTGATTCTGGTGCATCGTATTCATTCATGTCTGTACGATTCACGACACGGATAGGATTGGAGCCAGAGTCATTATCAGTAAGGCTCAATATACTTACTGGTACTGGTCTTGTGGGAGTAGATCGAGTGTTTTCCTCGTGTCGGATCGTAGTTAGCGGTAGAGAGTTCCCCACTAGATTTATAGAATTCTCTATGGCAGACTATGATGTAGTCCTAGGCATGGATTGGTTGAGGAACCAGTATGCTAGGATAGACTGCCATGTTGGCAGAGTTGTTTTCAGCATTCCAGGAGAGCCAGAGTTTTCTTTTTCCAGAGGCGCGGTGGAGCCATCCTCCCCAGTATTACGGATGGCAGTAGCAGCAGTGCAGTTGCCCAGGATAGTTGAAGAATTTCTAGATGTTTTCCCAGAGGAGCTTCCAGCGATACCGCCAGAGAGGGAGATCGAGTTTATTATAGACTTGATCCCCGGAACAGCACCAGTATCAGAGCGAGTCTACAGAATGGCGCCTTCAGAGTCGGAGATTTTGTACAAGATGATTGAAGAACTCAGGACCAAGGGATTCATTCATGCAAGTGGATCGCCTTGGGGAGCTCCGATGCTTCTTGTGAAAAAGAAGGATGGTACGTCCAGGTTATGTGTAGATTATCGTACCTCGAACTCAGTGACAATCAAGAACAGATACCCTCTTCCGAGGATAGATGACTTGTTTGATCAACTCAAAGGGGCTTCAGTGTTCTCGAAGATAGACTTGCGGTCAGGATACCACCAGATCAGAGTCAGAGAGCAGGACATTCCGAAGACAGCGTTTAGATCGAGGTATGGATATTGGGAGTTCCTTGTTATACCCTTTGGAGCGACCAATGCGCCTGCTGTATTCATGGACCTCATGAATCGCATTTTTATGCCTTACCTGGATCAGTTCGTGATCGTGTTCCTAGATGATATCCTGGTCTACAGCAAGAGCGAAGCAGAGCATGAGCAGCATCTCAGAGTCGTCCTTCAGACGCTTAGGGAGCACCCGTTGTACGCCAAGTTCAGTAAATACGAGTTCTGGCTCGATCGTATTTCGTACTTGGGTCACATCATTAATCGAGAAGGAGTGGAAGTGGATCCCCAGAAGATTATGGCTATCGAGTCATGGCCAGTACCCAGCTCAGTGGCAGAGGTTCGCAGCTTCCTTGGATTGGCCGACTACTACCGGCGGTTTGTATCAGATTTTGCAAGGATTTCAGCGCCGATGACCCAGTTGAATCGTAAGGATGTGTCGTTTGTTTGGACAGCAGAGTGTCAGGAATCATTTGAGAAGTTGAAGCAAGGATTGATAACGGCTTCCATTCTCACGCTTCCAGATGGGACCGGAGGATTCACAGTTTATTGCGATGCTTCAGGCAGAGGATTGGGATATGTCTTGATACAGCATGGAAAGGTAATATCTTATGCATCACGTCAACTTCGTGATCATGAGAAGAATTACCCGACCCATGACTTAGAGCTAGCAGCAGTAGTGTTTGCACTTAAGCTTTGGCGGCACTACTTGTACGGAGATAGAGTGGAGATATTTACTGATCACAAGAGCCTGAAGTATGTTTTCACCCAGAAGGATCTTAAAATACGGCAGAGAACATGGCTCGAGCTACTGGTGGACTACGATATGGATTTGCAGTATCACCCAGGGAAGGCCAACGTTGTAGCAGATGCGTTGAGCCGGAGAGCCGGAGTTTATTTTCTGACGGCCCAACCAGAGTTATTGGCAGATTTTTAGAAGATGGGAATTGAAGTGGTTCTTCCTACCAGTGTGGCATTGATGGCCAGTCTACAGGTTCAGTCCAGCATAGTTGAGAGAATCCGGATAGCGCAATGTACAGATTCCAAGCTTCAGCGGCTCAGAGCAGAGTGTGAGGCAGGAAGAAGGCCAGAGTTATGCATTCATGAAGATGGTACGCTTCGACATGGCACTCGTCTTTGTGTACCCAGTGGAGATATCAGACAGGAAGTCATGGCAGAAGCTCACAGCTCGCAGTATTCTATTCATTCCGGTGGCACGAAGATATACCGTGATATCCGTCAACACTTCTGGTAGAATGACATGAAGAGGGAGATAGCCCGGTTTGTCTCTCGGTGTTTGGTTTGCCAGCAGGTTAAAGCTGAACATCAGAGGTCCGCTGGACTTTTTCAGCCCTTGCCGATCCCAGAATGGAAGTGGGAGCATGTGACCATAGATTTTGTGACTGGATTGCCTAGATCCCCAGCTGGTCGAGATGCTATTTGGGTTATAATTGACAGGCTCACGAAGGTGGCTCATTTTCTTCTATTTAGAGTTGGGCAGTCAACGGCTCAGTTGGCAGAGATGTACCTCAGGCAGATTGTCAGGCTTCACGGTGTGCCCGTCAGTATCACCTCGGACCGAGATTCAAGGTTTACATCACACTTTTGGCGTAGCTTACAAGAGAGTTTAGGAACTCGTCTCCAGTTCAGTTCAGCATATCATCCACAGACAGATGGTCAGTCAGAACGCACAATCCAGACCCTTAAAGACATGCTGAGATCTTGTACGCTCGACTTCGGTGGTTCGTGGAAAGATCACCTGCATCTTGTGGAATTCTCGTACAACAACAGTTTCCAGGCCAGCATCCAGATGGCACCATTTGAAGCTCTGTACGGTAGGAAGTGCAGATCCTCGCTAGCATAGGATGACGTTGGAGAGAGACAGATGCTTGGTCCAGAGATGATTGCCCAGACAGTTGAAGTGGTCAGAAGGATCAGAGATCGTCTTCGAGTTGCCCAAGATCGCCAGCGGCATTGGGCCGATGCTCATTGACGTCCCTTGGAGTTTGCTATCGGCGACCATGTATTCTTTAGGATCTCGCCTAACCGCAGCGTCATTCGCTTTGGCGTGCAGGGAAAGCTTAGCCCTAGGTATATAGGGTCGTTCGATATCCTAGAGCGAGTAGGAGATGTATCCTATCGTCTTGCTCTTCCGCCGTCGCTAAGTGAGGTGCATAATATATTCCATGTGTCCCAATTACGACGGTATATCCCGGACCCGAGCCACATCCTAGACCATTCGGAATTGGTTATTGGTACCAACCTTTCGTATGAGGAGGGGCCCGTGTCTATATTGGACCGGAGAGAGAAGATACTCAAGAACAAGACTATTAGTTTAGTCCGTGTTGCTTGGGGTCATCACTCTCTAGGTGAGTCAACGTGGGAGCGTGAGGACGACATCCGATCGCGATATCCCTACCTGTTTGACTCATAAGGTATAATGTCTTCCTTATGCCTTGTGCCTTCCGTCCTTGCTTGCATGCGTGATTGTTTGATTGACTGCTTAGTATAGCTTGCATGTGAATAGTATAACTTGTCCTTGTCTCTCTAGCACCTTGATTAAATTATGAGGACGGAATTCTTTTAAGGTGGGTAGAGTTGTAACACCCATATTCTGGATACGTATTTTGTCAAGCTTGCATGTATTTCAGACATGTATTTATTTTCTTGGATTTTGGCATGTACTTGTAATTGGCTTGACTTGCAGATTTTGGTTCTCGTAATTGGGTTTTACCTAGCTTGGTTTTATTTTGTGGAGGAGAATCAGTTTGGTTTGGTTTGGTTTAACATGCATTGAAACACCTTAGCCTATGCTCCACCCTCAACACAACACAACCCACCCTCATTAAAACTCTACCTACTTTTCTCTCTCCTTATTAATTCTCTCATTTATTTCTCCATCATCTTCTTCCTCCTTCCTCTACACAACACCAACACCCATAGGCAAGTGCACCTTGCCACCACATGAGAACCACTTTTTATTTGTCCATTAGCTAGATTAGGCCATGGTGATCAATATTAGAACTTGTCATTTTGTGATTTGGAGTTTCCTTTGTTCTAGATCTAAGTTTTTACTATTTTCGGATTTACATGGTTTTGATCTATTTAACTTTGATTTTTGCTTGTTTTGATGCTTCCATGTGGAAGAGAATTCAATTTTACTCAAGTTAGACCTTTGAAAATCTAGATTTGGCTTTGATTTGACAAAGATATAAAGAATTCAAGTTTTGGAGTTCTTGGAGTTCTTCTCGGGTTGGAGGAGCAGACCTCTCGGGCCTGTGCTCTTTAGCGCAAGGCCGATTGCGCAGCTCACCCTTTGGTGAACTGCGCATCCCCTCGGCCAGCGCATTGCGCTGAGCTGAACTGCGCTGGCGCTTCTTAGCCCAGCGTTCCCTTTTTTCTTGCGCACATGGCTCTTGCGCAGTCTACTTCTGCGCAATCCATCCATGCGCCATCCATTTCTGCACAACCTGATCCAGCACAATCCATCTGCTGCGCCATCCACCCCTGTGCAGTTGGTACCCTGTGCAGCTCACCCCTGCGCAGTTGGTACCCTGCGCAGCTCACCCCTGCACAGTTGGCCCCTGGCGCACTTGACTCCTGCGCAACCCGACCCCAGGGACCCTTGCACAATCTGTCCAATCATGGAGATTTGGTATTATTTTCCTTAAGCTTGGCTCTTCTATAGCCCTGTATATTGGTATTTTATTAGATATTTTACGCCCATTTTATATCCTTACGCATTTTGTCATGAACTTGATTTTACTTAATATGTTTGGAATGACTATTGTACATGGCATGGTATAACAAGGAACTAGCATAACACGACAGTGACCCGTAGTGGTGCACTCCTGACATGACCAACCTGACATGATAGTGGCCCGTCGTGGCGCACTCCTGACAAGTACCCTGACATAATTTATTTTGATAACTTGATAGTGGCCCGTGGCGGCGCACTCCTGACTTGACTTGACTTGTAACTTGTAACTTGACTCGTATAATCAACTTGACACCGTGGGTGTTCCTGCTTGCTTGCTTGTGCAATCCACTTGTCTTGTCTTGCATCATGTCTAGGACGTGGCTCCCTGGTTCCCACGGTCAGGGATTCATACTGAATATGGATTAGGCTAATGACTAGATCTAACTATAGTTCATGGAGAATTTCCAGTCACAGGCAATCTTGTTATCTGGGCGCTCTTAATTGGACTTGTAGCTTGCCGACGAGTATAGCACATTTCCAGCGCACTGTCATGTGTTGTACCCTCTAAGTCACCTAAGGGTATATCGTCTCCGGGGCGATGTACCCAACTATACTCTCAACCCGCGGAAGGATAACTAGAATGTCTGCAGGGCTTTGGACTGGAAAATTCTCATTGCATCTTGTTAATAATTAAGGCTTGTGATAACCCTAGTTAGTTAAGTAGTAAGCCATAGTAATTGCTTGGCCGCTTGTGAATGGATGATGTCTAGCCCTGTCTAAGTCTTGTCTAGTCCCTGTACCTGGTACTCCTGAACATGATTGTTTTACTTGCTTTAACAATAATTGGGTAGAGACAAGGAGCTATTCAGGCGAAGGGTTACAACCCCGGTCCTTGTTTGGTTTACGGGTTGTAACTTGGCTCCCAGAATGGTTCCACGTCCCTAGTCGTTTATTGTCCTGACATGCTCTTTATTACTTGTACTTTTCTTTCTTTTCTTATGTTCTGATGTGCTGGCTTTTGTTCTTATTTCGTGGCCTCCTTTGTGGCACTTGCTCTTTCTGGGGTTTGACCCAACTGGTTTTGTGTGGCCAGATTTCGGAGCAGCTCCCGAGGATCTTCCGAACCTCCAGCCCGATGGTGGCGACTAGAAGGAACCCGGGCTACGAGTGGGTTTTCTATTTTGTTTCGCTCACTCCATTGTAAATTATTCTTTTGAGGCGTTTAGCCGACGAGCACCTGTTAGCTCGATGCACTTTTACTTACTGTCTGCCTACGGGCTGTAAACATGATTAACAAATCCTAGGGTTGATCATGTATGACTTAACTCTTGCTAGTCCTAGCATTTTGTACGACTAGCTTCATGATCAGCTGATATGTAATATTTGGGACGCCTTTTATTGTATATTTGGTGGTCAACATCTTGTGATTATATTATTTGCTTGAGATTGAGACAGTAGGCTTGACCTTAAGAGACTGTTGGCTTGTAGTAAACCCTCATATCTAGACAGCCGTGACCGTATAGCGAGATGGACTTCATTTCAATATACGTAGCTGGCTATGTTCGCCCCCGCTCTCCAGTATTCTGTTTCTGGGGCGTGACATGGTTTAAGTGGTAGCCCATGCAGGTCTTGTCAATCAAGAAATGTGAGGTTTTACCAAATTGATGTCTCAATCAGTATTCGTCCTTGATCTTCGCCTGTATTTTCAAATCCCTGGAATTCTTGCCCTGATTACATGCTTGTATCGTTGATCTGTCCTGGTCCTTCCTTATTGTTTCCCTATGTCGTCTTCTTCAGCGGCACTGTACCTGACCCCGTCGAACAGCAATATGGAGCACCTCCTGTGGACTAGCAGCAACCTGGAGATCAAGCCCAGCACTCCGGAGTAGCCTCCAGAGTTATACCTCCTGGAGGAGAGCCCCCAGTTCAGCCTGTTCAGCCTGCTGAGCCGGATGATGGTACCTTGGTAGGTCTCATCAGGGCCTTGATAACTTCTCAAGATCGCAGAGGAGACGCCTTGCACCAGACTGTGGCAGATGCTTTGACCAGAGATGGTCATCCAGGGAACAGTGCGGCCAACAGCTTCAAGCGCCTGAACCCTCCTTTCTTCGACGGCAGCGAGGATGCGATTGCCGCGGACGCTTGGCTTCAGGATACCGAGGTGGTTCTGGAAGCAGCTAGGACACCTGAGAATGAGAAGGTGGCGGTGGTACGCCTGCAGTTGCTGGACTTGGCTCGTAGTTGGTGGGCGACGCAAGCCATGGGATTAGTGGCACCCATTGCTTGGGCAGTGTTTAGAGAGAGGTTCCAGACGAAGTATTTCGATGCTGTGGCTCGGTACGACCTGCAGACCAGATTTACCAACCTGAAGCAAGGAGGCAGAACGGTCGATGGCTATGCGACTGAGTTTTCTAGGCTCAGTAGGTTTGCCCCCACCTTGGTGGCGACCGAGTTTGATAGGGCCCAGCGGTTCCAGCAGGGGCTGCATTTGGAGATTTTGTTGGCAGTTGAGCAGTTCGAGCACCAGACGTTCGATGCAGTAATGAGAGCGGCTAGGAGGCATGAGTACACCTTCCAGCGGATCGTGGATAGGACCGGAGGCAGGAAGCGGTCCCACAGTCAGATGCACCAATCATCAGCTCCAGCCCCAGCAGCTAGGGGATTGACCATTGGAACTCCGAGGTGGGCGGCCTCAGTAACGTCGGTTCAGCATTCGACCCCGACGTACCCGCAGCAGCAGAAGCAGAAGCAGACTTCCGCAATGGGATGTTCACATTGCGGAAAGCCAGGCCATGTAGTGGCAGATTATCGTAGGGCATAAGGATTGTGCCTAGCTTGTGGAGCGGCAGATCACAAGATAGGAGCCTGCCTGAATAGGGGTAGTTCTTCCTCTTCCAACCTAACCAGTCCATCGGTTAGGGGACCAGCACCTATGCAGCAGCAGCAGTACCCGAGGCCTTTGTTGCCTCAGGCCCAGGCATTCCAGCAGCAGTGTGTCCAGGCTCCAGTGCAGAGCAGGCAGAGAGGTTTCCAGCAGAGGGGACCAGCAGCTAGAGGTCAGGCCATGATGATGGCTATGGAAGAAGAAGTTGTACCAGATGAGGTAGTGGCAGGTACTATTCTCGTCAACTCCTTTCCAGCTTCAGTATTATTTGATTCTGGTGCATCGTATTCATTCATGTCTGCACGATTCGTGACACGGATAGGATTGGAGCCAGAGTCATTATCAGTAAGGCTCAATATACTTACTGGTAATGGTCTTGTGGGAGTAGATCGAGTGTTTTCCTTGTGTCGGATCGTAGTTACCGGTAGAGTGTTCCCCGCTAGATTTATAGAATTTCCTATGGCAGACTATGATGTAGTCCTAGGCATGGATTGGTTGAGAAACCAGTATGCTAGAATAGACTGCCATGTTGGCAGAGTTGTTTTCAGCATTCCAGGAGAGCCAGAGTTTTCTTTTTCCAGAGGCACGGTGGAGCCATCCTTCCCAGTATTGCGGATGGCAGTAGCAGCAGTGCAGTTGCCCAGGATAGTTGAAGAATTTCCAGATGTTTTCCCAGAGGAGCTTCCAGGGATGCCGCCAGAGAGGGAGATCGAGTTCACTATAGACTTGATCCCCGGAACAGCACCAGTATCAGAGCGAGTCTACAGAATGGCGCCTTTAGAGTTGGAGATTTTGTACAAGATGATTGAAGAACTCAGGACCAAGGGATTCATTCGTGCAAGTGGATCGCCTTGGGGAGCCCCGATGCTTCTTGTGAAAAAGAAGGATGGTACGTCCAGGTTATGTGTAGATTATCGTACCTTGAATTCGGTGACAATCAAGAACAGATACCCTCTTCCGAGGATAGATGACTTGTTTGATCAACTCAAAGGGGCTTCAGCGTTCTCGAAAATAGACTTGCGGTCAGGATACCACCAGATCAGAGTCAGAGAGCAGGACATTCCGAAGACCGCATTTAGATCGAGGTATGGACATTGGGAGTTCCTTGTTATGCCCTTTGGAGCGACCAACGCGCCTGCTGTATTCATGGACCTCATGAATCGTATTTTTATGCCTTACCTGGATCAGTTCGTGATCGTGTTCCTAGATGATATCCTGGTCTACAGCAAGAGCGAAGCAGAGCATGAGCAGCATCTCAGAGTCATCCTTCAGACGCTTAGGGAGCACCAGTTATACGCCAAGTTCAGTAAATGCGAGTTCTGGCTCGATCGCATTTCGTACTTGGGTCACATCATTACTCGAGGAGGAGTGGAAGTGGATTCCCAAAAGATTGTGGCTATCGAGTCATGGCCAGTACCCAGCTCAGTGGCAGAGGTTCGCAGCTTCCTTGGATTGGCCGGCTACTACCGGCGGTTTGTATCAGATTTTGTAAAGATTTCAACGCCGATGACCCAGTTGACTCGTAAGGATGTGCCATTTGTTTGGACAGCAGAGTGTCAGAAATCATTTGAGAAGTTGAAGCGAGGATTGATAACGGCTCCCATTCTTACGCTTCCAGATGGGACCGAAGGATTCACAGTTTATTACGATACTTCAGGCAGAGGATTGGGATGTGTCTTGATACAGCATAGGAAGGTAATATCTTATACATCACGTCAACTTCGTGATCATGAGAAGAATTATTCGACCCACGACTTGGAGCTAGCAGCAGTAGTGTTTGCACTTAAGCTTTGGCGGCACTACTTGTACGGAGATAGAGTGGAGATATTTACTGATCACAAGAGCCTGAAGTATGTTTTCACCCAGAAGGATCTTAACATGCGGCAGAGAAGATGGCTCGAGCTACTGGTGGACTACGATGTGGATTTGCAGTATCACCCAGGGAAGGCCAACGTTGTAGCAGATGCGTTGAGCCGGAGAGCCGGAGTTTATTTCCTGACGGCCCAACCAGAGTTATTGGCAGATTTTCAGAAGATGGGAATTGAAGTGGTTCTTCCTACCAGTGTGGCATTGATGGCCAGTCTACAGGTTCAGTCCAGCATAGTTGAGAGAATCCGGATAGCGCAATGTACAGATTCCAAGCTTCAGCGGCTCAGAGCAAAGTGTGAGGCAGGAAGAAGGCCAGAGTTATGCATTCATGAAGATGGTACGCTTCGACATGGCACTCGTCTTTGTGTACCCAGTAGAGATATCAGACAGAAAGTCATGGCAGAAGCTCACAACTCGCAGTATTCTATTCATCCCGGTGGCACAAAGATGTACCGTGATATCCGTCAGCACTTCTGGTGGAATGGCATGAAGAGGGAGATAGCCCGGTTTGTCTCTCGGTGTTTGGTTTGCCAGCAGGTTAAAGCTGAACATCAGAGGCCCGCTGGACTTCTTCAACCCTTGCCGATCCCAGAATGGAAGTGGGAGCATGTGACCATAGATTTTGTGACTGGATTGCCTAGATCCCCAGCTGGTCGAGATGCTATTTGGGTTATAATTGACAGGCTCACGAAGGTGGCTCATTTTCTTCCATTTAGAGTTGGGCAGTCAACGGCTCAGTTGGCAGAGATGTACCTCAGGCAGATTGTCAGGCTTCACGGTGTGCCCGTCAGTATCACCTCGGACCGAGATTCAAGGTTTACGTCATACTTTTGGCGTAGCTTGCAAGAGAGTTTGGGAACTCGTCTCCAGTTCAGTTCAGCATATCATCCGCAGACAGATGGTCAGTCAGAACGCACAATCCAGACCCTTGAAGACATGCTGAGATCTTGTACGCTCGACTTCGGTGGTTCATGGAAAGATCACCTGTATCTTGTGGAATTCTCGTATAACAACAGTTTCCAGGCCACCATCCAGATGGCACCATTCGAAGCTCTGTACGGTAGGAAGTGCAGATCTCCGCTAGCATGGGATGATGTTGGAGAGAGACAGATGCTTGGTCCAGAGATGATTGCCCAGACAGTTGAAGTGGTCAGAAGGATCAGAGATCGTCTTCGAGTTGCCCAAGATCGCCAGCGGCATTGGGCCGATGCTCATCGACGTCCCTTGGAGTTTGCTATCGGCGACCATGTATTCCTTAGGATCTCGCCTAACCGCGGCGTTATTCGCTTTGGCATGCGGGGAAAGCTTAGCCCTAGGTATATAGGGTCGTTCGATATCCTGGAGCGAGTAGGAGATGTATCCTATCATCTTGCTCTTCCGCCGTCGCTAAGTGAGGTGCATGATATATTCCATGTGTCCCAATTACGACGGTATATCCCGGACCCGAGCCACATCCTAGACCATTCGAAATTGGTTGTTGGTACCAACCTTTCGTATGAGTTGAGGCCCGTGTCTATATTGGACCTGTGAGAGAAGATACTCAAGAACAAGACTATTAGTTTAGTCCGTGTTGCTTGGGGTCATCACTCTCTAGGTGAGTCATCGTGGGAGCGTGAGGACGACATCCGATCGCGATATCCCTACATGTTTGGTTCATAAGGTATAATGTCTTCCTTATGCCTTGTGCCTTCCGTCCTTGCTTGCATGCATGATTGTTTGATTGACTGCTTGGTATAGCTTGTATGTGAATAGTATAACTTGTCCTTGTCTCTCTAGCTCCTTGATTAAATTCCAAGGACGGAATTCTTTTAAGGTGGGTAGAGTTGTAACACCCATATTCTGGATACGTATTTTGTCAAGCTTGCATGTATTTCAGACATGTATTTATTTTCTTGGATTTTGGCATGTACTTGTAATTGGCTTGTCTTGCAGATTTTGGTTCTCGTAATTGGGTTTTAGCTGGCTTGGTTTTATTTTGTGGAGGAGAATCGGTTTGGTTTGGTTTGGATTAACATGCATTGAAACACCTTAGCCTATGCTCCACCCTCAATACAACACAACCCACCCTCATTAAAACTCCACCTACTTTTCTCTCTCCTCCATAATTCTCTCATTTATTTCTCCATCATCTTCTTCTTCCTTCCTCTACACAACACCAACATCCATAGGCAAGTGCACCTTGCCACCACATGAGAACCACTTTTTATTTGTCCATTAGCTAGATTAGGCCATGGTTATCAACATTAAAACTTGTCATTTTGTGATTTGGAGTTTCCTATGTTCTAGATCTAGGTTTTTACTATTTTCGGATTTACATGGTTTTGATCTATTTAACTTTGATTTTTGCTTGTTTTGATGCTTCCATGTGGAAAAGAATTCAATTTTACTCAAGTTAGACCTTTGAA